>OY735212.1:26150040-26292540 GCA_963457665.1 Thysanoteuthis rhombus
GAGATAATAAATCATTCTTGAAGCTGAGTGAGTGTTACCAGTTCTCCCAGCATTTATAACTGAATCTATCCATTCAAAAATCAAAGTTATTTTGGTCTTTCTTTAAGTTGTACAAAGAGATCGTTGGAGGGAACTTTGATAAGAGGTCAACAGAATTGATGAGTAATTTCCCATCCGTCTAAATAATCGTTTTGATTTTTTATTTACTTGCCCTCATATTGCCTTCATTGAATCTTTTTTTTTATTTTAATCGGGCATTTTATAATTTTGAACCAAAAATCGGAGACAAAATAAAAATTCATCATCTGAGTTCCAACTCTTTCATCTTTCTCTTGCTTCTCAGATTGAAGAGATGATTCGCATTGTAAACATGATCTTCTATCGTTTGAAAAGAAAAGTATAAAATGTCTTCTCTTTCTTTGCCATCAGATCAAAGAAGAATTTAAAAGAAAAAAAGACACCAACAAAAGCATCATCCTAACATTCTTTGATTTGCAAAATTTTCTGTTTTTATTCTCTTAACTTGTCACTCATCAAAATATTTGGATATTTTTCACATTATGCAGACATTGTTATGGAAATTTTCACTTTGTTTTAGATTAATTTAAACTATAAAACTAAAAAGTAAGATTTAAGGCAAAAACAAATCTGCAATTGTCTCGATTTAGTATTTGTAGAAATGGATTTTGTGATATCAACAGATATTTATTCAAGTGCCTGCAGACAGTTGTACTTGATAGATGAATTAAAGATATTCATTTTCATATCATTCAAGTACAGAAGAATCAATATATAAATGCATAGTATGTATACATTACCTAGAATATATATTTTATCTATATATATGTCCTTAAATAAGTATGTGCTGTAAATTCAACACCTGATAGATGTCTATCATCAATTTTGTCAGGTTTGAAATAGACTGGGTAGATTGTTTATACTAATCTATTATAAATCTTAAAACAAAATTGGCCATTTCTTGATAAACAACCTAATATATAATCAATACATTCTTAAACCTGATGCAGGCAAAGTGTTGTTCATATATACACATTTATATGAAATGAGTCATTGGGAATATTTCTGTGGTCTACGTATGTCTCATAGGCAAGCATTATCGCAAACAAAAGGAAGTATTGTTTATTTGTTTACAGTAATTTATGTATTATTACAAATTTCAGCAAAACCCTATAATTTTCAAAATATTTGGCAAGATTTTCATGGTTCTTGCAATTAAATTCCTTTTTGGGATTTCATTTCTGTAATTTTTTAAACTGAAAAGTGAAACAGTCTTATCCTTGCAGCCAAAACAATATTGAAAAATTTGTTTAATATTAAAATAAATCAAACGACTGAATTTTTCCAGCATTACAATGCAATACTGGCAGTTGCCCAGGACACCAAGTGGTAGGGAGCACATATCATGTGTCTCAGAAAGTTGGAATTTCAAAATACAAATGGAAAAATGACAAAATGAATGAATCAATTGGAATGAAAACAATCATAATAAGAAAATTCCCTGACATGAACATAGATTTTTCAGGAATATCTTAAATACTTTCTGTTTTGATGAAACTAAGAGGAGTAATTGACAAAAGAACTTCTCTTGACCGTTGACAATCTCAGTCAGGTTTTGCTAGTTTGGTTGGATATAGTTTTTTTAAGAGTTTGGGCCCTGAAGAGAAGTTTACTGTGAGGTTAGGTGAGGTTGCATGGAATTTCAGGTTCATACTTACCCTCTGTTTTATAAAACGTCTTGCCAGTTCACAAAAGAAATCATAATCTCAAGATAGATCAATCACATAAGTTGAGCAAGCTCAAAAGTCTCACAGAAAATCATTATCATTCATCAGCCTTTTTGTCTGATACTGCAAAAAACATTTCCTTCCTATGTATTTATTTTTCTCACTGTAAAAGTTAAATAATATGATATTTTGAAAAGCATCAAAGTTTAGCTGGCTCGAGGCACAAAACCCCTGGAGCTGCCCCTGTGTAGTAAAATTGATAATAACAATAATTTCATCAATAGCTAAAATATCAAAATGCATATATACAGGAGCGTAGCTGTGATGGAGGCTGGGGATGATTTTAAATCAATGGTAGTTGGTCCCGCAAAAGCTTTTTGAACAGCAGTTTGCTTACTGTGTTTCTACTGACATTATTGAATAAATTATAATTCAGCAACACTTATACTAACAATAATACTGTAAGGATTTTATAGATTACCATCATTTTAGTCAATTTACAATTGAAGGTGAACTTTTATGTATCATCTGTATCTTCGCGTACATCTCTGATTGTTAATGTAATCCAATCTGCTTCTAACTCAAATATACATTGAGCCAATCCTAGATCCAATAGGTCAGCCATTGATGCTGTTTTTCACCAATTAAGGGATAGTGCATATCTATTTATTGGACATTTTCTCTTTTCATCAAATCTTAGTAAATTCAGCCTTTCCAACCAAAGACTCCATTTGAATGGATTTTCATATTGACCCTGGCCTTTGAAAAGTCTGCCCACAGAACACCATAATACCTTTATAGACCCATCCCCCCTGGTCTGTGATTCCCCGGTTAGGAACTGCTGCAATGATGTTTGAAGAAGAGGGTTCAAGGAGCCAGGACCCTTGGTCCCCCAAAATCTCCAACTAAAACCCTGTGTATGTAGAGGCACATATGAATATTAAATGAAATATCAAATGAATGAGTTGGTGAATTTATACATGGTTTGACAATATTTCTTTATATATATGTACATATGTATACCAAGAAATTCATGAAAATTTACATGCTCATGCATGGACTATATATATATATATATATATATATATATATATATATGTATCTATATGTATATACATATATATATATTTATATATATATATATATATGTATACATATATACATATATATATATATATATAGATACATGATTACTAAAAGATTAGATAAGTGCTTGATAGAAATCTGTCCAGACTTAGCGTTGATTATAAGAAAGAAAACAAAATAGTCACTTCAGACAAGGGTTTCAAGAGAATGGCATTTCTTTTGAAGGATTAAGTGTTAATCACCTTCAAGACTAAATGAAAGAATAAAAAAAGTCATTCTTATTTCTTTTTTTATTCTTTTCTATACTAAAACTAATCAATACACAAGTCTCTATGTAGGAAGACAATGAGAAGTTAAGAACTAAGTTTTAATTTTACTTCTCTTTTATACTAGATTGGTATCCTAGCCAGAAAACAGTGCCTTCAACTCTCGAGTACATTATAGCACAAACAGTACACTCAACTTATCTAATGTTAACTTCTAGTGCACATGATAAAGGCTAATGAGTTGTCTGTCTCATCTTGGCTTTGATAAGTATCAAAAGTTTTATGCAGCTTCGCAGAAACTTAATTACTTTGTCTACAGTTAATATTCAACTTCTGTTATTAGTATTTACTTTGTTGTAAGAGGCAATAAAATCAAAATGTTACTTGAGAACTGTATGCAACGTACTCAAAATATCCAAATTAAGCATTGCATAGTACTTCCATCAGTGTTGGTCTATAAGTCAATTTGAATTTAGGTGAAAAAAAAAAACTACTAGACAATATTTCTGTGTGCAATTCGTTATATAAACATTATGAAAATGTGCTGTGACTATTTTTTATATCAAACTTTTGATATTAACATTTCATCATCATCAGTCATTTAATGACCTTCCAAAAGATTCACTGAATTTCTCTATTATGAACAAAGCAAAGACAATACTTTCTGAAATTGCCTTGTTCATCACACCTTCTTACATTCTGTTGGCCATCGTTTTGCATGTGTTCTCTGGGGATTCAAATTGTAAGTCATGATGTCCTGTAGTTTTCAGCCATTCTCACAACGTGACCAGCCCATTGCCACTTGAGTTTTCTAATGGATCCTATGATATCTCAGATCCCTGTTTTCTCTCTAATATACTGTGCTGTTATGATCTCTCAATGTTGGGCATTTCTCCTGTGAACGCTTATTCTCCCCTGTGTATATTGGGCTGTTCTCAGTTTGAGGGTCAATCATATTTCAGCTCCATTGGTGACTATCTGGATGTTCTGCTCACTTTACCCCCACTTGGTCTGCCTCCAGATATACTTTCACAAAATCACACAATTAAAATATGCTCTGGGGGATCACATTCTATTGAAATGATATATTCTAGGGATCATAAAGTTGTTAACTAATTTTGAGAGACAGTGTGAAAAGATATTGAATTTTCTCTTCTCCAGCTGCAATCAAAGAAATTCAAATTGTTTGCCTACAGACAACTATTTAAATTGCTCAGCTTAAAGTTGTGAAAGTTTTTCAGCTGGAAGATGAAATATTAGTTTCAGTAGGAAGAAAAATTGTTAAAAAAAGATGCATGAAAATTGGTTGAATCTGCATCTTCAGTAATGAGAGATGCATGATTTGAGTCCAGCTTAGATTGGACCATAGCAAAAATTCACTGGTCATATGGATGACAGTTGAGCTAAACAAGATGAAATTTCAGGAAGGCAATGTTTTTCATTGATAGAGCACTGAGTTTTTACACTTTGATTGGCTAATTCAGAATTGAGCTCAAATCTAGAGCTCATCAGAGAACCTGGAGAAAATTCATTTAATCTCGTAATGGTTTATTCAGGAAAATAAAATAGACAGCAACATCATTACCTTATTGTTTCTAAACTCATGCTAAATCTACAATTTCATTGGCCATTGTTTGATTAAAGACTTGTTTCAAGTGATGGCTAAGATTCAATCAAAAGACAGGAAGATATTTGCACTCCTAATGGTACTCACACTTACATTTATACAATTGCAAATTAATTTAGTTTGGTCAAATTGATGCAAAATAAAATCTCATAATGAATGGAAGTTAATGAGCTTTATTATTTTTTGAATGTTGAGAATAACAATAATGGCCACATTTATTAAAAGAATGTAGTTTCAATGATGCAGACTTGTTGAAAGTAATCCAAAATGCTATGAAGTTAAAATATGGCTGATCTGTTTTAATTAGTCTGACAACAACAAGAACACATTTTCATGTACAGTGATAGCAATTGACACATTTGGAGGTTTATCTCATTTGATAACAATCTTTTCATAAGATTTGGGAATGGCTTTAAAGTCAACCCAACTCAGTGAGTTCTCTCAGAAAATTATTCTTTATTCATTGAGTTTAATGAAATCACTCCATGGTATGGTAAGGAAAAATGGAAACGCAGCTCATCCGCATTTGAATTACTTTATTTTTCTTACCTTATTTATATACAAATCATTATTAGATGCTGTTACTAAAACTCTCAACAGATTTCTTCAGTTTTCAATTGAGTCTGGCTGGTTGGCTGGCTATATATATATGTGTCATACACACAGGCTAAAAGGATGAAAGTTTAAACATTTATTCCTTATCATGACTAGGGGTTTGATTAACAATGTGATTTGATGCTAAATCAGTCCCTTAGTTTGTGTCTGGCAGAAGTCATGCTTGTTTTTCCAAATTTCAGACTCTTTTAGTGATCACTGCCCAACAAAAGGCGAAACCCTTTTTCCAATTTTTGTATTGATAACCTCAAACATGGCATACTACCAAAAGGAGTCAGAAGTGAAAAATTGGAAACTAAATCTGAATAAGACCATTAGCAAATAAAGATTTATGCCATTGCATTCAATAACATGGGAGATTCCTGATGAATAATAGGTAGTATTAATACAAAAAGATTACAGAAGTTCTAGATATCCTGGGAAGAGAATGAATTCTGGAAGGGAGGAGGGATATCATGAGTTACTGCCCTTGGTGACAACAATCATTGGCTTACCATCTCTCTTTCTTTGTATCTTTTTATGTATTAAAAAAAACCTGTGAAAATTTTTATGACTGAAATAGTATTTTTTGGAAGCTTGCATATTCAATATGATTTCCCTTTTTGGTATGTTGGATATAACCAGCTCTTATATTCAATCCTTCTTTTAAACTTCTTGTTTTTGTTTTCATAACCTTTTGACCTCTTCATTCTCCAGTCATATTCTTCTTTTAGATGAATCTCTCATCACTCTACCACTATTGTATTTGATTTATATTTTTGTGATATATTCATGATTGAGGCACAAACCCCTTTTTATGGTCTGGCAAGATCCTAAATCCCCATGATGGGCTTAACAAACAACAAGTCCGTTAATCATCTCAAAATATTTGGAAAACACATTTTTATCTCAGTTTTTTATGAATATACCCAAAAGTAGTGATCTCTGATTAACTGCCCAAAAGTTCTTTGACAGAAGTTTTGCAAAAAAGCTTTTCCATACCTGACAGATAAAGGTGTCCTCATTTATCTTTTTGTCTCTTTTTCTTTCTACTTCAGCTTCAGAATTTGTAATGGCATTTTTTGTGATTTTTCTATTGAATTTCAGACCAAATAAATATTGATAACAAGCAGCATCTCACCTTAGCTTCCACTTGTATTGATATCAGTCCCTTTATTTTATTTGGCATCTTTGTGATGGACAGCCAAAATTACTCCCTCTCATTACAAACGTTTACTCCTCCTCCTCATCATACGCTTTTAAGTGTCTTTCATTGGATATAGACCTTCCCCTAAAATTTGTCAAACTTATCAATCATGGGCATCGCGGAGCTGATACTTTCTGAATTTGTCTTGTTGGCCACAGTTTTGCATATGTTCTCTAGAGATCCACAATGTCCAGTAATTGTCTGCCATTCTTGCAACATATCTAACTCATTGTCATTTGAGTTTTCTAAGGTTCCCATAATATCTCAGATTGCTGTTTTTCACTAATATATTGTGCTGTCTTATGATTTCTTCATGTGATGTTGAGCACTATTCTCTCAAGAACACATTGCATGGTTCTCATTTTGAAGGATGATCTTTTTGATTAAATACCATGTTTGGCATTGGCTGTATACCCTCCTTTTTAGTAGTGATGGGATTTTTCTTTTGCCCGACTGAAAGCTTGTCAACTTAGTATGATTCTTTGCTTGTTTTTTTCTTCTTTTGAGGTAGATATAGTGGTCTACTTCCTTCAGATCTGCATTTCCTGTTCTCACTGTTGTGTCTGTGTCCTCTACATGTTTGTTATATCTGACATTTGTTTTACTGAAGTTCTTGTTTGCTTAATTTATTTTGTCTAACTTTCTTTGGAAACAGGTTCTCAGCAAAAAAAAAACCAATGCCATCAGCAACTCTGAGGTTACTTAGGTATTCACCATCTATTCTGATTCCCTTATTTTACTAGTCTAGGTTTCAGAAGATCATCTCAAGGCAGGCTGTGAAGAGCTTTGTTAAGCTGGTATCTCCTTGTCTTACCCCTTTTTCAACCTGAAACAACTCAGAATCTTTAATAGCATAAAGAAGCTGCTGTTTTAGCACGTTGTAAGAATGATATATACAGGGTCTATGCCTCATTGTATGATAGCATCAATGACCTTGGGGATATCCACTGAGTCAAAAATCTTCTTGGAGTCAACAAATGCTATGGTGAATGACATTTTATTTTCTACTGCTATCTCTTTTACTTGATTTATCAAATGGAGATGATCAATGGTTGAGTAGCTTCTTCTGGAGCCAGCCTGTACCCATGGTTGGTTTCCGGCTAGCCTTTTGGTGATTTGGTTGGTGATCACTTTGGTAGATGCAGTTGAGTTGGCTTCTTGGCATGCAGTCATTTAGACCTTCTGGGTTCCCCTTCTTATATAATAGCATTATGATTGCAGTGTTCCAATCTTCTGGGACTTCTTGGATAGTTTCTCAGTGATGACCACCAGCCTCTTTGAGTAGGCCAGTGGTGATGTTATCTGGTCCAGTAGCCTTTCCTTTTTTTAATTTGTTTGATGGCTTGTTCTCCCTCACTGCTTATGTCAAAATGCTTATATCAAATACCCCTGTCAAACAAGGACCCAATGCTAACAGATTGAAAGAAATTCATTTAGCATTATTTCAAGTTAATGGCCTTTTTCAGATGAGCCAGATTCCTCATATCTGTCTTCCCTTTCCATTTTTCATTCATTGTAGTCAACATTTTGATGATACTCTCTCTTTTCCATCTGTACATTGAACTCAGTCTATGTTAGTCAAGTCTTATTACTAGATCTTATCATTCTATCTCACTAATAAATAAATGAGTCCATCAGCTATGCAGGTGGCAGTCTGTGAAGTTATTGGCTACCTATAAAATGGTACAGCCATAAACCACTGCCTGTAAGATATTCAAGCAGTCAGTTTTGAAGATTTTTTCTTTATTATAAATATATCAGCTTTCTGTTCAATGGTTTTTCAAGTCTGCTTTTCAAATCAGCTTATTATGTGTTTTTTTTTTAAATTGTTTTTAGCTTTTAACCTAGACACTTATTTTGATCTCTTTTACTGAATTTCCATTTGTATAATTTTAGAATTGAGAGTTTTGGTTTTATCAAACTTTGATTTTCAGAAGAACTCTGAATTCATTGAGAATTGATTTAATAATGATTGAATTTGCTGAATTAAACAATTAAAATAATAGAATCAAGGAGAGAAGAACATAAAAGCAGAAGAATTTTCTCAAGGAATACATTGTCTTTCATAAAGTTAGTAAAGATTTGGGATAGTGGTGTTTTTTTTTCATCAAGCATATGTAATTGTGTCAATAGATAAGTCAAACTATAAGCATTTCTTTTTTCCTTTACGATTAAAATATCTGGATATATGTTCTATACCTAAATCACAAAAATGTACCGTGAAATTTTCATTGGCCTTGATAGTAAATTTCAAATGAAATAACTTCTCTCTCCCTAAATTTTGTTAAGAGCTGTTGTTTCATTGTTTTAATTAAAGTGTAAATATTATTTGATCTTGGCAATCAAATGTATTTTACGTTGGAACAAGATGAAAAAACATTCAGGCCTGTCTGACATTTTTATTGTCTTCTTTATAACATAAAATGTAAAAATTGTTCTGATTTAAAAACGCACTTTTATTGTTGAAAAACAACAAAAGAAAATTCAATTTCACTTTTTTCTTCATATTCTCTCTTAGAAAACGTACTTTCTATTTTTGTGTCAAACTCTTATTTCTGTTGGTTTTTTTTTACTAATTAATTTTAAAAATGATTGGATCCTTCAATTTTTTTTTTTTTAGCTTTCTTGATGAATTGTAGGTATTGAAGAATTAAAAAAAAAGTTAGGTTTCTGGCCAGGATATTTCTTTAAATTGTTGACATAGTCAGGTTAGATATATCCAATTATGTCCAATGATTTTATTGAATTAATTTCATGTTTTTCTTGCCAAAATCACCTTTGGAACCATGACAGACAAAAAAAAATGTCTTTTGATAATTAGAGATTTGATTTTGCTTTTTATTCATTTATTTTCTCAATAGAATCAAAAAGTTTTGTCTGAAAGACTTTTGAAGTTAGAGAATCAAAATCAGGCAATCAGCCAACACAGACAGAAAAAATTAACCTTATGAATTGCATAAATATTAAATGAATTTTTGAAAAAACCTGTGCTGGCCAAAACAAATAAAAATAGAATTTTTTTTTCTGAATATCTCAGACATTGAATAAATTCAAGATCAGTTGACGTGTCAAGTTTTTCTGCATTGATAAATTTATGATAATTACGAAACACAAAGCTTTGAAACACTCTTTTCATAAACTATTTTCTATTTCCTTATGAAATAAAAATATGTTTAAAATCATTTGATCATTATATTCTTTGATCATTGTTTAGTATTTTGATTGAAAGTCTCAAAATTCACCAACCTTTCACCTTGTTCATGCGTGTGCAGACCGATGAATATTGTTGACCAGGAATATTGGTATATTCATCATCATCATCAGTCTTTTAACATTCATCATTGGACATAGACCTTCCTTAGGATTTGCTACACTTCTTTATCATGGGCGTCGCAGAACCAGAGCTTTCTGAATTTGTCTAGCTTGTCTCTCCATCTAATATTCTGCCAGCCTCGGTTGTGAATGTGATCTCGGGGGATCTATGTCGTGAGTTGCGAAGTCCATCAGTTGTCTGCCATTCTTGCAACATGGCTGGCCTACTACCATTTGAGATTTTTAATGGATTCTATGATGTTACCGACTCCTGTTTTTTTCCAGATGTACTGCACCATCTTGTGGTCTCTCCATTACTGGGTCATAATAATTGTATATTAAAAAATGGGTGAATTCTCAATATTTCTACATAATAGTTCATTGTATATTGACTTGGTCCTGTCAAGATCGACCATAAGTTTGATATTTTTTACTCTTATAACTGGCTGGGTAGTAAGATAGCTATGGGAGAGTGGTTTGCTCAAATAGTTATTCATCCTCTCTTTTTTCCATCTACTACCCTGGCGTGCCCATGATGAGACATTTTTATCAAGATATCTGGTCATAGGGTAGAATCTAGTGAAAGTGGTTTTATGCCTTTTCCAGGGGTATTAGTGTTAAGTGAACACAAGCTGCCTCAACCAAAATGGACAAGGCTTCAAATTCCATTTGAGCAAAAGCTCAAAGAAGCCATTCACATTTCAAGGCATTAACACAAAAAGAATCAACGAAAAGATGAGACTCAAAGGTCATTTTTCCAAATAGCAGACATATTTGTGTTTGAATCTGTCAATTTCAGTTCTTTTATTTTCTCAATTATTCCCTCTGCTTTAATGTCCAAATATCAAATACATTTTTTTTTTAATCCATCATATTTTTTGGGGGGGGGATTCAAATTTTGGGTTTGCTGATTTTATGCTGATAACCATTAAGCTACCACAAAGTTCTCTGTTGTGCATTTATGATTATGATACAAGCAGTAGAGAGTCAACCTAAGTGTGGCTATTGCAGGTTGTTGCTGTCAACTGTCAGCATATTTCTAATACTCTGTTTCCACAGGGACCTGTTGCCAGATCTTTCATGAGAGGTCAAGCAAGTGAATAGAACCTTTCCTTTCGGGCACCCATTGATGTTACATTTCTCCAGCAGCTGTCCCTCACTCACCTTTTGGCTCTTGTGTGTTTGAGTTTCAAAGGTTCACAGCTCCCAAATAGAAGATTTTGCTTGCTCTGGGAATATAGAAGGTACTTGGGCTTAGTAATCCACTGATCATACAGTTCCTAGGTTCAAGAGTCTGATTTGCATTGTCTCTCTAGCACACAGGAGAATACGTATTATTCACATGAACGTCTATCATAGCTATAGCAAATAATACCCAGTTGCTATAGTAACAACACAGGCTGTAAAATATGATCAAATATGAAATTCTGTAAGATACAAAAGTTTTTGCTTAAAGTTCCATGTATCTCAAAAAATAGTTTTTGATTGTATTATGCAATGATATTCTTTCTTCATTCACAAGACTGATTCTGGAATTAATGTAATGAAACAAAAGGAAATGATACTAAGTCATGTATAACCTATGAAGATATTTATCTTTCTCAAAGATCACACTTAGAAAACATTGTTGCATTAAATTCAACTTTTTCTATTTGTTAATTAACTAGAGGGATATAGACAGATATTTTTCACAGAGAAGAAATTGTTTCAAATATGTTATATAAAATTGAGTCATAAATCTTCAGTTGATAATGAATTTAATTTTCCAATGAATTAACAATGAAAAAATCATTAACAGAAGCCAAATAATAAATTATTGCTTTGTAATTAACTCAATTCATTGGACAATTGTAGCTATAAAAGGTGGCAAAGTGTTTTATACATTTATATGTTTGTGTGTTTTTAGTTTTGTTTGGATATGTTTATGTGTTTCAATGCTCCTGGTCACATTGTTTTACAAACTCAAGAATTGGCATCTACTCCACAAGACCAATTCTGAAAATTGTTTTTTCATTTTTCATAGCAAAAGCTTATTTTTTAAAAATCTCTTTTGAGCCTTATTTTGACAGGTTTATTCATAACATCTAGAATCTCCACAATCTAGATGTTCTTTTATTCTGTTTTAGATGTTTTCCAGATGAAAACACCAGTGATATCATAAATAGAATTTATTCTAGCCATATTTATTCTTTACCTTACTATTTTTGATAAAAAGATCTATCATCTAATTGGTCACAAAACAAAGAAATGGGATATGACGGATTTTTAAAAAATACATCTGATATCAAGACTTTCAATCGAGAGAAGAAAGAAATCAAATATGATTGATCTAGAAAGAAGTGCATCTGATATGAAGACATTTAAGTTAGGGTCAATTGAGAAAACAAACAAATGGAAAATGATGGATTCAAAAAGATGTGTATCCAATATTTAGACATTAAAGAGAGAAACAATAGAGAAAAGAAAAGAACTGAAATAGACAGATTCAAATACAAATATTTCTGCTTTTAGGAAAAATAGCATTCAAGTCTCTTCTTTGATTTGTTGATTCTTTTCAGGTTTGTGCCTTGAAATGTTTATGGCTTCCTCAGGCTTTTTGCTGAAATGGAATTTGAAGCTTAATCAATTACATTGGAATTGTCTTGGGAATATTCACACATATATATATTATTAAGAGGTGGATATAAATATAATTTCCAACAGAATAATTATAAATGCGTTATTTTTATTTGAAATTCTATTAGAACTAACCTCCCATCATTTCACAGTAAATGTATCAAGTGGCCCACACAACGTGAATAAACACTATTGTGAATGATACTGATGAACCACAATCTGTCCACAAAAGCGACCACCTATACCAGCTTCATTTGATACCTTAGTATTCTGACCTTGACATATGCATCGTACCAGAGCTGTTCCCTTATCCCGACCCTGTTATATTTGTAAAGGAAGGACAGTCCGTGCACTAATCGAATGCTGTTAATCTTGACCCGGATGATATCCTATTGGCATCCGACAGTCAAATGTTCCGGAAATTACTTGCAGACCACTATTCGCTCTTTGACCCCGAGTTCGAAAGTTACAAATGAGCAGTTGGCAAATTTGCATCACCTCAATATAGAGCGATTACTCCCACTTCAAAGAGAAAGGAGCTTGCCTCCATATTCTAAAAATACGTACAGGCCCTACAACACAAATGTGATGAACTCGGATTGCTTAGAAAACTTGAAGACTTAAGTGTGACAGTGGATTTTCGACCCCATCTTTTCTAGTTAAGAAACCCAACAAGGGGTTATCGTTAAAGCATTTGAAGACATAGCAAACCTCAACCTTCCCTGATACCAGACGTCGACTCAATTTTGCTGACCTTAGGTCCATGTAAGTACATTGCTATTTCCGATTTAACGAGCTTTAACCTTCCATCAGAATCCTCTTTCACAATCATCATTGAAGTATTGCTGTATAGTTTCGCCGTACTGTGGAATACGCGAGTACACTGGATGTGCCATGAGCTTGTTTTGATCTGAAACCGCCTTGAGGGAACTTATGCGCCGAATTCTTGGAATTAGCAGAGAACCAACTTCGTCTATCACGGACTATCCTATGCCGCGCATGACTTCGATATTCGGTTTGACGTGGTCAGGCGGAGAGATATCGACAAGCCAACTGACTGTGCAAAGTCCCAGACACCGTGTTTTGCCTCATGTCATTCTCTGGAGCATACAAAATTCTCGGGCGTGTTATACTAAAATGTTCTGAACCTCTTACTCGACTGCACAATACAATATCTGAGATGCGAACGAAGCATAAAATTCAGTGGACCGACAAACTGCACCTTCACTTCCTGAATGCTGGGACCCGGTTGTCAACGAACAAGGTGATCTACTGCCTATGCCATCTGATGGACTTGGGATCGTTACCGATGGATCTGTGAGCAAGTGTGGACTTTGTACTACCTTGTATGACATGTATAAAAGAAAGTTCCGCCTAACGGGTTTATTCAGTGCAAAATTATGGAAACACCAAGTAACATGGCTCCTGTGTGAAATCGAATGTTCTTACAGATAGCAAATCGTGTGTACAGGCATTGGAGAATTATCATCCAGCTTATTGATGACGTCGTTCTCATCTACCGTCAGCCGATACCGTATTCTATTCAATGCCTCGACAGATCCACCAGTATACCATTAGATTTCGTGAGTCACAAGTGTTATAAGCCTCGATGCCTGTTATATCGCTTCATTGCATTGACGGAAGACCCTGTTGGACACTCAATATGCGTATAACACGTAATATTTAACAGAACAAGCTCACTGTTCATGATTCGTTCAACGTGGCCGTCAATGCAGTCGGAATGTCCCGATCTGCAAAGAATATGCGAACCTTAAATAGGGGAAACGTCTATTGAAAAAGCAAACCAGCTTCAAAGATGATTTGCTTTCTCAGCAAAGGATGATTCTCTCTCCAATCTACAACCATACTCGATGGCTTACTCTGCGTTAGATGTTTTGCTCGACCACTCAATTCGTAATCTAATGCAACTAGTAGTGAGGTGACATCTCGATACATTCGATCTGACCAAAGCCATCGGACGTGTTTGCCAATCATGCCGTCTTTGTGCTTCTAGGAAAAAGTACCCTGATCAGCTTGTAAATCAATCGCCCTAATAGCCTGCAGATTTGTTGGGTATTATGTTTGCTGTTGGTATACTGAAGCGCAACTGTCACTTGATGTTTGTGATGAGGAATGCACACGGCCTGTCTGATCCTGAATGAGAAACGCGACACGCTCTGAGAGGCTATTCTACGTCTAACTTTAGGCTTGATAGACCAGCCGCTGTGATTAGCGTAGATCATGCACCTGGGCTCATGACATTATGAGGAGGCTCAAAGCAGGTTCCGAATCGCTCTTGTAGTTGGCTATGTGAAGACTAGGAATAAGAACCCCGTCTCAGAAAGGGCTATCAGCAAAATAGGAGTTATTAGGCGAAGAACCAGGGCAGGGCCCTGTAACCGAACTTTCGTTAGCTATCATCATCATCATCATCATCATCATTCTTTTAATGTTCGTCGTTGGACTTGAGATTCTCTATATCTCTCTATTGTGGGCGTTGCGGAGCCAATGCTTTCTGAACCTGTCCAGTTCATCATGCCATCTCATATTCTGCCGGTTTCGGTTCTGCATTCGATTTCTGGGGATCCATGTGGTGAGTCGTGATGTCCATCGGTTGTATGCCATTCTTGCAACATGACCAATCCATTGCCATTCGGATTTTAACTATGGTGTCTTGGACTCATGTTTTCCCCTAACATACTGAGATGTCTTGTGATCTCTCCATGTGAGGTTGAGCATGATTCTCTCATAAGCACGTTGCATACTTCTTAGCGTGCCAGTCTCTTGGTTAGCTTCCATGTTTCAGTTCCATAGGTGACTATCGGAAGGATGCATTGGTTGTATACTTTTTTAAAGGACTAATGGGATGTTCTCGAAGATTGAACTTGCTCTACCGAAGGCTTGCCACCCTAGAGTGATTCTTTGCTTAATTTCTTCTTCTTAGTAGATGTAGGGCCAACTCTGCCCAGCTTTACGTTTTCAATGTGTATTATTTCTGACACGTTCGTTGTACATAATCTTTGTTTGCGAATCTGTTACTTACGTATTTGCCGTCTATTCTGATTCCCTTGTTTTACCATCGTAGGTTTTTGAA
Source organism: Thysanoteuthis rhombus (assembly GCA_963457665.1). Taxonomy (NCBI): domain Eukaryota; kingdom Metazoa; phylum Mollusca; class Cephalopoda; order Oegopsida; family Thysanoteuthidae; genus Thysanoteuthis; species Thysanoteuthis major. The sequence goes on from OY735212.1 coordinate 26,165,588, forward strand.
GATCATCTCGAGGCTGGCTGTAAAGATTTTGGGTGAGCTGGTATCACCTTATCTCACCCCTTTTTTGGAGCTGAAAGGGCTTTGAGTCTTTACGTAGCCTGATTAAGGAGCCGCTGCAACGGTATATATGTTATAATACACTGATATCACAGGGTTTACATCTTCACCTCAACTCCCACACTCAATCTACCGGACTCAACGGGGTCAATATCATCATCATCGTCTTTTTAACGTCCGACGTTGGAGAGACCTTCCCCGAATTCACCGGACATCTGTGTTGTGGGCGTCACGAAGCCAGTACTTTCTCGGCTTATCTGGTTCGTTACGCCATCTTTTAATATGTCGGTCCCGGTTTCGCTTGTGAACTCCGAGGATCCAGTTGTAAGTCTTGATGTCCAGTGGTTGTCTACCATTCTTGCAACATGACCAGCCCATTGCCATTCAAGTTTTCTTGTGGATTCTTTCTGGATGTTCTGACTACTAAGCCAGCTATTGACGAATCTAATCACTTTGCAAGCGCATTCTCCTAATGGAAAAGCCACAGAATGACGCAGGAACAATCTCTGCGCGTTGGTGACCCTGTCTACTTATAGGGCGATCGTAACAAGTCAAGAGCGCAAAGCCGCTATATCGTAATTTTGGTTGATGGGTAAGAGTGTTACGTCAAGAATTTTCCTGGAAGAAATTCGTTCCGGCGCGTAAAAAGCGAAAGTGACAACGCTATTGTGTTCAGTGTGAAATGTCAACGACCAATGTTCCCTCCGATGAAGGCGACGTTGAACTGGCTGAACCTTAATCACTCATCATTCAACTACTGATCCCGTACGCATACAGCCGATTCTGTCTGAGCCAGCTAACTTTGATCCAGAATCAAATTTGACCCACTCTTCCTACCCGACTGAATGACGATATGAGCCAAACCGAGAACGAACTTTCTTTTGAAAGACAATCATCAAAATTGTGCAAGACCAATATAGTTACCATTGCGCAACCGAAGTTCACCAAAATATCTGGAGGATTGCGTATTCTATTGACGCTTATGGCAATAACTACGTTAATCAGTTCCTACGAAGATAATTGTACAATTTGTTTGCTTTCATTTTCTTTTCATTTATAAGTATTCAAGAAAAAAAAGAAAGAAAGAAAGAAAGAGTGCACCATGATACTAACTAGTATAATAAGAGTTATCTTTCCTGATTGTATATACGGATATATGTTTCGGTTACAGTCATCTCCCATCACGGAGGGTAGGGAGGCTCTCCTGTATGATTTGTAAAGACCCTTGTGCCATGTATTTTGTGGTTATATTTTGTAATTTTGTTTAATCGGGCATCCTGCGTTATTTAGATTTGACATTACTTATTTGCAATCTAAATACCACAATGCCTGTCATTGAAAATTGAAAGACACAAAAAAAAAACTAAGAATTAATTGTCACCTTTTTCCAAGAACTAAAAGTCACCGTCATAACTTACTATTCATTGGAAAACAACGCTTGATTTACCTTCAATCTGTATTAGATACTCATTTTCCGTTTCGTTATTTCTACCTATATGGAGTGTATGGCTGTAAACCCACGAGATAAGAGATGATTCAATGTCTTATGGCGGTAGATTTCATACAGCCGGGGACAATCCCCAGAAGCCAGGTATTTATCAAATAAAACCAATGGTATACTTTTATATGGTCCATCCATGATAGAGTAGTGTGGCGAATCCTGGGGAAGGTCTATGTCCAACGACGGACGTTAAAAGACTACTACTGCTACTACTGATGATGATGATGATGATGATGATGATGATGATGGTGGTGGTGGTGGTGGTGGTGGTGGTGGTGGTGGTGGTGGTGATGATGATGATGATGATCCAGATCCAGATCCATGTGTTTGCAGCATTCAACAAACTTCCTTTGGTAAGTCTGAAGTCAGGTTTGATGGATCCACAAGTTCGTTAAAGCTGAAATTAGTTATATCGAGGTTCGTTTTAGCGAGGGTTTACTATGATAGATCAAAGAGACAATTCCGAAAGCCAAAGTTGATGTTGCAAATGAAATTCTTTTATTCCGTTTGACAACTCTTTCATAAAATATGAGAATATACAGAATGGTATCTATTCATACATACAAGGCGAGTGGTTGGTATAAGATGTTGACAGACATTTTTCCAATTTTTTAATTAACTCCAATGGTTTTATAAGTGTTCCGAACATTTGTAAATATTTTCTTCTATATTGATGTTGTATGGTCTCTCCAAAATCTCATCGTACTTGTAGCATTTCCCCTCTTTTTACTAACTCATTGAATGAGCTTCAACTTATATTAAAAGTTTTTAAAAGATATTTTCAACAAGTTTTGATCCAATATTTTCAAATTTATTTTTCTTCTACTTATTTTCCCATTTTGAATTTTTTAACTGGGTCTTTCAGCTCAACAGTAATCAGCAGATATGTAATATTTTTAGAAAATAAAAACTAATTTCTCTGCTGTATTTCGAAATGAATTGCAAGAATTAAATCAACAAACACGTTTCAGGAATCTCAAAACATGCTTTTCCTTGGGAAATAATAATCTTTTTGAAACACGATTGTTAGCTCCTTGTAGTGTATGACTTGACAAAGGGTATTATATGAACGGGAAAATATTTTGCCTTTGTTGAGTTTATAATCCTGTTAATCGGATATTTTCAATCAATAAAGATTACACTAGAACCAGATAAGAGAACAGAGTCTGACATCTTCTGTGTTTGAACACTCATTTTCATAATAATCTGTAAGCATAATCTGAAGCATATTGAAAACATTAATCATGATATAAATGGAGAAATAAAAGCTGAGGAATTCTCTTTTGTTTTTCTTCATCTTGAATGTTTCTTTTCTCTTAACAAACCCTCACTTGACGTTTTTTAGGAATTTGTGAAAATTGGCAATTATCACCTTCTCACATATCTTTTTGATGATGCATCTTGCAAGAGCACCAAGGGAATTAATTCACCGGAGCATTACTGCTTCTCTGATTTTGAGATACGTCCAAGTTCAATTGTTGAACCATCTCCAACTTCAGCTTCTTTCTCTCTTAGACACTTGCATATGTATACATCTTCATAGATGTTGTGTTGTATATATTTTTGTACAGAGGTTCTGATGTCTATCCTAGTTTGAAAATATATGTATGGTCATTTAAACTTTGATCTCCTTCATATGTCTGTTGTTACTCTTGGACCACTTTGAGTTTTGCAGGGAAGTTTACTGCTTCTTTAAACATTTTCTTGCAAAATATGGAAAATAATACAAGAGTAAAAAAAAAAATTATATGGAAAATCTTTCTCACCAACAAATCTCGAGGCATTCAATATTCTAAACATGTAAATATTTAAGGATTTTCTGCACAGAAATATTTTGTATGAGGAGCAGGAGATAAAATCTCTTAAATCATGCAAACAGTTTCTCTCAGGTCATTGCATGGCATGGAAAAAATCTCATCATTTCTGCTCTTTGTGTCTTTCTAAATGACGTTTGCCAAGGCACTTTTGTGAGAATATAAATGACTCTCTCCTGCTAGAAATTACTATCTCACAAAAAATCACACAAAAAATGGTACAGTTCCAACATTTAAGTTGGTAGCACCTAAAAATGTGGCATGGCAGACCATACTTGGAGGGAATGGGTTGGCCACTGGCCCTAACAGAATGTAGTCAAAATTACTGACAGGGAGAACAACTGGTGAATATAAAGTCTGATTTATTTTTATCAATCGAACCAAGCATTGATATCAACAGCATTTGGAATCTTTTTATCATAAGGGACTTTTTTAGAAAAAAGCAAACATTATCCGATGTAAGGGAAGCAACTCGGAAGTTGACGTCAAAAACAGAACTGTGATATACAAAGAGTGGATTTGAAGTGTTTAGTCCAAATGAGTACATACTATCAGAAGTGATATCACATTTTTTAAGCAATAACACAAAATGAAGGCCGGAGGGTATACAACCAAAACGTCGAAAACAAATGAACACATCGACCAGGAAAATAGTTTTACTATGTCAATCATAATGATTTATACAGCTCATCTAATAAAATCCAGATGAGTAGTTATTTTTTTCATTTTTGTCTCAAACTCCTCAGTTTCATGGATGGGGTAAGTGTTCCCATATTCTATAACTTTTCAAACAATTTTTTTCTTCAGAATTATTTTGTGCAACAAAGAACACCTGAAAAGTGAAATAATTTCTTTTTTCCCATGTAATTACAAAAAATGATTTTCATAAGTTTATTTATACTCTGGTATAATCTGGAATGAAATCTACACTATTCCCTCCAAACCAACTTCTTTCATTGCATACTTATTTGTCTACCTACATTGTTACCGATGAAGATTCCGTTCGTCTGTCTCATTGATAAGAAAAACTTTTGTTTATTTTCCTTTTGAATCCTCTTTTGGCTGCAGATGTTTTTCTTCAATATATCATCTCCCCGTATACTTAGCATATTGTACTTCAACTGGATTGTGCCAGTGTCTATGTCTACAGCAAATCTCTGATAAATGACGCTTTGTTTGTATACTGTACCCAGACTGTGTCTTCTTTCCACAAGAAGAGAATAGATGATGCAAGGATAAAGGAGCAGACATATTCTCTGCCAGTACATTGCATTGGCTGGTCACCTGAGGGCCTGTAACAGATCGTTTGTGGAGCCAAGCTATGATATATTGAAAATGTGTTAAGAGAATAACTAGAAAGGTTTGATAAACTTCTTCTACGTCATATGGACTAGTTGAATATTCGAGTCATACTGAAGATAAAATCTTTCCCTATCCATAATGACAACATTGTTTTTGTTTTTCCTCTTTATTTCATCCAGAAATTAAAGTATAAGTTAAGTATCTGCTTTTGTCGTATACATTTGTAAACATTTTAAAATGGTTTTATTCTGTAATATTGTAATTTGACTGTTAATTCATCTCTTCCAATGACAGACTAGAATCTGGTTGTCACTTGGGGTGAATGAATTTTATGTTGATGAGACATTTCAGTCCACGAAGGAGGGACACTTTGATTACAACATGATCGAAATGTATGCATAATTCATTAGAAATCATAAATTTTTCTTGTAGCCTGAGGGATTGAAATAAAATTAGATTTTGACAAATTCAAAAATTTTGTCACTTCAAAATGGATGGGCCAGTTGAAAGTATAAGAAGAAAACATTTCAATGTTTCCTTCCAAAATGCTAAGGAAGAAAAAATTACCTTTCTATACTTTGTTAGGTTCCATGGAGAAATGAAGAAAATGTTCAAGTGGATGACATTGAGGAAAATTGAAAATAAATAATTGAAAATAAATAATTGAAATTCAAAAATTTTGTCACTCCAAAATAGATGGGACAGTTGAAAGTCCAAGAAGAAAACATTTCAATGTTTCCTTCCAAAATGCTAAGGAAGAAAAAAGTTACCTTTCTATACTTTGATAGGTTCCATGGAGAAATGACAAAAATGTTCAAATGAATGACATTGAAGAAAATTGAAAATAAATAATTGAAATTTAATTTCCAAAGAGACATTTTAGACACCATATGTAACTACTGTCATTCTACGATGGAAGATATAGAATCTGACGGATAAGATATTTTCTTGTTTCAGATTTTGTCCCTGAAGGTGAGGCAAGTTAATCTATTCTGAGAGCTTCTCTTATGGGAATGATTTTTACATTCTTGTTTCTGCAAAGAAAATCTTGTCAAAGATTTTTATTCTGGTCTGTACTGATGATAATTTCTATCTACTCTTAAATTTTCTATCGACAAAAAAGATTTTTACAAATATTTTTCTATGTGTTAATGTTTATGCAACATAGAATTTTGAAAAAATTGAATAACTTGTGCAAGGCATTATATTTGTTAAAATACATTTTCAGCTTTTGATAAATTTGAAGAGGATAAGTTTTATAAGAATTCAATACTCAATGATGAATTTGATCCTTTACATGAACTGTTTTCTTTATTAACTTTGTGGTGGATAACTTTAATGAAAATTCAAAAGTAAATGATGAATTTGACCTTTGACCTATAGCTTGCTCTACCTGTTAATAAGTTTAGCTACAAGAACAAGTTAAAACTATATTTAGGAATCCGATACCGAGATGATTCCTTATGACAATAATCAACAGAATTTTGCAACTCTTAAAAATGCAAGACAAATACCAAGAGCCTGTGGTTGGAATTGACTAATTTCTTGACACTCAGCACCAAAGACAGACAAAATGAAAATTAGGAATCTGCACTCCTTGTAAACACCCTATTAGAGGAATACAATCTCTTTGTTTCTCTCTCTTTATCTACCTGATACTATTACAACATTTTTTTAAAAACTTTTACATGAAATCTTCTTGAGATATTGAAGCTTCTATACATACAAATACTAGTGTCACCAAATTGGTTTATACATATTTTTGTCTTCCACATTGAAGAGTCATGATGGAAGAATAAGTTTTACTCCCTTCATCTCTTTAAAACTGGTTAAAGAGAGGAAGGGAGTAAGACTTATGTGACTAAATGTAAGCAGCAGCCAAAGTATGTCTGACTGTTCTACCTTTGGGTCGACGTCTGTGTATCAGTTTAGATGTTCAAGATCCTATATGAGCAGAATTGCAAAAATAAGAACAAAATTTTTTAACTTATAGCTGATTAAAGAGAGGAAGAGAGTAAGATAAATGACTGAATGTGAAAATCTGTGGTCATTGTTTAAATGAGTGAAAAATAATCGTAGCTGTGATTGGCTTTTTTTTTTTACTTCATTTATAATTTTCCTGTCTAAAAGAAAGGTATCAACAGAGTAGAAATACCGTTCAAATGTGTTGGATGTAAATTTTCTAATGATTTTTTGGAAATGATATTTTGAAAATCAAAGCCCTGAAAGAATATGTATAGATAATCATTAAAATGATGTTTCAAAAAAAAAATATTCTAAAATCCTAATCTATACATGGATACATAAAGAATCCTTATTTGATGGGTACTATGTTAGCTAGTATTAAAGTGTACATGCAGAGAAATGATGTGATATGTCATACTCTAATCAATATTCCAATTTCCCATTTTTTTGTTAATCTATTTTCTGAGTAGTATCCTAATCTTGCTGGGTCAGTATATATATTGCAATATTCTGTCATATAAAGGGTCTACACCTTGTTGTACAATTGCTTAAATGACCTTTGGGATTTCCCCAGAATCAAAAGCCTTTCTATTGTCAACAAATGCAACAGCAAGTGACATTTTATAGTCTTCTGCTTTATCTTTTAGTTGATTCATCAAATGTAGATGGTCAATGGTTAAATAGTTTCTCCCAAAGAAAGTCTATCCCATGGTTGGTTTTGATCTAGTGTTTTTCTGATCCAGCTGGCAATCAGTTTGGTAAAAAGCTTGTTGATGCAGTTGAATAAGCTTATTGGCCAGGAGCTGTTTTTCTCTTTCAGGTTCTTTTTTTCCATACAACAGCATTATGATTGCAGTGTTCCAATCTTCGGGGATTTCATAAATTGAAATGAATGGCAAGTTTCCCAGTGATGACTTTTTCAGCTTTTTTGTCAGGAGAGGATCATACTCAACATCGCATGGAGAAATAGCAAGACAGTGCAGTATATTAGAAGAAAACCGGGAGTAAGAGATATAGATAATAAAATCTATCAAAAACTCAAATTGCAATGGGTTGGTCATGTAGCAAGAATGTCAGACAACTGCTGGGCATCTCAACTTGCAATGTGGATCCCAAGAGGTTATATACAAAACTATGGGTGGCAGAAAATAAGATTACGTGATTAACTAGGCTAGTTTAGAAAGTACTGGCTGTGTGACAACCACAATAGAGAGGTTGGGCTAATCTTGAGGATACGACTCTATGCCAAGCAACTGACACTAAAATGCTGTTGCTACTGATGATGATCCTCATCTTTGCCTATCGACATTTCAGCAGATACGTTCTTTAACCTTCTCAGGAATAGGTTGGAACTGGTAATGTTTGAGAGTTTTCTTCTTTTTTAAAATCTCCCCACTTCTAATATAAATAGTTCCCAGATGAGATATTTGTGTTGATTTTGAAAATATTTGTCAGGGTAAAAAAAGATGACTATACTTGATGGCAAAAATTTGTTTTTAAACATGAGCATACGAGTCATGGTGAACCAAAAACCTTTGGAAACGAGAGATATTATTTATTTTGAATCTATGAATAAAAAAAAAATTGAAATATAAATTGATTATTAAGCATTCAGATAAGAGTCAAATGACTGAAAAAAATAGATCTGTGAAAACTTATAAATGACCTCAGTCTTCTTTTATTTGTATGCTTAACAAAAAAAGTTGATTTTTAAGAATGAAATGTTCAGAAAGAAAAAAACAACATCAATTGCTGTTGATAATGGTTGCCTTCTTTGAAATTATGACAGCAGGATGAAATGAGATTGGAAATTTCAATTTATTTCCTAATTAAAAAGAAGTAACAGAAAAAGAAAAAAAAAAGTTTATTTCCCCAAATTCTTTGTTGTCATCAGATCCAGCCAGAAGCTTAGTCTGAAACAAGAACTGCTGTCAATATTTCAACAAATAGAAACATAATTCGTCTTGCATGTAGCATGAATAGAAATGTTCACAGACTGTCTGGATAATAAGAGTTCCTTTTCAATAATAATGGCTCAACCTTTTCACCAATATTTCCAGGGTTTATTTTTGCTTTTCTTCAATTTTGAGAGGACTAAAAAAATGTTTTTTTAGATTTTGTGGTGTCAATAATGAAAAGAAATAAAAAAAATGGATATTTTTGTTCTTCCTCTTAATCAATCTCTTTTCTAATTGCATGACAAAATTTGTATTAATGGAGTTTCCTGTATTTGATGGACGAAAACAATTTCTTTCCTTTCAAAATTTTTTTCTTTTTGCTGCTTTTAATTGGCAATTTCTTTTTTTCTGATTTTGGTAATTAATACTCTCGTCTGAGAATGGCTTTTAAAACTGGAAAAAACGAACAAACCATTTACAGCTGGAAAACACAAAGAATCTTGATATACATTGAAAAAAAGATCTGATTCATTGAATATAGAGTTCATCAACGGTGGCCAAAGAGGGGGGGTAAGTGAGGTAAACCATTAGAGAGGGTGAAACCAAGATGACTGCCTGAAAATTTCTCATATAGTTTCTTGGTAATTTCATTTTTTCCAAGGGGCGTAACTCTAGTTGCACTGAAACATCAAAGGATTCATGCATCATCCATGCTTCACTTAAAACATCAATGATACATTACAAATGGGTTTTCTTCGTCATAGTTACTACAAAATTTACTTCAAATATAATGTCCTCAGAATATAATATGTTGGAATTCATTTTTTATAGAGTTAATAATAGATTCATATTCTCAATGTATTATTCTGCAAGAGATAATCCTAATTCATGTTTTTATCACACAATATTCTTCATTTTGCCACATAGAGTGCATAAATCCAAGAGTCCAAATACATTCCAGCAAAGGAATGCAAGAGAGGCAACAGTCTAGACAGTTGAATCCCTTGTTGGATCCCTGGATCCATGCTATTGTATGTCACAAGGCCAGATGATGATGACCATCATCATCTTTTAATATCCATCATTGGATATAGACCTTTCAAAGGATTTGTCATATCTCTCTATCATGGGCATCATGGAGCTAGTACTTTCTTAATTTGTCTAGTTTATCTCTCCATCTTGTATTTTGCCTGCGTCACTTTTGCATGTGATCTCTGGGGATCCATGTCATGAGTTGTGATGTCCATTGGTTGTCTGCCTATCTTGCAACATGACCAGCCCATTGCTATTTAAGTTTTATAGTAGATTCTCTGATGTCTCGGACCCCTGTTCTCTTCCTGATATATTGTGCTGTCTTGAAATCTCTCCATGCAAGGTTGAGCATGATTCTTTCATGGGCACATTGGTTCTCACTTTGACAATCAGTCTCTTGGTTAGGTCCATTGTTTCAGCTCCATAGGTGACTACATTGGTTGTGTACCCAACTAATGGGATCTTCTTGTTCTTCAATGTTGAGCTTGCCATCCTAGAGTAATTCTTTGCTTGATTTTTCCTTTTCTTGATTAAAGTTCATCAAAGGTTATCACTTATCAGTGGAAGTGGACAAAACTGAGAAACATTGAATAAGAAATTGAATCTAGGATTAGAAGTGGAAGAACATGAGACAGAGAAAGGTGCTAACTGCAACTCTAACCTTGTAAATGAAATAAGTAATTCATACTGCAGGGCTATTCAGCATTGTGGGGGCTACTAAGCACTCATTTTTTTTATTAGAATTCGTTGAGCATTTTTCAAGAAAATCAGAAATGAAACATAAAGCAATCTTCCCAATCCCCTTCGTTACATTTGAGTGATAGTATATAATAACATCTGAGAAATAACAAGAAATTTTTTCTCAAAAAACAAAGCATATAATAAATTTCTAATTTTTCACCAAAAAAACAGAATGAGTTTATTAGTGTCACATCAAGTCATACAAATAATGTGCGGTAGCACCCCCTGACATATATTACACATTCTACAGAAGTTTGAAATGATTTCAACAATGGAAGAGTAGAAGTAAAAGAAAAAATTCTAAGACCCTCCCCCACACATAAGGAGAAAAAGAATTAGCTGCAGACATTAGTTTCAATTTTCTCAACAGATTGGAAAGTGATGAATTTGACTTTGTGATGTGTGGTGCACAAGATAATGACAGGAAAAAGATCAAGAAAGCAATCTTCAATGGATGTTTGGACCATCCATTCAACCTATACAGTCAGCACTAAAAATGCATCTTGTGTAACAGTTGTTTTAACTTTTAGGACCATGCTTTTTCTTTTCACTATTTCAACTCATAGATTGGATATGTTAATTGAATATACTTGAGCAACGGTTTAAGGGTATGAACAATTCACTGGAGAGCTCATTATGCTGTAGTAAATCCAGTCAAAGGAAATTATAAGAAATTAGTGAAACACTTTTCAAGCCATGTGAAAATTTGGATTCAAGTGGAGTTGCTCTAAGTATTTTTCCCTGCTATTAATAGTTTCTGATTATTATGCTATTTGTTCTTTTGGTTTGACATAGTTCAGAAAGTAAATCTCACACAAGAGGACTGGTAGATGAAGGGCATGACTCTTGGTAAAATAGACACAAAGTTAGAGGAATTACAACCTTTTCTGCATGGAGAATGCAGTAACTTAGTAAAGCTTGTTATTGAGAAGGCTCTTTTAATATCAGAAAAATATTGAATTAGAAAAATCAGATTTAGGCAAAGAATAACCAGGGAGTAGGCTGGAGATTCAGGTTTCACTTTACAAAAAAAAAAGCAAGCAATGCAAGCTGTTTAAGTAATTACAAGTATGTTTGAAACTGTCCAAGTTAAGATTCTATTATCTGCCAGTGAAGAGATGTTGAAAGAATTACTCCAAAATTAATCAATTTTTATCATCTGAGTGAGCTTTTAATAGAAATGCCGAGGCTTGAAAGCCACTTGGGAGCTACTGAGATCAATAAAGAAAAAGCAAAGAATTGGGGATCATCTGAGGTATATTTATTTATTGCAAAACTGGGACTTTTTAGAATCCATTTCAACACTCTCTTCTAGTTTAAGATGATTCCTGACAATCTCTACGTCAGTGGCTTCTTGCAAGAGGATATTTCAAAGCAAAACATATAAAGATTTATAAATCATCTACTATGGACAGTCAAGACTTTCTGATCTCATAGTACCGTGACTTGAAGATGAAGAGGCAAAAGGCATGGATTTTGTATGTGAATGAGAGAGACAGAGAAACAGAGTGAGAGGGGGAAGGGTTCCTATATAGTGACTAACCAGACCTGCTGTAAAGTTGTTTTTCTTTAAATACTGAATAAAAACGTTCTCTTTGTCTCCATGCTTACTTTCTTCATGTTATTTCACAAAGAATTGAAAAATCAAAAATTACAGATGAACTGAATGGTAGATAAAGGCTTATACCATCACATTCAATATTATTAGAGAATCATGTTGAATAATGAGTATTTATATGAAAATATCACCAAAATTCTCGATATCCTGGAAAGAGAGTAAAGTTCTTGAAGGTATGGGATGAAGACATGAATTATCACACTGGGTGGCACCAAACATAGGCCTACTACTAGTTCCTTCTCTGTTTTTTTAAAAATATTCATAGATTCTTTTCCTCCCACTGAAGCAATAGGTAATCAGTGTATTAAGGACAATAATTTTGTATTATTGAGAAGTGTTTTTAACACAATACCAAACTTAATCCAATATCATGAATCATCTTTTTTATCAAACTCGTGGGAAATTGATGATGTATCTTTGTGATCAAGAACCTGAATGGAAAATTATTTGTATATTTCAATATTATGGAAATGTTGGGCTCGCAACTCCAATATGTTTGAACCCACTTTTACTGAGACTGCAAGAGTATCACCAATTTTGGTGTGGGATTGGCCATATGCTTTAGAAGGGGTCTTTAGGAATAGACCAAAAATACAGAAAAAGAAAATTTTGAAGTTTTAATCAACTTTTAGCTAGTGACTCTGTTTGCCAAACAAGAAGTTTGCCCCACCACTACAAGGGACTCTGATTACAAAATACTGGTGCGTTTGAATTTCAAGTTTGTGTTTTCTGGTCAATTTCATTTATACAAAGTAATTGAATTAAACAGAGAACGGAGCAAAACAAAAGGGGGAGAATTTTTTTCACTAAAAAAAATGTCTTTTGAGTTTTCTAATGGATTCTTTGACGTCTCTGACTCCTGTTTGTTTACTAATACATTGCGCTGTCTTGTGATTTCTCCTTATGATGCTGAGTATGATCCTCTCTTGTGCATTTCACATGATTCTAAGTTTGAGGTTCAATCTTTTCGTTCAGCTCCATAGGTGACTATCAGGAGGATGCATTTATTTGTGAAAAATCTTCCTCTTTCCTTTCTTGTTCTTCTTAATATCTTTGATTTTTTATCTCTCTCTCTCTCTCTCTCTCTCTCTCTCTCTCTCTCTCTCTCTCTCTCTCTCTCTCTCTCAAGCTGTGTGTTCGTGAGTGTGTGTGTATGTAAGTGTGTGTATCTGCTCATGGGAAGTATTGCATTTAGGGAATTTGAAAACTATTATCTTTGTTTCCCCAAACCCATTCTGCTTGTAAAAATTCTCTTCAAATGCATAAGCAGTTGAAATCTTGTTAGTAATAGGATTACAAACTCTGAATTAAATTGTGCTTTATAAAAGTGTCTCAGTCTACATCACTGTAAAGTAAGTTTTCTCCAAACAGATCAATCATCAAACTTCGTAAATTCCATGTTCTCATTTTACACCATTTGAAATGAGATAATATCATCCGGTAAATAGAGTAAATAAAGGTAAATACCAGTGAATTGTGGTGTTTTCTAAGATAAGAACATTTACAATCTCTTGAGAAAAAAGATGAAGTTTCTCCATCTAAATTGAATTGATTTTTACCAACAGATCAATCATCAAACTTTGTTAATTTCATGCTTTCAGAATTTCCAAAATTCTCTTTTATTTAAACAATATTTGAATATTTTATTTTTTCCTAATCAAACTCTTTCCAAAAAACAAGCAAAATAATTGTTGAAAGATGTGTTCTGTTAATGGGAGTATATCTCTTGGCAGAATTTCAGACTTCGTTTATAGATCAGCAAGAAATTCTGAAAAGCAGAGATAAAAAGACTTTTAAATTTACAAGGAAACTTGAAAAAGTTTTTACAAAACTCAGTTCTTTTTTTGGGGGCACCAACTCAATAAACCTAATGAAATAAAAAGAAATTATTAAGACTTCAGAAAAATGATATCCCTCGAATGTATTCTTAAAAAGTTTGAATCTCACCTTTAAAATCAGACACATATTCGTTAGATAACTTTCAAAATGTTCTTTCTGAATATGCGGCCAACTGAATAAAAGATTTACCAAACTTGGAACAGGTATATGAGTTCATTTGTGTCCATTTGTCTACCTGTCTGTATGATAGCTCAAAAAGTTCTCAATGGATTTCAATTAAATTCCTTTGAAGGAGGGGCAATGGGCTAAGGGAAAAGTGATCAATTACCTCACTAGACAGTAGTGTTTGCAGGGATATGCTCTCTCTGAGTACTTCCTAGTTGGAAATTTAATTGCTCTATTATTTATGCTTGGTAAAAAAATTAAAAGAACAACAGATTCAAATTCAGCATGAAAAGTACTATAAAGATTATCTATTTTAGTTTGTGGGATAAAAAAACAGATGAAATTTTGTTGATCAGTGTAATAGAACAAGATTTTAAGGTGTCAGATTAGCAATGATTAACCCATGTTACACTTTTGAATGGTTTGGTTATGATTTCTTCTTTAGAAACGAGATTTCTATTAAAAAATTCCCACTTCAATTGCTTGATGACTTTTCTGATGCTGAAAGGAAAGGAAAGATTTATTTCCATTTTTTTCAGCAGTTGCAAATTTGATGGTAGAAAATTCACCAAAGCAGAAATGATTAAAATTTAGGAATTCACTGTTCTCTGAATATTTCTTACCAGAACAAAAATACTTTGATACCGATAGTAATGTCACCATGGTATAAGAGGATCCACAATTACTGGTGCTATACAAAAGTTTTTGAAGATGATGATTTGGTGTCTCTGTTTGTCAGAACAAAATTCCAATCGCAGACTTTAAATTTCCATGACAACAAAACTAATTTAATGAGGAGATACTTTCATAGATGATCTTATTCATTTTTTTAGTTCATTTCATATATTCAATCTTCAACATAATTTCTGAAAATGTGCACATGCAAAGGAAGATGTGAACTTTAAATATTATTTGTTTCTTATTTCTCCAGAAGAAGATTGGTACGTTGAAATAACTGGATTCTTGAGACTATCCATAAATCGTCTCACTTTGTATCTCTGTTAATTTGTTTATGTACCGCACCTGCTCTACTGTTTGAGCTTACAATTGAAGAAAATTGAATCTAAGCGTATAAACTTATTCTTTATTTTTTCTCTTATTGCTAAGTCTCTGTTTGATATTTTTGTTTTTGCATACATAGTATTGGTAGTCATAATATCATCTTGAATTTCTTTATCATTCATTGTTTCTATATATATGATCGGAGCTTGTCAATGTTGACTATTGGCATAACAGCTTTTGCTGTTACTATTTCCCAGACTGCAAGATAATTATTGGGGAATGGATTGCTCACTTATGCACTTCCTTCTCCATCAACTAGCACAGCATGATAAGACAACGCACAGGGAAAAGTATTGAGCTACATCACACATGTGTATTTATATGAGGTAGCATATATATTTCATATCGGACATTTTTTGATTTTGTTGACTGCTAATACCAGGTTTTGTAAATTTCTATTATTACTTTACATGCAGATTTGTATAAAAGTTTGAGAACTATTTTCCATTAGAGGAGTCAGAAATGGATTCAAATTCAGTGCACAATGGGAGAAGTAGTTGGTTTTTGTATTGTTCAAGAATTTAGGCTATTCACACCTGCATCTTGTATTCGTAAATTCTAAAACCCTCCATCAGGCTCGCGGCAAACCAAAAAAGGTTTTGTTTCCTTGAGGAGAAAAAAAAGCAAAACTATTTCAGTTTTCTTTTTCATTGGGCAAGTCACTAAAAGTCTACTTAATGCAATTCACTTTAAACATATATTTTGTACCTGGGGCATTTTTCTTTAGTGGGGATGTTTTTATATTTATTCTGTGGAAATGGTTTCTGAAGATCTCTTGACTTCTATCCATTCTTCTGAGATTTTGATGCTAGGCAATATTTTCTCTTCTCAGTTTGCATTTTTTTTTTAGTTTTCTTTTAGCTCCTTTACGCACAAACACTCATCAATATAGATGGTCTTTCATATAATTTTCCTTTCTTGCTTTGGTTCATAAAAGGAACTTTTGGCGCTTGGAAGATTGTCAATAGAGTGCTTCACCGGGAAGTTAGTGTCTTGTAATTTTAATATTTTAGTATAGCTTGCTGATTTGCCAGCATGTTACCCTAGCACATAACTCAGATACTTCACTTCAGAACCATTGAATCCTGACTTTCATCTTGCATAAGGCATTCAAGTGGCATTTGATAAAGATACTCTATTTGGAGAGAAATGAAAATTGTGCATAGGATGAATTTTAGTAAAAGAGACTTGCATGATATCTTTACATTCTTTTTTCACTATCATTGTCTTTTACCTGTTACAAGACCATGGTATTATGAGAGGTGCAAGACCATGGAATATAGAGAGTTTGTTTTATTCCTGATTTAAGAATTGATATTGCAACTGATATATTTACCTCTGCCTCAGAAGTAAATACCACAAGTTCTATTATCTGAATTAATTTTCTATCTTCATGCTGCCCCCAGCCATGGTTGATTTGGAATTCTTTTTTTTCCAATTCTTTTAATGTGTTCATAATCTGAAGAGTAAAATAGATTTTCCCCTTTCCCTTTTCATTGGCCAAAGAATTTTAAGATACTTCCATTATTAAAAATGGTTGGTCTTTTTTCTTTATTTGCTTTCCCTTGCGATTTATACTGATGTAAAGCTATATGTCTGTGTTGTTCAGTTTTGTAAATCTCAATGAGAATTGATTCCCATGGGGTGTTGTTCACAAACGTTTGAAATTTGATTCTCATGGTTTGTTTCTTCATCTTGATTTCATTGTGTGCTTCATCTTTGAATTTTTCTCTAAGGACCAAAAAATCATTTCTTTTTTTTCAGTGGCCACTGCTGTTATCTTATAACTACTTATTTCTATTTGAATCCTCATAAATTTTAGTTTCATCTCTTTCAGTTCCATTAGTCCTTTCTTTAGGTCATTTTTTTATTGTTTTCTTTGAGGAAGACAACTTGAGAAACTTCATATTAGGATTCTCTGACCCTTTCTGATGTTGAAATTAATTAGGACTACATGATTTGGCCAAGTGAGATTTAATCTCATGTTGAGTCTAGAGATAAATCTTTTAATTGATTTACTTCAATCTTAATATTGAATTCTTTTTAATTTATTCATTAAGAAATGAAACTTATCCTAGATATGATAAGATTTTTAGATGAAATATTTTTCCATAATGTATAGTTTTAGATTTACAATCAATTGTGGAATAATGGAAAATTCTCCAAGAAACATTGGCAGTATCATTCTTTGCATTTAAAACATGACAGAATAATGTTTTAATTGCAGACATGATACATTATTAGTCTGTAATTTTTTGTTACTGGAGCAATTTTTTAGATTTTGGGTATTTGGTATTGGAGGCAGGTTTTTGAATTTAACTAGAAAATTGGAAGTCAACTTGTCATCAGACAGAAGAGTTGCTTTATTTTTTGACAATCCAAAATATTAATGGATCTGGAAATAATGTGACAGAAAATCCAATGTGCTTTGGAGGAATACAGTAATATTTTTTTTATAAAATCCTTTAATACGAATATGTCATCATCATCTGTCTTTTAAAATCTTTTGTTAGACATGGATGCTCCCCGAAATTTTCCCAAACTCTCAATCATGGGCAGTATGGAGCCAATATTTTCTGAACTTGTCAAAATCATCATGCCATCTTATTCTTTACCAGCCACAATTTCACATATGATCTCAGGGGATCAATGTTGTATGTTGGTATATCCAGCAGTTGTATGATATTCTTGCTACATGGTCATCCCATCGCCATTTGAGTTTGGTTATAAATATAGTGAGATACACAAACATCGTAAGTTAACTTGGGATGGTAGAATCGGTGTTTTGAAGAATGTAGAAAATGATCATGTGAGGAGTTATGGAGAACTACATTGATATATAGATAGTTTAAAGTAAATTCCCTGCTTGTTACATAATGGAGTAGTGGTTTTTATGATTTATAGTCCAGTGTTTAGACCACTTAGCCATTCTTTTGTGTGCAAGTTACAAAATTCAAAAACATTGTTATTGAAAGACAGAATGTTTGAGAATACATGTAACTGTTGGTTATTCTTATGTTGTCATTTTGTTGGTTCAAGGAAATGAAATGTCAACAGAAAGACTCCACAGAAACCACAAGAAAAGCCAGAACACAGAGGAATAGGTAAATCATATAAAAAGATATTGGTAAGGAACAAATACTCTATTGTGATACTTCATCATAAAAGCTTTGGCTATGGTAGATTGTGTATTTTCTAGACATGCTTATGTCTTTGAATATTGTGGCACTCCGAGAGAAAGTTAATATGATTTGGGAGAATAGAGTTTTTTGTTCAAATATTGTATGCTTTGATATATTTTTTTTAACAATTTAATGATAAGTAATTTTTACAGGAATACTTATTACATGAATTGATTTTTTAAAAAGATTACAGATCACTATATAAAAAGCATTGGATACTACTCACCAATTCAATATGGTATATCTGACACAAACAGCAAAATAGAAAAACTAAAAAAAAAATCCCATATCCTGCCACCTCAAGCTGGACTTGAACTTGTGCACAACTGAACTGTCCTTTATGCTACAATATCCTGTCTAAATGATGGGAGATCATCCAAAATACATGGTGTTGTAATTAAGTAATCTTGATAGAATGTAGATTTTGGTTTTATGCCAGTCTGATCTGCACAATTCAACAGAGTTTGACAAATCTTGCATTTATTGGGTATTTGTCAAGTTTCCTCTATTAGTCTTGCTTATTTGGATCCAGCTGTTATTTATTCTTGTGAAATTATTATACCCTAAATAAGATGGTTTAATCTAGAAGAAATAAAATATGGCTTCAGGTGTTCTAACCTTGAAATTCATTGAGATTTTATCCCAAATGTATTATATAATTATTAATTATTATTATGATTATTATAATTAATACTCCCTTCTTTAGGGTTGACCATTCTTAGGTAGCGCAATCGTCTATAACTGCTATAATGCAATGCTCTTCCAACTCTGGAATGGAGCACTTTGGTAGATCGGGAATTATGTGTGAGTAAATATATCATTTAATTTGGTTCTGCTAGGCAGGTGTAGAATGTCTGCCTCTGGGTCTGAAAAGATGGTTTTGATCTTACCTCGTGGTACTGGATGGGCTACTGGATAGTCTATAGCCACACTGAAGAGTTGTAATACGTCTATGGATGCCACAATTATCAATTATATATATATATATATATATATATATATATATATATATATATATATATATAAACTTAACTTGGTTTAACTTTGCTTAGTCTGGCACTATGCCAACTGGTAGATTGGAAGATTTAGTTGTACCAATCTGTTGAGCTTGAATATTACCATTTTAAATCTTGGCTTTTCTCTAAGCTGAATATTGACCAGTGTTGCCATTGAGAATTACATGACTATCTTAGCCATTAAACTGCTTCCAATCGTATATATATATATATATATATATATATATATATATATATATATATATATATATATATATATATATACATATATATATATAGATATATAGATATATAGATATAGATATATAGATATATAGATATATATATAGTCTAAGGAGCCTTGCAGTTTTAAGAACTGGAGAAACTGAAGAAATTCCAAATCTTTTTGTTTATGTGTTTATATATTGAATTAGGGATGTGTCATATAAGTCAGTTATGCACTAATCTATTACAAAGAAATTATGGCTGTTAACAAAAAGTGTTTCTGGATTGGTATGTTTTTCACTGAAATAGATCTCACAGCAAAACAAGTAAAGTTTACCAAATGGAATCATTAGTTATTTATTATGAAATGGTTTCAGGGATTTGAAAAAAATGTTTTTTATCCATGGCTACCCAATAGTACTCGAGCTCTGATGTTCTTATAATTTGTTTTTATTCAACTTAAGGCCATATAACTATGCATAAAAGGTGCCTATCTTAGTTTCTATACACTGACATTTATTCATTTGATTCAGAAGGGTTTCTGTATCAAATTTTGCATGTAGAGTTCAATATCCAAGGTGTAAAATGTGAAGAGGGCTCAAAATTCTTATCCTGAAATAAATCCATGGAACCTAGTGAAGTAAGGAGAGGCTACTAAGCATGTTAGTACTTTAATAGTGTCATAAGGGAAGATTTTATACTTTTTTTAGATTTTTTTATTTATTATTTATAATCATTTTTATCTTTTTACCTTTGATTTATCTAGTATCTATTTCATTCATTATTCTAAAATTACATATACTTATTTATTTTATGTAGATATCAACCTAACCTCACACTGAGATATTTTTAAATTTTGGCTTTTATTTCACTAGAGTTAACATTATGACTTTTGAAAAGGGTTGGCATGTCTTGTTATTGCCTTATCGAACAAAATGTATTGGGATGGTCGCTCCTTGATTTATCATTTTCCTCTTAAATGCTCCGCCACTCTCAGATATTTTGATGGTATGGTACCATAAACAATGTGAAGTAGAATATCACATTCACTTTGAGGCATTCAAACAATATAAAATGGGAAGGTGATTCATTTGTCAAACAGCTTATACACAAATACACCTTCCTCGACTGTTATGTCTAGATTCTTTGAGGAATTAGAACAGTAAGAATTTCCAAATTAACCCCCACCATTCAGGCAGTACAATGAAACATACACATCCATAAAATGCGTGTTCATGGCCACACTACTCCAAACTAGTAAAGACATGAATACATACTCATGTCTACATAGATAAAGATTTACCTAGATAAGTATAGGGTAGATACCCGTTGGAATTCCAATCAACTGGAGCACCAATCTATAGCCTATCTAGAAACAGCTCTTGCTAATAAGATGGCTGACTATCAGTTTGATGCTAGATAGTGCAATATAGGACTTTCCATAATTGGTTTTTCACCAAAAAGCTTTAGAATTTGTAAAGCTAATGAACTCGCTGCTACCGCTTGCAAATGCTAAACCTATTATGTTATTCATTTCAGTAATAAGATCTTTACATAGAATTTTAGTATGAAGAGAAATAAGATCATTCATTGAAATAGATTTGGCTTCCTCTTTGAGTTAATTCACTAAATGGTCAAGTAATTCCTTCTGAAGCCAACCTGTTCCCCTAATTGCTTTTCATTGTCTTGGTGACTTAGTGGGATATCATTTTGGTAAACCAATATATCCTCACAATATTCCCTTTCGGAGCTGAAAGATGGAACCTAACCAAATCATTGGCACTTGAACTAAGAACTATACAACATGCTTAAGAGAGGATCATGCTTAGCATTACTTTGAGGGATCACAAAGCACAGTATATCAGAGGAAAAAACAGGAGTCAGAGGTATAAATTCATGAGAAAACCCAAATGGCAATGCTGTAGACCTTGATGCAAGAATGTAAGATGACAACTGTACATTAGGAATCACATTTTTGAGAATTGAGAAGTCTGGTGAACATATGTCAGACGGATGTTGGAAAGCTAATGACTATGATGTTTACTGCTTACTCTCTGATACATTGTAGGTGTACGTTTACACCAGACAATAACTGAAAAGCTCCTCAATCTGTTCACCCAATAACTCTGATGAATTTCAACCAAATCTGTGGAAAGGTGCTCAATGTGATAGGGCAGAAGTGATTCAGTTTTAGGATGGATCCATCCAGATCTAACCCCACCCCCAGCATACTCAGTGTTGATGAGTGATAGGATGTTGACAGAGGTATGTACTCTCTGAATGCTTTCTTGTTTTTAATTATCTTCACAGATATTTCAACCTTTTGTCTGTTTAATTGTTCATGCATCTCCTTGGCTGAAACTTCGAGGTCAATAGATTTGATATTTGGCATGGAGAGACAAGACAAACCACCTTCCCACTTAAGGTGAAACTTTGAGGTCACCAAATTGTCATTATCTAAACATTCTTTGGTTCTATGCATCAGGAAAATTTAATACTATGCCAGGATTTTTGTCATTCTCTTTCCTCATAGATGACAAAACATTCCTCAGAAAAAAAAAAAATTTTAACAATTTTTTGCTGGTTTTTTATTTTATTTTGTTGCTTTCTAAGAGTAAATTTCGTTTTACCAGTGAAAGCAAAAAACATTAATAGATTTTCCCTTTTTTCAATTAGACACCTATTACCTATGGCAAAGTGCCTGTTCTGAATGGAATTTTTTTTCAGGTTTTGGATTGGTTGGGCTGTTTTATTAACTATGTATCTATAATTCTGGTTTAGATAATTACTTTTCATCTGAAGGATGGCCATTCAAAAATATCTTCCAAAAAATTGAAACTCTATCTTAGCATAATTCAAAGTGATAAATCTGATTCACAACCAACAAAAAGAAATTTATTTTCAAATTGAAAGTAAACTGGGTACTTCAGCTATTACAATTCAAAAATAAAGTTTCAAAGGAATTATTTACCATGTTTACTTCCTTTCCATATCACAGAATGTTCAAGGTGGATCAAGTACCTCAAGCGCCTCAGCAAGTAGGCATGTGTGCGTACAAATATATATATTTATGTACGATAAAATTTACAAGGACATATACCCATTGAATGTCATTGTTTCATGCCTATTGCACTCTTCAGCAATGGGCTATATGTTTTGTTCTTGCAATTATGAAAGCAAATGACCCATTCTCATTCAAATTACATATTTTGTCTGTTCTCTATTTCTCTCATCGTTGTATTTTTACGAATTGAAAAACATAGTTAACGATGTATATATATATATATATATATATATATATATATATTTATATATATATATATATCCAATCAGTATGTTTTACTTCCATTCTTTACAATTATGATGGTATTCAGCATTTTTTTTTCATAATTACATTACATCATTATTAGTGTGTACATATATATATATATATATATATATATATATATATATATATATACATATATATATATATATATATATACATATCAAGAAATGGATGTATATGGTTTGGCAGCATGACTAAGAATAGCATTATATTATGTAAAAATTAATTTTAGATGATATCTTGTCATTGAACAGTTAATGTATCACTTGCCCCAGACAACGTAATTAGAATAAACAATTAAAGAAATTGGGGCTACTGCAGGGATTGAACCAGCCACTGATAAGGTAGCCACTTCAATGCGAAGCTCCAATCATTGAGCTAAACAGCCTGCCAGTGAAGCTAAGGCCCAAATAAGTGTTTTCACACCTGATTCTCATCTTGTTTATTCTCGGTGTATTTGTCTCTTTTAATGCGACAGTTATGTATTTAAGAAATGGATATATTTGGTCCAGTAAATGTCTTCAGTGCTTTTAGGTCAAATATCTAATTGGGGAAGGTAAAATATTTGCCAAGTTTGCTGCCAGAAAGAGAAAAAAATCATAAAATCTGCAAATACCAAGATAAGATATTTTTAGTTTGCATAATAAAATACGAATGAAATATTTAAATCATTGAATAACAGCTTTTCTTTTGGAAAGTAGAGGTGTAGATTTCCTTTTGTCATGTTTCTTTTTCTGTGTATATATATAAGGTCCAACAAAACTTTAAACTCTGAAGAAAATTTTGAAATCAACTCATTACCATTTGTGATTATAAGGTTGTTCAACGTATGAACTCTGTCTAATTAAAATGAATTGAATAGTTTCGACGTAATTTTAATTCTTGAAAATTTTTGTTACTACTAAACTTTGGTCTCTTTCCTATACTGCATAGACTGGACACTGTTATTAACAAAAACAGAAACAGTTGAATTGAAATTTGAATCCTTGATATCACAGCAATAACCCATGAGTTTAAAGTTTAGTCCCAAAGAAAATTTCAAATGATTAATTAATATGATACCCAACTATTGATCATCGCTCAACTTTTTGTATTGGACAGTTTTTATAAGATGACCATCTATATAATCACAAACAGTAATATAATAATGAAATTATTAAAAATTTTCACTAGAGTTCGAAATTTTGTGATGAACTGTAAATATGCATATACATTAGTGTGTATACATATATATATTTATATTCATATATCTGGGTGATTATTATGTATGTCTATTTACATATCTTATGTGTGCGTAGTGGAATATGTATTTGAAAATTATTTGGAGAGTATTCTTAACAATGCTCTTTTTCTTTGTTTTTATGTTGGAGAACTTGAAATCTTTTTCCATAAGAGTGTGAACACACTATTTTTTTACTTAAAACAAAATGAAAATGCATGAACTGAATTTTCGAAAACCTATCGATAAAAAGGTTTGTCTTAATTGCATTAAGATCTATAATTCCTTTTGGGTCCATCAACAATATATACCGATCCTAATTGACTTATTGTCTTCATTTAGTTTCAGATATAAACACCATCAGAAGGAAATGATACTTTCACTTTCACTTTCACTTTACAGGTTGAACCTTGAAACATTGTATTTTTTCTTTCTTTTTTGTTTCATTCTAATTATGGCCCTACCTGTTCCAAAGTGGCAGATATTAATTACATTTATGCGAAACTCACCCACAATATATTGAATCTAATTGATTTAAATGTTCAAAGAAGAAATGAAACTGAGATTAAGGCATTAGTCTAAATAAACACATGATAAAATTTTCTATTTTTCAATATCATTAATTGTATTTGTCCAATCAAAAGGAATGTCAAGTTTCTCTCAGTCTTTCATTAATTACTGCCTATTGATTATTCTGTGAGGGTTAACTCAATCAAATATTCAGACAGCAACGCAACCTCATAGTCAGATTCTACTGCTGTTGTTTTGAACCTTTTGATCGAAGAAATGCTTGCTATATTCATCATGAAGAATAGTAAATACATTTCCATTGCAGCAATTATATTGATTGAAACTTAAATCAATAAACCACACTTTTCTGTTTTGGCCTGATTGAACTTGAAATTTAAAGAAGACTGATAGCTCATAAGCAACTGGGATTTAATCTAACTGAAATATATTTCAAAATACGAGATATCCACAAAGTCTCTATTTATTTTATTTCACAGTTCTAAAAAAAATAGAAAAGGACTTTTTGGACTCACTATAGTAAAAGGATGAGACAATGAATTTCAGACAAGAGAGTGTAGATTTGACTTTGGGCATATAAGCATTTTCATTAGAATAAGAATCAAGTCTTAAAATTTTTTGGAATGTATAGATGGCTAAGAAGGAATTGGGGATTCAACAATGTATCTCAAATCTACTAAGCCAATGAATTTTGAAAGGTTATTGAAATGGTTCCAAATATAATTCTAATATATGACCTTTCTCTTATCATGCAATGATCTTTCTAGGAAGTAAAATCTTTTATTACATAATTAATTCATTTTTTGTGTATGGGAGATAATACAACTTCTGTATGAGTATTAGCCTTTTCTCTCAATATGGTATTTTAGAAAGCTATGTATATACAAATGGATGTATGATCCAGCAGAATGATTATATATTGTGTTATCTTATATAGGAACTCTTATTAATTTTTGTCATTACACGCTTGATGTATCACTTGGCCAAGACAATGTAAATAGAATGAACAAATAGAGAAAACGGGGCTGCTGTAGGAATCAAACCTGCTTCAACATAGCATCACTCTTATCGTTGAGCTAAAAAGCTGCTGGTGATGCAAAAGCCCAAATTCGGAGTGAAAATATTTATTTTGACTTTTGGAGGAAGTTTAGTTCCTAATTTTCGTTATAGCTGTATTAAAACTTATCTTTGTGCATGCATTTTCCCAAACATCAAAATGGAAAGAATTAGAATCGGAGAAATAAAAGTATTGAAAGAAAAAGTCAAATTTTCAAAAAAATTAAAACATTGTTCTAACATTGAATTCATCAATTCCTTTGAAAAATTCCAACTCATTTGTTAAAACTCCAATTTTGGCAGCCCTCTAGAGTATAAATCTTCAATTTTATGTAGACTTTCTTATTACATAGGATCTACATGCAAATATTTTAACACCCCCAGGGAAAACGATTAACTGGATTTTGGCTCATGGGCTAGAGTGCTAGCCCTTGATATGATATATAGATTAAGTAAAGAGTCATAAACTGAGGTGAACATAGATATAAACATAACTGTGCATTTTAAAAGAAATTCATCAAAAATCAAAATGTTTTTATTGATTCTAACATTGAAAATTTCAAAATTAAGCTTCACAATCATTATATTATATAACATTATATGATGTGCAAGATGGTCAACATATTCCATGTATGCAAATAAAGCATTGAAATATTTTTGCACTTGAAGAGTGTACAACCAATGCATTCTCCCGATAGTCACTTATGGAGCTGAAACATGGAACCTAACCAAGAGACAGACCTACAAAGAGAATCATGCTCAACCTTACATGGAGAGATCACAAGACAGCACAGTATATAACGAAGAAAACGAGTGTCCATGACATCATAGAAACTATTAAAAAACTCAAATGGCAATGGGCAGGCCATGTTGCCAGAATGAAAGACAACTGATATCTCACAACATGGATTCCCAGAGATCACATAAGAAACCGAGGCTGACTGAACACAGGACAGAGATGAAAAGGACAAATTCAGGAAATACTCACTCTGCGACACCCATGAAAAAGACATGTAGCAAATCCTAGGGAAGGTCTATGTCCAACAACAGACGTTAAAAGACTGATGAGGATATTAGCCACTTTGATAAGCGGCTTCTAGAAAATCTACTGGTCCATATTTCTGAGTGCTATTTGCGACAATGAAAATGTTCGTTCAGTGATGGATGAACAAAAGTGTATACTTTACAACAACATGAGATGAAAGTGAAATGAACTGCCCGAAATCATACCAAAGACTGGTCTCCATCCAATGAAGGTGATGCTGAGTATAATGTTGGATTTCTTTTTATGTGCTTCTTCCTGAAGAACCTAAACTTAAATGAGTAATGCTCTTAATTAGACCTATTAAAGGCAGTAATCAACAAAATGCTTTCTAAATCAAATAAATGGAAAGTGCTAGATATTCAATCAGGATAACAGTAGACCACATGATTTTTGGTGACAAGGTAAAAATTATTACTGCTTGGCTGTTCAGCATATATTGCATCTTTTTATTTGCATTCATTCTGGTCTTTAAAGTATTCTCTCAATCGAAAAAAATTCTAATTCTCTGGAAGACTGCAAGAGAAACCTAGAGTTGAGAGATATAAAAAGTTCCAGGAAGATGGAATGGAAAAAAAAATGACCTTTTCAATTATAAAATCTCAAACAGTAAGAGGAAAGTACTTAAATTTCAGATATATTTTTTAAAATCTTTACTACTTTTATTTTAAACTATTCCGTCAGAACTGGTATTAAGACCATGTATTGATTTTACAAGCACACTGCAATTTCTCTCTGTTTTGGTACATGCAATTTATATAACTGAGTTTTTCAATATCCAATGTCAAATAATGACGTTTGAATTCAAACATGGAATGAAAAGAAAGATCAAATTTTTAAAAAATGCAATATATCTAAAAACTGCATTAAAGTAGAAGCAATAAACAAAAATATTATTTCGATTAGGAATGTTAACTCAAATGTAAGAAATGAAACCACCAAGCTTGTGAACATGTTACTCACAGATATTTGATCAAGTGCTTGAAGTGAATATCATTCGTCATTCAGGAAGAAAATAGCCTGTAATTGCAAAAAGTTGAAACCTAATGGTCTGTATCGTTCCAAAGTTAATTTCCTTTTCACATCCCAATCAGCTGCATGATACATCAATGGATCTTCATCTTCAACAATAAAATGATTATAGCTTCATTTGATTTGTTTCTGTGTTTAAATATTAAGTGTTATAGGAATGCTTAATTGAATAAATCATTGAACATTATAACAGAATTATAACATGATAAATATTATAGGACAAATAACAATACAATTTTCATCATTTAAACATATTTTGTTCCTCATTTGATTATCATATCGAGACCAGTACTGAAGTCTCTCATGCACTTGACCATAAAAAAATTATGAAAAATTGTTGGTTTTCTGCCGACTTGTAATCTTGTCTTGACTTTATATCTCCAATAAAATCTATTTTTGGTGAATCATTTTGTCATATGATAGGCATTTTTTTTTTATTCCAAGAAGAAATTTCCTAAACAAAACAAAATGATAACTTGAGTTGGATACAACATTACTTTTTGTTTCTTTCATTCTTTTTCTCTTCTTGGAAATTTTGGTGAAATTCCGGTCATTCTTATTTTATATAAAGAAAAAAAAAAACTGTCAGAATCTTCTATCTGGTGCTGACAGTGATGTTTGATGGTGAGAGAGAAGAGGAGGGAAAGTTGTTATGTTTAAGAAGATGGAAAAAGAGACAGGGGAGAAAGCATTGATGAAGAGGGATATCAAAGACAAAAAGAGAAAGAGGAGATAAAAAGGACAGACAAAAAGAGTGAGAAGTGAGGGAACGTTGAGATTGAAGTATAAGATGATAGACTTTAAACATAATGGTGGGTTTTGAAGATCTTTCTAAAATGGGCACCCATAAATTACATTTCAGGAATTTGGTCCTCCGATGTGTGTGCATTTCTTTTACAGCTCTGACACTGTGCATACGTGCTGATGCAACTTTTATGTAGAAAGCCTGTTGTGATTCAAACAGGTCATCAGAACACTGTGTGGCAGCTCTGCAAAGAATAACACCCTAACTGAAAATTCATAAGGTGTGTAGAGATGCAAGAGGTTCCATACTAAGACAAGGTCTATTTATTGCTATAAATCCGTTTGTTTCATTGTGTCCCTCTCTTCAAGATGCACAGGAGTTATTTTTTGCAGAGTCCAGACGGTGTTGGTTGATCTGCAGCTAAGATGCAATAGTTTTTTTTTGCATCTAAAACAAACAACATCAAAATGTAATTGTTTTTAACATCTTTAAGAGTCACTATGCAATTCCTAATCCCAAGCGGATTAGCTTAAAACTGACCACTAACTACTACCATCTCTTACTGATTACTACTATCTCTTAGTCTATCTAAACGTATGTCAGACCCTATTTCTTGTTAAATGCATGTCACTCATAACACACATATATATCTACACATAAGTTCATACACAATATGTATCATAATACAATCACTTACTTCCACTTTCCTGGTGAGCAATTGATCTCTTACCAGCTTGTCATTTTCCATTGAGGCATAGATTTGACAATCTAGGCCTGTAAAGTATTTGGGCCCCAAATCTTTTGTGCTTTGAGCTAATCTTTTCATTGATCCTTTCAGAGCCATCAACTCTGAAATTGAAACTGGACAAGGTCAACTCGTTAACTTAAACGTCAAATGCTCTCACCTATTTTCCTCCTCCTTTTTCTAGCATAGTGAAAGAGAACAACGCACTTTAGCACCCACACACTTAAAGCCTTATACCTCACATGAACATTATTCTATTGCAGAAGAAAGGGAATCAGAGCGTACTGGGATGTTAGAGAAAGATGCATAGAGGAAATGAAATTGGTGGGTGTAACCGGAAAGAAAGAGTGATTGGATCAACAACAAAAATATAGAAGAATCGAATGGAGAAGGTAGTAATATCAAAGAAAGAGAGAGAGAGTGAGGAATGGAATGGAGAAGGCAATAATATCAAAGAAAGAGAGAGAGTGAGGAATGGAATGGAGAAGGCAATAATATCAAAGAAAGAGAGAGAGTGAGGAATGGAATGGAGAAGGCAGTAATATCAAAGAAAGAGAGAGAGTGAGGAATGGAATGGAGAAGGCAGTAATATCAAAGAAAGAGAGAGAGTGAGGATCATGAGAAAGTGGTGGAGAGTATCCAAGTGAAACCCTAACTGTGGAGATGAAAAGAGAGAGAAGAGAGAAAGGAGAGATGCAAAGTGAAAGAAAGGGGAAGACAACTGAGAATAAGTGTATTATTACTGAAGGTGGCAATAGGATTCAAGCTTAACTTAGTCTGGTACAAGGCAACAGGTATCAAAACAATGTAAATGTTTAACTCAGTACACAGAAATAAGTGTTTTGTTAATCATTTCTTTATGGTAAGGCGCCCTAATTGCAAGAAGATGACAAGAGAAAAATAGCTCCACTGCATTTTTAGGGGAGAGAGAAAAAATTAAGAAGAGACACAAAGGAAAGAGAAGACACTTCAATGTCTCTTGGTACTATCATTTTTCTGATTAGCCATTATAAATCTCTTTAAACAAATTTTTCCCCTTCAAAACAATATATATTTCTTTGATGGTAGAAGCTCTTTGTGTCCAATTTGCTTAGTTTGGTTATGGATTTTAAGAACTGAAGCATTGTTATAATCAAGTAATCAGAAATATATATGTATCTATCTATAAACCGCAAACCTTTTCATGTCTCTATGTGACTGATCATTTCAAGATGAGCCTTTGTACTTTTGGGAGGTTTCATATTTGTATAAAATAACATAGAACAAGAGGATTTCGGGGATCTAACAGAGATTTATTACTCTTTATTCTTTATTTCTATTTCAACTCCTCTGAGGTGGTCACCTTTCTTGTGTTTTTAGGTGCTGCTCTGAAATAATTGCCAGGCTTCCACTCAAATGAGTGACATAAAACAGAATAGGAAACATAACAAGAAGACGCTTTTGAGGTTGGTTGTTTGGGGAAAGAAAATTGAGGTAAAAACCAAAGAGGAGAAATCACCGGGACAATTTATTTAAAAAAAAAATATTTTGTGGTATTATTTAGAACAAATAAGAAAAAGCAACGCAACCAAATGCTATTTTATCGAAAGAATCAATGATGTCGAAAGATATTTTTCAGAACAATTTTTAATAAAATTCCTCGTTTCTTTGATGTATTCAAAAATGGGAAAACAATAACAGCAGAAATCTGAATTTCGTTTCAGACTAAAATTTGTGTCAATAAAACATTTTAACCAAATATACATATTGTGTCTTATATATTGTATGCTGTAATACTTTTTCTTTGGCAAAGGAAACATC
Organism: Thysanoteuthis rhombus; assembly: GCA_963457665.1. Lineage (NCBI taxonomy): Eukaryota > Metazoa > Mollusca > Cephalopoda > Oegopsida > Thysanoteuthidae > Thysanoteuthis > Thysanoteuthis major. Next base: position 26,196,479 of record OY735212.1, read on the forward strand.
AGAATAAGAAAGAAGAAAAAAGACTTTGAAGACTGCTTTTAAAATCAAATGAGACTGCTGTCAATTTGTCCTCCTGAAAAACATGAAACAAAAGATTTCTGGGTTGATTCTTCAGCATTGCGCACATGTCAGATTCCCCAATTTTGTTGGAGACTAACTTAACGCTGATAAAGTTGTATTTGCTTCCACTGGTTGTGGTAAATGACTCAACATTATTGCTAAGTGTTTAGAAGAGAAATATGTTGCTGATAAAAGCAGGCAAGTAGAAGAATACCAATATAATGAAAACAAAGACATTATCAAAATTCGTTTCATTTCCACTGTATGCAATTGGTTCTGAGTGAGATCAGTAAGAGAAAAAGTTAAAGTGAGTTCACTAGAAGCTGGTCATCACAAACAAACATTTGAAGTCAATAACAGGTCATAGGCTGCTGTTACACCTCTGTTATAAAATGATGGTTTCCAAGGTATATTTGCAGATCATTCTCACTTGTGGTTTTGTAGCAGACTAAGCTTTTCATGGTTAATAACTACTCACATGACAGGAATCGAGAAACCCAAACTACATTCTTCTACATTCAAACACAATTCTGTCTGACCAAAACTGGAGTTAACACTGGAAATTAATTTTAAAACTTTCCCAGAAGTAAGAACAATTGAATTACAGTTTCATGCGAACAATGGTCAAACTGCATTCACGTTTACCTATGTTGATCGGATACAGGATTGGCAGAGAGACTCAACTGTGTAAGATGATTTAATTATTAATTAATTGATATTAAACTTGAACCCTGGAGGTTCAACTGTAATAATAGAAAGAGGTCCTCGGGTGCCAATTTTACTTAATGGTTACAGTTAGGAAGTAAGCCAGGTTTCATATTACAATGCAGGTAGACATCTGTGCTCTAGAGGTGAGCATCTGAAGAGAGGTGGGTGCTCTAGATTTAAAGACGGGTGGGTACATATTTCAAGAAGCGGGTATAATGATCATTGAGAGGGGAGAGATCAAGATTCTATAACTGAATGCCTGAGGTTTAACACAGGTGATAAGTCTAATTGTTCTATTTTGAATACAATTCAGGATAGACATCGTTAAATGGAGAAGATTGAGAAACAATATGTTAGACTGGAATCTTGTGTTCATAAATGAGAGGAATATGCGAAATTTGGTTGTTATATATTTTGGCGCCAATGAAACTCTCCAAGTTTCTGGTATATTCTGCACAACTGCATAAGAACCCGGTATTAACAGAATGAGTTGTATTGAATAGTGGTTCAATAGTACCCTTGTAAAATATACTACTTATAGGTTAGTGGTTGATGGGAGAGTGAATACCGAAAAGCTCAAGGCATACGACTAGACGGAGAGGGAATACTTGCAGTAAACAATAGCTCAAAAATGCCTTTGTAAAACATGCATCTTTTTTTGGCAGGCAAATATGGCAATTAAGATAAATTACTATATTTCTTGTAAGTCATTAGTTTGATATATTTACTTCCAAGATATAACTATGACCTACTATATTATTAGGGTGAAGTGTATTGCTCATCTATGTATTGTGTGATATCATGTTGAGTAAGTGTGCATGTAACAAATGACTAAAAGTTATTAGTATAGACTTGGAGTTGATCAATGATGAAGGAAAAGTCATAAGAGTCTATAAGTTATGAACTATGAAATTCAACAATTACGCTGCTGCTCTGTGTCAATAATTGGAATTGATAAGCTTAAAGTGATAGTAAAATTTACAATTACAACGGAATCATTTTGCCTAATGCAGGAAAGTTACTTACACAGAATCCACTTTATTCATCATGAATTTGAGATTCTGAAAAGTTGGTATAATTGTATGTGAAAAGTGTGTCATGCTGAGATGTATGCATGGCTATGCGAATAACTCGTCTTATCTCGTTTTATTTGAGGAAACCATCAGATTAATTGAGAGATGAACGGCCATATTATTGGTGAGTAGCTGAGGAATATTTTGTTGTTGCTTTGGATATACTATAAACTTTGGTTGTTTGCTTTTTTTTAATGAACTAATTAATTGTTTTAATACCTTAATTTTTCCCTCTTCTCTGGCTGATACGTTCAATGGATTTACCTGTATGTTGCACCTCGTCATCTTGAGTGTTCACCAGTCTGTCTGTCAAACTGTCTCTGTCTCTGTCTGTCTGTCTGTCTACTCTCTCTCTCTCTCTCTCTCCATATATACATGTATATATATAAGGTTTCATCATGATGGAAACTCACAACAGATCTGTTCCACAATCTATTCAGATAGGGATTGGTTTTCCTGAAAGTACTAGTTATATTCTTGTTTCACTTTGTTAGTCTCATTTTCTTATAAGTATCTAATTTGAATTTGAATTATTTCCCTGGTACTGTTATTTGATTTTTGAATATTTTTATCTGATATTTTGCATCTCACATTTGATAATGAAATTCTATTTTCAATGTTTCCTGTTTTTTGTATATTTTATTTTTCATCTTTGAATAGAATTGTTCTTATATGACATTGTTACCATATTGATTTGTTATTTTTGAGTGATATTGCTTTTATTTTTCTATATTCATATCTATTTTAATGATGATTCATTTATTTTTATTTTTCCTTTTGTTTTTGTAGTATTTTGATTTAGTTGATATCAATCTAGTCATTAGAATTTTTGTTGTTTTTTGTAATAGTTTTTGATCAAGAATTTGTTCTTGTGTCTACAGTATCTGATTAATTCTTTTTTTAAGGTATATTTAGCATTTTTGGATATTGTTTTTGCATATTGGCATAGACTTTATTAAAATTCCCATTTTATCATGGATGTTTTGTTTTGTCTTTTTCAAATCCAAACGTAATTGGACAAGGAGGTGTTGTTTTGGTAGCTTTCATTCTCAAATAGATTTTTTGGTTGCTGAATCAGATCATGGAATCGTGTTAGAAGCTCTTATATAGGATTGACTTTCAGCTGGTTCTTTGGTAAATTCATTGTTGCTTTGTAAATCATATTGTTTGTTTTCATAGAACACTAATTACTGTTTCTGCAGTTTCAATCTATTTTGCTGCTATGTATTTTTTTAATTATTTTTGTTATGATGTCTATGCATAGCTGGCTTATTTTTAGGGTATTATTAATCAAAAATATTGTGTAAGATATTTTCTTTAGGGAATATCAAGTTATTAGATTTAGAATTGTTTTATCAATATGTATCACTACATTTGAATCAAACAGTGGATTAAACCAGATATTTTTTTATTGTGTTTTTTCTGTTATTATTCTCAGAGTGATATTTAAGTTTTGAGCTTAATTTACTTTGTATTGAAGTGTTTTTGTATGATTCTATGATTTCATCAGATATTTGTTTATTTTTGGAATCATTTGAGAGTCTTTTTGCAATGGAAGATGGTATTATTTTGATAATATTTGGTTGGTGGTTAGAACTTGATAGAAGGTAAATAGCTTGGTCGTTTACTTTTTTAAATGCTTCATAATAATTATTATGAAGGTTCAAGTTGATATCTAAAAGTTTACTTCCTTCAATTTGGTTTTAATATCTATTCGAAAACCTAATTTTTCTAATGTTTTTGTCACGTTTTCCAAATTTTATCAGTTTTTATTTATTGTGGTTTCTCAGAATAATCAATCTATCATCTCTGTATATAAACCCTCCGACATAAGAGGGATCATCACTTTTTGATGAAACTTCAGATGAAGTTGACTAAAAGCTAGACTGTGGATCTCAGAAAAATGGTAAACAAACCATTTTCCTTGCATTGCTACTATTGCTTGAAATATTTGTCTGAAAGTTGTTTTTGATTCTAAATTGTTCATTATTCCTTCTGAAAACATATCAAAAATTGTAATTGTTTTTTAATTTTTTTATTCCAACCTGCTAAAAAAACAATATGAATTTACTCTCTAATGAAGGGAGATAGGATATCTTACAGATAGCTGTGCGGGGAATGGATATCTCAACTTATACTAAGTTAAAACTTTATAAATAGAACTTTATTCTCCCCCAATTCCTCCCTTTTTTGAATTGGGGGTTCAGACTTGGGCACCAAAATGGATCTATATCCGATTGAGAGCTACATTAACTGTGTAATGACAGAAGATCATTTTGAATAAGAGTTTCCATATAATACAAATCAAATCATAATCATACACACTCACATATATATATATATATAAATCATGAACTAGACAAGTTCAGAAAATATTGGCTCAACAATGCCTATGATAGAAAGGTCTAACAAATCTTTGGGAAGGTAAATATCCAATGATATTTGTATGGTTATTAATGGCAAATTGTTATATAAGTAACTGTCCAATAGTTGAGCTTACTAAACTCATTCACCTTTAGGCATGTCCTGTAGATGATATAAACCTGGAAAGCAAGTCTCCAATGATCATGCAATTCTTACAAAAATACTAGGTTTCTAGTTCTTTACTTCACTTGCATAAACATATTCAAATCTTGAAAAATTCCGATCTTGAAATAAATTGACTCTGATAAATGCCAAATGGAATTTATCAATATCTAACATGTGTGAAATTGGAAATTCATCATCTATTCCAATAAAAATAAAAACTACTATTAAACAGTAATCAGAACAGGGAAAAAAATGATGAAAAACATAACTCATCAACTGTATTATCATGATACCCTATAATAAAGGCACAACAACACCTCAATTTGCACACACAAACTTCTATATGTATACTCACGTATAAAGACTGCACATTACTATTGGAGGACATGTTTGAAAAGAATTGTAAATGATAATCATATTGACTTTTATGCAAATCCTCTATGCATAAATTAGCCATCCATGCCTTAAAGCAGTATTCTAGATACATACAACCATGCATGAAATTGATTAGGAACCCAGAACCGGGGAGAATAAAATTTGAGAATACTTTTAAAGATTTAACAATTATAATCTTTTTTTAGTTCGTATAAATGCATTTTATCCAAATCTTACTTGTTGAAGAAGAACTCACAACAATCAAAATCAAAACCGTAGAGCTGGAGAAAGTAGACCACTACATTCACCTAGGACGGAAAATCTCCATGAAATTCCCAAAAGAAGAAGAAATCAATTGAAGAATCACCCCAGGATTACAAATCTTTGGCAGAGCATGTTCAACCTTTGAGAACAAGAAAATCCCATTAGTCCTGAAAAGGGGGGTGTACAACTAATGCATTCTCCTGATGATTACCTCTGGAGGCAAAACCTGAGTCCTAACCTAGAGAGACTGATCCTCAAACTGAGAACCACGCAAATTGCACATGGAAGAATAATGCTCCGTATCACAAACTAGACGAACTAAACAAGTTCAGAAAGTATTGGCTCAACAATGCCCATGATAGAGAGAGGTCTTGCAAATCTTGGGGAAGGTCTATATCCAACGATGGACGATAAAAGTCTGAGGTTGATGATGATAAGTTTATGAAAATTCCAAGATTGCATGTTGTATTTCTCCCCATTTGATGAAGACAAGTTTCCGACATAACATTTAAAGCTTTTCAGAAGATATATGACAACATTGCAAAATAGCATTTAGAGCAAACTCAACCTATAAGAAAATAAAAATCCAATTGGTCCTAAAAAGAAGGGTATATGACCAATGCATCTTCCCCATAGTCACCTATAGAGCTAAAACATGGAACCTCACCAAAAGATTGACCCTCAAACAGCGATTATACACAGAACTGTGACCAGTAAAATATGAAATTGCATGGGGAACTTGACAAGTCCAGAAAATATTGGCTGAACAATGCCTGTGATAGAGAGATCTAGAAAATCTTGGGGAAGGTCGATATCCAATGATGGATGATAAAAGACTGAGGTTGATGATGATGAGTTTGTACGTTGTATTTCTTCCCATTTGATAAAGACAAGTTTCTGAATTATCATTTAAAGCTTTTCAAAAAATCTGGACAAGTTCAGGAAATATTCGCTCTGCAATGCCCATGATAGAGTGATTAGACAAATCCCGGAAGGTCTATGTCCAACGACAGACATTGTAAGGCTGATGATGATCACAATGATGTTGATTAATTTTGACTGTTGTCTTCATCTTGGTTGTTTTAGTATTGACAAAGGTTTTTTTTTTTACTCTCCAGACATTGTCAGGTGTACACCAGAGGTGGATGTGAAGGTAGATGGAGGTAATTCATCTTATATTGTGGTGTCATTGGATAGAGTGCCTGATCACAACCAAGAGTAACCATGATAGAATTGTATTCATGATGAGAGGTTGATCAGTTTTTCAATTTTCAATCTCTCTGATTTGGAGAGGATCGTCAATTGAAATGAAGAATTTTATGCCAGAGAGAAGTTTCACAATGGTGAAAAGTACAGTTTGCAATACTAATTATCTGAGGTCATCAAGAGTTAATAGGAATTGTGGTGTCCTGCAACGAAGGTGATAAGAAGAATTGAGAAGAGGGCATAAGCGTAAGGGAGACTATGTGGGTGGGGGTGACATTGAGTGGTTGGCTGATGGCGGAGAAAGGAGGGTGATATCATGTGTCTGGTTGATGAAAGACCAGGAAATAGGCTTCACCTGTTCATGATAAGAACTGATTTCACTTTGTTCAGTGGGTTACGTCAAGAAGATTTCTTTAATGGATGACATTTAAATTGCATGTTTGTCGTAGGTCGATAACGAGACAGGAGTTAATGACTGGTGCCTTGTTGAATCATGTCCAATGATCTGCTGGTCAGTCAGGTCATGCATATTGGATGTGTCTTTGACAATTTTTATGTTGAGTACTTCAACAAGTTACTCGATCCGATAGATCTTTTCGACAATTCTGTTCATCCATAACATTGTTGAATAGGTTGAAAAAAAATGCTCTCAGCAAAGAATGAACAGGGAGGTAAAAAGGTGAGTTTTATTGTGGCAGTTATTCATGCTCTTTGTTTTAGTCTCAATCCAGAACTCCCAGCCCACTTGTCAACATTTTGGTTACGCTTGTAAAGACTATAAAAAAATGAATCCTTGTACCGTATCCAGTTTATTTTACTTCTTCTTCCAAACCCAATTTATAACATAAAAAAATCAATATAACTTGGAAAAGAATCCAGAACGCTATTGGGTGGCTAAACATATAAGCCTCGAAATAAATTACTAGAATAAACCTAAGAAGATAAATTGAAGAAAATTAGGTGTCCACTGGTTAAGCGTGAAAACAAGGTGAGTGCGCAGTTAGTTTGATTTTAAACGAATGAGGAAAAAAAGGACAAACATGAAGGTTAACAAGAATAACAAGTTTTAATTCTCATAGGAATTAAAAAAGGAAACACAGGAGTTTTTTGCAAGTATAAAGTTGTTTGGAGAGATCTACCGCAGTAAGTATAGAGTGAAGGGGAGAATATAGGAAAAGGAATATCACTTATAAAATGCAAGATAGAATCTTAAAATGTCCATATGTTTTTGATCACCTAAATTATAACCACTATCTAGAGGTCCATTCTAACTACATAGAGGGTGCTTAGCTTTGCTTAGATGTGTTCTTTGAGATGAAGGAAGAAAGTTCTTTAGAGAAAAAGGATGGATTACTTTGTATATGTAAAGGTGTGTTTGTGAAAACTAGGTGTGTGTAAAAACTATCCTAACTAAGGAGAGAGCAAAAATGCGAGCTTACCTCAAGGCCATCTCAACAGAGAGAGAGAGAGAGAGAAAGTTTTACTACCAAAGGTTAGATACTCTGAAGATAAGGATCAGTTATCTTATTGGCAGTTCTGTGCGACATCAGGTACAAACCAATAAAGAATTTACCATTCCTTAAAGGTTCTTCACCTGGTGTTAGGGATCACAAATAGATCTTTGCCAAGGGCATTAACTCCAAATATGTCAAATGCTTAGTGCAGAATGATGGGCACTACAATGTTATTTCTCTATTCTCATTCAAGGTGTATAGAGATTCGATAAAAGTGGCCAACTTTTTGGACACATCTTCTTTTCAAAAATATAGAAATATTATCAAATTGATACTTCTGTTAAGAGGAGTAGAAATATTATTTGCTGTAAAATCTCTTCTTTAAAATACTTTAATTTAATTATTTTTCTTTTTTCTGTAGTCACTAGGCTTTATTCTGAAATTCTAAAGAAATGCCTTCAATCTATTATCAGAATTTAATTTGGAGTAATAATGATAAGAATAAATGTTGGGGACATAGACACAATGATCAAAATTGAAAAAGTAGAGCTAACAAAAGTAGACAGTTCCATCGACCAAGGACAATGAATCTTCATGAAGTCATCTGAAGGAGAAATCAAGCAAAAAATCATTCTAGGTTAGCAAGCTTTTTGTAGAGAAAACTCAACTTCAAAGAGCAAGGGAAAACCATTAATCTTAAAAAAAACTAGAGAGACACCTATGGAGCTAAAACATGAAACCTTACAAAAAGATTGACCCTTCAAACTGAGAACCATGCAACTTGCACCTGAGAGAACCATGCTCAACCTCACAAGGAGAGATCATAAGACAGCACGGCATATTAAAGAGAAAACAGATTTATCATAGGACCAATTAGGAACTAAAATAGCAATTGGCTAGTCATATTGCAAAAATGGCTGATAAGTGATGAGCATCATAACTCCTAATGTTGATCCCAGAAATCATATGTGATAAAAAGGTCTGGCAAATCTTGAGGGAGGTCTATGTCCAACAAAGGACACTAAAAGGTTGATGATTATGATAAACATGAAGTCTGTTCAGTGACATTAGTATTAGTATTCAGGTGTGTTGCAATCAGGATGAAAGTTCCTGTGAACACTGTTAAATCAGATGGAAGTTCATTTTCTTGTGAGGCATTGCTCTACTTTTGAAATATTCATTAAGATTTACCTTTTCAGTTAGTTTTCATGTATATACATACATATATGGTGAAGTAATTTTTCCCTACACAAACACATTCATGTTTCTGCTATTTGGGACTTCTTCCAGCAAATGGTTCAATCTATTCTGATCCTACTTAAGATATTATTGGAGGGAGGGGGGTCTATTTTCTGGGTGGAAAAACTGTGCCTTATCCTTCTTATATTTCTTTTTTTTTTTCCTTATTCACTACTTGATGTATGTTGGCATTTTTTTAAATCAATTTAATTTTTCATCTCCCATAGGTCGAGTGAATTTATGGTTGGTTGTTGTAAATTGCTTGGAATGTTTCAGACACTTTTTTTTTTCAGTGTAGAAAATTATGAAGTTACATATGTTAACACAAAATTTAATCAACCTAATACAATCTTAAAAAAGATCCCTAAATCAATAGAAACTATGCTAATATACAATTCCTCAAAATAGTATTTAACAATGTTAGAAAAAAAAATACTTTAAGGCCAATAGTTTTATGGAGATCAGCTCTAAATAGGATGAAAAAGTGAAAACCAATTGAGTAAAGCACAGCAACAATAAAAAAACCAGTAGAAGTAGAAGAACTAATCTGGTACACACCACCATTCAATTTACAAGTAAAAACAAACATAAAGAAAATTCCCCTCCAACTAATAGGAAAACACCCCCCCAGAGCAACTCACTGAGTGAAGTATTTAACAGGGACAAACTCAAAATTAGTAACAGTTGTGCAGACAGTTTTAAGAAAATCATTAAAAAACATAACAATAAAGTAATATGAAATAGTACAAAAAGAAAAAATTTAGATAAACCAGACGGCAAATGTACAAATAGCAATAGGTACCCTTTGCACAACAAATGTCTCAAATTGGATATTGTATATCAAGATGAAATATCAACCCTAGAAAAACCCTTAAAAACAAAATAATATATCAGAATATAAAAAAACCCTTCAAATCAAGATTAGCAAACCACATAACATCCTTTTCAAATGAAAAATTCAGAACCAATACATCACTATTTGCACATTACTGGTATTTCAAAAACAGCTTTCTCATACCCACAGTAAAATAGAAAATATTGAAACAAATACACACATGACAGAATATTGAAACCCCATGCTACCAATGCCTAAATGAGAAATTAGAGATTCTCACCTCAAGTAAAAAAAACATACCCACTAAGTAAAAAGACTGCAGTAGCTGTAAAGTGTCAGCTCTGCTCAATATTTTCATTAAAAGAACATAGTTTTAAACCACACATACAGGTACCAGAAATCAACTACCATAGATAACATTCTTCCTGTTAATATCACCATTATTATTATTATTACTAGTAGTAACAGTGTTATTATTGATATTATTAGTGGAATCATAAAACCCCTAGGCAACTATAAGCAGAACCTAATCATCTTATAATTATCTTAGATATCCAGATGTGAACCCACCAAGAGTATTAAGAGAATAAAATATAAACAACTAAAGTCACTTAGAAGTGAACCCTAACACTGATGGGGGAAGAGCAAATAAATGTAAGAAGATGTATCTCCTGAAAACCTTACTCACCACAAATCAGTTGATAGATCTGATTAAAAAACACACACTGATAAAAAAGTGTCCGAAACATTCCAAGTAATTTATAACAACCAACCATGAATTCATTTCCCCTACAGAAAATAAAAAAAAGAATTGAAAATATACAGAGATCAACAAGTAAATGAGAAAAAAGAAGGAAAGAGACAGAAATATAGGTATCATTTTTTTTTTCACTGAGAAACACAGAAATTCCCCCCCTCCACCAGATTACGTCCCAAATAGTGACCTGAATAAATAGAATCATTCACCTGACTAGTGAATGCTTTTTCTGGAATGTTTTGACGTGTTTGACTTGGTTTAAGAAATCAGTGGTATCTTGTTAGGTGGATTTAACTTTAGATTAGATGTGATGGTTCACATACTTCGATAGTTTAGTGGTGTGGCAGTCAGTGGAATTATCTACCTGGGTTACTTAATTTGTGGATTTTGGGAAATATGTAGAACCTACCTGGTTTTGTGGAAGTTGGTCTATATATTTATCAGTGTTCTCTTATCTATACGGTTATTGTCGAGCATCTCTGTGGGGGAATGAGTTATTTTGTTTTGGTGTTCAGTGAAAGGATTATTTGTGAGTTCTTTGTAGATCATCAGTATTTTATTGTCTGCCCTTAGACATAGACCTTCCCCAGAATTCGACACATCTCCACCACTGGCACCATGGAGCCAATATTCTCTGAACCTTGCCATCTCATATACTGTTGGGCTCAGTTACGCATGTGATCTCTTGGGATCTATGTTGTGAATTGTGATGTCCAGTGGTTGTCTGCCATTCTTGCTATATAATCAGCCCATTGCAATTTGAGTTTCCTGATGGTTTCTATGATGCCTCCTATTTTTCTCCTTACATGCAGTGCTGTCTTGTGATTTCTCCATGTAAGGTCCAGCATGATTCTCTCATAAGCATGTTGCATGGTTCTCAGTTTACGTGTCAGTCTTTTGGTTAGATTCCATGTTTCAGCTTCATAGGTGACCAGATGGATTGGTAGTATACCTTTCTTTTTAGGGCTAATGGAGGTTGAGTTTGTACTACCAAAGAATTGCCGATCGAGATAGATTTTCCTTTTGATTTTTTCTTCTTTTGAGGATTTGATGGAGATCTATTGTCCAAGGTGAATGCATTGATCTACTTTTTCCAGCTTTGCGTTTCCGATTTTGATCGTTGTGCATTTATATCCGACAGGTTTCTTGTACATGACCTTTATTTTGCTGAAGTTCATGTGATGGCCAACTTTCTTGCTTTCCTCGTTAAGTTCTTCTAGCATTGGTTGGAGATCCTGGAAGTTCAATACAAAAAGAAAGATGTCATCTGCAAATCTGAGGTTACTCAAGTATTTGCCATTTTTTTCTGACTTCTTTGTTTTCCAAGTTTAGGTTTCTGACGATCACCTTGAGGCTGGCAGCAAAGATTTTGGTTGAGCTTGTTTCACCTTGTCTTACCCATTTTTGGAACTGAAAGGGCTCCCTGTCTTAGCTTGATAGAGGAGCTGCTTTGATAGTATAGATGATGCAGTACTCTGATGTATGCGCAGTCAACATCTTGTGAAGTGATAGCATTATTGAGGTAAACGGTAAGGTAATTGTATGATTGAAGCTGTTTATTGTGATTGTTGATATAGGTTTTAATCTCTTTTCTAACTGCAAGTTCAAATGTTTGGATAGAGATGTTTATGTTCTTAGGGGTGAATGATTTGTTAGGGTCTTTGAATAGGTCTAGTAAGTCGCTATCTTTGTTTGATTTGTGAAAATGTGCTCAGCTTAATTCTCTCCTAAAGTTGATAAGGTCATTATTCATGATATTTTTGTTGGAGTGTGGAGGCCTGGAATGGAGTTTGGGGCCTGTAATATATATATATATATATATATATATATATATATATATATATATATATATATATATATATATATATATATATATATATACACACACATATATATAATTTATGTGTGTGCGTATGTGTCTAGATAAATAAATACATGGTTATTTATTTAACCACTATAATGTAAAGAGTAGTATATCTTCTTTCTATTAAATATCAAAATGATTTGCTAGATTATATATGTAAACATACAAATATATATATATATATATATATATATATATATATATATATATATATGTGTGTGTGTGTGTGTGTGTGTGTATTCTTTATAGATACTTGGGGACAGTCCTAAATACATTTTTCTGAATGCTCAAATCTCTTTCACTTGTGTTTTATTAAAAATGTATTGGCAGATTCATATGAATAGAAGTAAATATATACTTAAACATAATATACAAACATTTTTTTCCTTTGAACTTTATATCTCTAGACTTTCTCTTTTAATACTATCATAAGAAAAATCAAGAGGGGATCAGTTTTCAAGATCTAAATGAATAATTCTGTTTAAATCAATATGATATTTCTTTTCACAGAGAAAATTTTCTTTAACCATATTCATTTGTGACTTTTTTTTCACTCTGTTATGTTTATTTTATCAATAGACGGAAAATGTTCACAGATGTCTGAACCCAAAATCTTAATTACAAATCTGAAATATAAAATTTTCCCCCCAATTATGAAAAAAAATATTTTTCATTTATCAATGGTCATTCTGGTTTTTGTTTTGTTCTCGTGACTTTTATTTTTTTCTTTGTTTCAATCGATCATTGTATTTTATCTAATTTGGGCAAAAATTAATTTCTCCTCCATTTCAAAATGAACACATTTTTTTCATAGTAGCCTAAGTGGCCTTATTCTGGAGAGAGCATTCAATCTCTTTGTATTGACCACTTATGTAGTTGATCAGTCTATGAATTATGATTGTGCCATAAATCTTTTAGACCAATAATGAAAACCAAATTGATGAGAGATAATCAATATCTATCATTTTAATTTCTACTGGACCAAATATTGGGATTTAAACTTCTTATTATTATGGCTACTTTTAGTTCATTAAGAAAAAAGTAGTAATTTATGTTCAAAAACCCCTAGTGATAATCACTTCATGACAGTTGTGATTCCAAAAGTCTCTCGTTCATTCTGTGGCAAAAATTAATATTGTGAGAGAAGTATCATTTGTCATCAAGAGTCACACTAAAAACAAAGTGAAATCTGAGTTCAGGAAGAAAACAGGGGTCCAAGAAATCATAAAATCTATTAGAAAACTCTAATGGCAATGGGCATGTCATTTTGCAATGATAACAGACAACCGATGGACATCATGGCTCACAACATGGATCCCCAGAGATCACATGCAAAACCAAGGCCAACAAATTACAAGATGGAGAGATGAAATAGACAAATTCAGAAAATACTGCCTCCGCAACACCTATGATAGAGAAATGTGGCGGATCCCGGGGAAAGTCTATGCCCAACAATAGACAATAAGACTGATGATGATGATGATGAATATCAAAATTACCTGGCATGCATCAGATATAATCATATAAGTACCTAGCAATGCCTTATAATGCCCATTAAGCAAACATTACTATACTTCAATTGACTTTTAAATGATTAGTGAAAGGATTGATAGAATCATCATTTCCAAATCAAAATGGTTGTAGCTTCTTGTCTGAATTTCTAAAACAAATTGTTATTATTATCATAGATTGATACATGAATCTTATCATTATGTTGTTTTTATCATAGTGTTTCAGTAGCTGTACTTTCCTACCTGTTTGTGTTAACAACCTATTCATATATTTACATTTGAGTTATCATCCTTTGACACTGAAGAGAGTTGCCACCCTTGCTAGGTGATACTGATCCTAAATAGAGGAGGCCTTATTGGTTTTTTATACTATGTATCTACATGAAGAAATAAACATGTATCTCTTTTATCTAGCAGTTTGTGTGTTTGTCTATTGCTGCTTTATTTAGGGGTTGGGTTCATTAAAGAGCTTTGATCAGTGAGGTGAGTCCAGCTTAATTAATTCTTACATTGGTAGCAGAGTATCTACAGTATGGTATCTTCTAAAAACAAAACTCTGTCAGTGTTTAGAAGCAGTAGAAACAATTATGAAAAATGGTGTCAAAAGCTGAAAATCTGGCAAGCATTTACCAATGCAGATGTTAGATGTTACTAAGTAAAGACCTTCTTAACTCTAAAAGATGAAGTTCAAGATGCTGTTCTGGACTGAGATCCATCCACAGTTTGTAGCAAAAATGGTGTTAAGGAGTTAATAAGATGTTTGGATGAGCTATTTTTTTTTTTTAAAGTAAAAACATAGTCAGCCTTCAAAGTCTTTGAATTGTTTGAGGCATATAAGGTTAAAAAAAATGCCACCATCGATGATTTCTCTAATGAATTTGAAGGGCTGTATAACAAAACCATGGTCTATAGTATATTAAAGTCCAACGAGGTACTTGTCTTCCAACTCTTCAAAGCTTTGAATCTCCCAGCTGCAAAAGATAAGTTAGCTAAAGCAATATTACATCCAACAGGAATGGTGAATTGAACATTTTATTTAATCTGCTAAAGTATCATCCTTATTTCTTTACCTGTCGTGTCAGGTGGATTTCAGATCTAGTAGCTTTCAGTTCTTCCATAGGATGCTGACCTGCTTTTCCACTGAGCTGGTACATATTTCTGCTTTACCTAACCCAGGGATTGAACTCCAAACTTCCAAGGGACCAAATGAGCTTTCAACAGTGTAGAGAACAACAAAGCCCTATTGGATCTAATGAAGGATCCTGTTTGAGAGACAGAGAGAAAGTTGAATGGAATGAAGAGAAAACAGAAAGGAAGCAAAGAAAAGAAAAAGATAAATAGAAGAGGAAAAGGTTTTAGAAAAGAAAAAGATAAAGAGAAAAGGAAAAGGTTTTAGAAAAGAAAAAGAAGTAAGAATGAAAAATATGCAGAGAGAGGAAATAAAATGAAATGAAGTGGAAACAGGAAGGAATTAAGGTAAAGAAAGGAAGTGAAGAACCATTGACAGGAGTTGAAAAATGTGTAGAGACAGAGTAGATATAAGATTCATTGGCAGAGTGAAAAAAATCCCTGAAAAATCTTTTTGAAATTGAAACAAAATGGAACAAAGCTTACATCAAACAGTTGAGAATTCTTTGAATTGTAAAACAGGAAAATTCCAGTCAACTGGCAGGAAATAGCCAGAAACAAATGAAGAAAAAAAAATATATTGTTAAACACGTTTTATTGGAGAGCCAAAAAAAATTATTTCAGAATTATTTTCAAGAGCCAAAGTTAAAACCAAAGCAAAACAAAATGTTTCCTGAAACGGCAAAAGAATAAAAACTGCAATAATATTACTAAAATGTGAACTCAATTATATAAATAACAGGAAGGAATATCATGTGTAATCTGATAAAAATTTGACCTTTATCTTTATTTTGGGCCATTAAATTCTGGATGCCTGATTAATTTTATCATTGTTGTCTGATGTTTCTACAAAATTGTATTTTATTTTAAAGTTTACAGCCTGTAGTCTTAAAATTGTTTTTAGTGTATTTGATCCTCTCTAGTCACTCATGAGTTATTCGTACAAAATTGTATTTTATTATGCAGCCTATCATAATAAACAATGCTTGATTAATTTTATCATTCCTGTTTTACAATCCTCTCATGCTTCTGTGAGTTTTTTGAAAAGGATTTTGAAAACGATTGATATAAAGTGAAAATATGTTGAAAAATGAAGTCCCGAGTCAAGATATAGAGAAAAAATATTCACATTTATACTTAAAGTTTATTTTGCTTGCCAAATAGCTGGCAAATTATGTGTGTCAAATAATACGTATACGTAATACATCACCACAGTCAATAACTGAATAAGAAAAGTGTCAAAATTTGAAGTCATGCAGAAAATTCTATCAAAGAATGAATATGGTTAAAATATATAAAAATAGAAATAAAAATTCTGTTAGTAGTATACCTGATGTTTTCTACAGGAAAACATCTAAAACTGAGTCAAAAAAACATCTGAAAACATCTAAATTCTTGAGAATCCTGATGTTTTAAATAAACCCATCGGTGTAAGGCAGGAAAAATCTTTTAGCCAAAAATTTTTTTTAAATTTTAGGAGTTTAGCAGAGTACACAAGCAAATTTTCAAGATTGTTGACAAAACAGCATAGCCAGAAGCATTGGACCACACACATACACAACTTGATAAATCCGTCAGAATAAGGCCTGCAAAGGGTCAAAAGAGATTTTTTCTTTCCAAATAAAAGAAATATTTTTAGGAATGGTCTAGTGGAGCACTGATGTCAATTTCTAAGTCTGTAGACAAAACAGTATGGCCAGGGGCACTGGAACAAATAAAAAAGCAAACAAATGAACACACAAACATAAATAAGCACATATAAAAAATATGAACATCTTGTCAACTTTGATTGTTCAATTATTGGCAGTAATCCCAAGATATTTCTGTTGGTTTTATCTTCAAATATATTCTGGATAGTTTTCTAAATTTCTCCAGTTCAAAATCAATTCAAACAAAATTGTATCTATTTATGCATATTGTGTACCTCTTCCAATGAAGTTGGAGAATGTATATATATTCATTCATGTCTGTCTGTTTATCAATACAATATCTCCAAATTTTCTGAATGAGTTTCAACAAAATATTCTTGCTAAAGAAAACTTCAACGAACTTCCCAGTGGATCCAGGTAATTGTTTCTGATTGAGATATATTTTTTATATATCAAGAAGAAGTGAAGAGTTATCTCTTACTATTTACTGTTGTTAAGGACATTCATCATCATCCTCTGTCTCTTAACATCCATTGTTGGACATAGACCTTCTCAGAATTCACCACACTTCTCCATTGTGGGTGGCCTGGAGCCAGTACTCTTGTCTCTTTTTGTCTCACCATCTAGTACTCTGCCTGCCTCAGTTGCACATGTGATCTCAAGGGATCCATGTTGTGAGTTGTGATGTCAATCAGTCATTCTGGTGTCATGATCAGCCCATTGCCAATTGAGTTTTTTTAATGGATTTATAGATAGATAGATAGACAGACATTCAAAGAGTGCTCACTTGGCTGATTAGTTGAACAATTTGTGTGGTTAGATATATAATTCAATGCTTTTTGTAAAATCATAGATGCTATTTTTTGCTCTTTTGCCTATGACTATCATGATTTGTCCAGAACAAATGTTCCTCTGAATTTGTTGGAGTAACCTCATCCAATTTTCTTTTCTATGCTGATTGCTGTTACGCCACCAACATTGCTTTATTAAGTGATTACAGCAACAAAGATAACTGAGATTTCTGTAAAACTCCTGTCCTTATCCAAATTCTTTCGCAAACTTTAATAGCAGTTTGCAGCATTCTATGAATATTTATTGAAGATTTGGTTTCTCCAGGAAATGTTTCATTTCTTTTTAAGTTGGGAAGAATTCCTCATCTCTGTTGAGACACTCATTTGCTCAGACTGAGAAATCTACTTTTGTAATGAATAGTGTCCCTAACAATAGACTCTTTTACTTAAAGGTAACAGTTTATCTGACAGAAAAATTTGCTCCCCACCATTTGAAACAATAGACTCTTAGTGAAAAGACCTAAACAGAATTACAAATATATAATTTTATTCTGATCTAAAATCAAAGAAGTTAATTTTCACCCTTTTACTAATAACTATTATGATTTGTATTGAATAAATATTTCTCTGATTTTGTTGAATATCAGAGGGAAAAAACCTTGAATCGAGATGAAAAATAATGAGAAAGACAAAAGAAGAGGAAATTGCAAGAAAGAAGTTAAAGTGTCATATGATAAAAAGTTGATGTTGTTGTTAATCCTTAAGGAAAAACAAACACCTTTTAATCTGAACAATCTCTATTAATATTTTATCTGCCAGTCTGTCTAAGAGGGAACAAGTGTGAACACTTCCACTTCAATAACATTGTCACTTTTGTTCTATTTTCAACTATAAGAGCCAATCAGTGGTCTCATTAGGGTCAGTGTCACTAAGTGCAGTAACTCACGATGACACTTCCAATTAGTACAAGACCGTACAATATCCTTAGTGGTGTTTTTGTACTTATGTTACTTGATAAACCTTCCCTTAATTCTACAAGATTCCCGACTTACAAATTTATTTCAACTGAAAGAAATGAAAGAGAATTTTCTATTTGCTATGCACTTATGGGAAATTACTATAATTCTTAAATTTTCAGGCCTTAGTAGAAACAGATGAGCAAACTGCATGTGTTATTTTATTTCCAGGTCACCTTTTAAGTTTATTTTCAAGACGGGAAGAATTCATCATCTGTTTTGAGACACTTATTTGCCCTGACTGAGAGATCTACTTTTGTAATGAACAGTGTCTATAACAATAGACTCTTTTACTTAAAAGTAACAATCTCTCTGGTGGAAAACTTACTCTCCACCATTTGAAACAATAGACTGTTGTTAGTTTCAGTTCACTAACAGAGAAAGACTCAAAAAGAATGACTAATGAATAATTTCATTCTGTTCAAAAAGCAAAGAAGTTACTTTTAACACTTCTACCAATGACTATCACAGTAACCCACAATGTCAACCCGATGAATACCAACTTTCTAGACCATACAGAATTTTTTAGTAATGTTTTTTGTACTAACACTACTCTTAGGTCATAATTCCTGTATATCATTGAATGTAATAGCAAGAGAAGTGACATAAACAACTAGCAAAATGTATCTTATACTTTTCAATTACAATATCATGAGTTAAGTCAAACTGTATAAACATTTATGATTGCATTGTGGATGTGAAGTGATCTAACAGAATGAAGATGAGAAAGACGATTTGAAGGTGAAGAGAAAAACTTAGAAGATAGATGTCACATCTCAAAATTTTTTCATTAACATTCCATGGGCACAGTTCAGTGCATTTCGATGGTAGCCAGCCATCATTTTCAGAGAAAATATTTGCGGTGGTTTCTCAGAGAAAAAATATGCTGTTTACATTTTGCGGGATTGGAGGTGTTTGTATCTGTGTAATGGGCATTTTCAGATTGCATCCCCCCCCCAGATGCTATGATTTTAAAACAGAACTGCATAGACACAATACAATATAATACCTAACAACACCAACATACAAGGTATTGACTAAACCCAGTCATTCCAATAAATGACACAAGCACACATACAGCATTAGTAGTATTATCATTGTCTCACACTGGGATTGAACCTAGAACCATCAGATTACAGTGTAAGACAATAATAATACAACTAATGCTAAGAGGGGAGTGCAGTCAATATACCCCTGTCAGTTAAATAAAGGGTTCGGTTCATTACTTCCCCACACCTACCAGATGATACTTGATGAAGGCCATAGAGTACAATGGCCAAAACGTTGTATGAAAAACAACCAAGATGAGGATGGTCCGAATAATTGTAGAAACGATTTCATTTGCAAAAAGGTTGTTAATATAGGTTCACAAATACTGATACTTATTGTTTCTCCTCACCTCAGTCTCTTTGAGACTCACTGTTTGTAAACTTGTCACGACATGAAATCATCATAGGTAGGTAGAAAACGTAGACTATACATATAATGGTTCAAAACCTATTGTATTAATTACATTCCTGAAAAGTTCTTATCTTCACTAAACATAAAAATTCTCAATTCTTTCCTCAAGTTATTTCAACATAATCCAAGCTTACAATCCCCAGGTGTTACCTTAATCAGATCTAATCAAATGTTAATGGCCAAATCTATTACAATTTAAGAAGTTTTTTGCAATTCATTTGTAGAAGAAAAAAGCAATTACTTTTTTTAAAACTCTCAGACCTTTTCACATTTGATTCATATTACTTTTTAAATGTGTTCACACATCTATATTTGATGCTATTTGGTCTGTCAATCAGTCCCACTTAAACAACAGAAATAAGTTAGAAGAAAGAGGTGTGATGTCATTAAAAGGTATGATATCATTAAGAGGTGTGATGTCATTTAACGGTGGGATGCCTTAAGAGAAAATCTATTCCAATCAATCTTTCTTTTAACAGCTGGTAGTAATGTCATAAGGGAAAAACCATTAGCAATGACCCCAAAATGCCAAAAAAGGCCATTTCTGAATTTAGTTGACAATTATACTTGCAGAATATTTCATACCACAATATTTTACAAGTATCAATTGATTCAAAGAAAGAATACTTGCTTTTCCTCCTCTTCATCCCATTGCTACTATTATTGCTGAACTTATAGTTCTTGTCTTTAAAGATTATTACTATATCTCTGACCTTCCCAAATAAAAATCGAGGATTTATATGAACTGTTGACTTAAATGTGTTTCAATATGTTTTGCAGAACATATAATTCGGTCAAAAAAAATGGATAATTAGTAAAGTAAAACTAAAGCAAACAAATTGAAGTAAACAGCAGAGAAAAGTAAATTACTAAAATTACAATACTTAATCAGTTGCTTTACTGGAAGACTTTTTTTTAAAAACTTCTGTTCTGACTAAAGAGAAAAAAATCAATATCACTCAAAGATGTGAACAATGTGCTGCTAGTTCTCATGTAAATTTTGTTAAAAGGGGTGTTTTAATCATTGTACATGGTTTAGTCGGACTATTCTCCTCGTCTCTGTTGTTTATTTTCCACAATGCTTTTGCCAATGATTATTGTTTGCTATTGTAGAAGATCAATAAACTGAAATTCTCATTAGAGCTAAAAGAGTTTTGAGTCTTCTGTATTGTTAAGATCCTCATCCAAGTCTTGTTTGTCATGATATCTCCTGGTAAGATTTCTGTACACTACTTAGTTCAGGGGTGACCAGATAGCTTTGCAAAATAGTTCTTCTCTATGAATTCATTTATAGACAAAAAATTGATTTATGTTCATGTAGAACCATGTTGAGTAAACAACATTTTATAACAAAGACTTTATAATCAGGCGAGAACAACAGTGAAAAAGACAGGTAAGTATTTAATAAATCAAAAAGACAGGTAGCTATTTGATAAATCAGAAAGACAGTCAGGTATTAAATAAATCTCTGGCAAAGTTGAATATAAAAGTGTATGTGGTGTGATGATGCCCAGAAATACGACAACAAATTTTTTAAACTACATAAAAAAAGTAAAGAATCCAGTTATTAAGATCTTGAAGAGATAATAATTTTTCTGAGAATGTCTTATCCTTTCTGATATATATCTTGACTGATGCCCAATATGAATTCCAAACTCCCATGAACCATCATACCATTTAGTTCTCATTTAAGTAATTATGGACCTTCACTGCTGCAAGCTTTATTCTGAGCTATGATATTGTCTGCTTCGAAAAGATTTTGGCTCTGCATTTAAGGAGAGCAAGTGCCATTAGGAGAGCTGTATTTGCCTCACACTAACCCTGTGTGCATGTTGTTGATTTTCATGTTCGGATTTGGTTGCTTAAGCTCATCATTATGGAGAATTAAACACTTGAAGTGCTTGAAGCAAAGTATAGGTCAAAATTGCAGATCCTGAATCAAGGAAAAGTTGTTACGTAATGTGGTATCTTATACCTATGTATATAAACTCTGTATATGATCAATACGAAAACCAAGTGCTATTAGAGAAAGAATATGAAACCTTTCATATTATTCGAACAAAGATCTTTATCCTCACAATGCAAATTGTTTTTTTTTTAAGAACACACCCTAAGATCATTTGATGCATTGTATTCCTAGCAAAGTTGGAAGAAGGCATTAACTGGTATATTATGATAGAAACAAAAAGAATGAGGATATATTCAAATGATTTGTGGAGTGGATAGATTTCCTAAGACTTATCAGATTAAATAGCTACAATCCATAATCAAAATAGGCGGCATTTTTTTTTTCAAATTAAGACAAAGAAATAACTATTTAATTCATCTTAAATATAATTTATTTTCTTTACTACATATTCAATCAAATAATTTTAGTTCACTTGAAAAATCTAGGGTTTTTTTTTTTCAGTGGATGAAATTTTTCCCTATTTAAAGAAAGCAGAATCTTTGGTTTATTGGTCTTTTTGTTGGCATATCCTATAAATTACTCAAAGCAATCCAATGGTAATTACTGGAAAAATGAAAGGTTTTATTTCTATTTTGAGGAAAAAAATTTGTTTATTTGTCTTCATATTTGCATACCCTATAAATTGCTATGATTGATTATTTGAGAAAATGACAGTCTTTAAAGGCAGAATGTTATCAATAGTTTACTGATACAATATTTGAAAAGTTTATCGATTCAAGAGTGTTTTCAATCTGCAGATTGTTCTCTATTCCCATGAAAATGCTTGCTTTTATGAAATAGAAAAGGCTGGTATTTTTATATATTTTCAGAAATTCATTATTGATTGATCAAATAGTAAATTATGAGAAAGGGTTTTGCATGATTTTGAGAACTCCCAGATTCAGATATAACACCTGGAGAAGGCTGTTGAATGGATCAGTTGAGATGTTGTGCTAAGAACGCAAACAACAAGAAGTTCAATTATCCAAAAAACCTTATGAAAGTTGAAGAGTTATCACAAAAAAGAAAGTAAAACAATTCTTTTCTCCCTGTAAAATAAACAGCTGCCCAAATAATCAATATTTTTTAACTGGAAATCTTTGCAATTTATCATTGGGGAGGAATCAACTTTGTTTGATCAACTGTGCTGAACAATTTTACATTCTCATGTTTTATGGGAATGTTTCTCCTTTCTCTTTGGATTTATGTCCATTTCATTCCTTTTATCTTTGAGATCTTTCTTCGGCTTGAGGTTACTTTTATATTTCTGTCATCTTTTTTGTTTTAATATATTTCTCTGTTTTTTCTCATATTTTTTCCTGTTTTCTTTGCCTTTATTCTTTTTTCCTCTTTTCCTTTTTTTCTTACTCTTTTAGTTCCTATATGTCTCTCACTTTTCCACAGTCTCTCTCTCTCTCTCTCTCTCTTTCTGATTTATCTTTCATTCTCCCCTTTTTTCTTGAAAAATTTCATTTTTCTTTTGTTGCATCTATCTTTCTTTTCATCTTTAAATGTTTTTTTCTCATTTCATTTCCTTCCTTCTAATTCCCTTTCAGCTTGTCTTTCTTTATTTTCCTTTTCTTTTCCCCTTCCTCTTTTTGTACTCATCTTGTACCTTTCTTCCTCTCCATCTATCTCTCTTTTTATCTTGAAAACATTCTCGGGCCTTTCACATATATCTTTCTATCTTTTGCTATAATTTTTTTCTTTCATTTTCTTTCTTCTTTTCCCCTTTCACTTTGCCTGTGTTTATTCTCCCTTTCTCTTTCTTTTTTTAAAAACTCTTTTATCTCCTTTGTCTCTCTTCCTTTATTTTTCTTATTCATCATGCTTCTTTACTCTTTTTCTTATTCTATTCACTATTTTTTAGATTTCATTTGAATTTTTAGTTGTGGATTGTTGCCCTTTGTCCTCTCTTTCTCACTTGATCCTTATTTTATTTTCATTCTCCATTTATCTTTTTGTATTTCTTCTGTAACAAACTCATTCTTTCATTGATTCAATATTAAGTCTCTTTTTTTTCAATTTCCTTTCACTTTCTTTTTCATATTTTGTCCTTTTAACATTCCTACAATTCTTTCTTTCTGTTGTCTTTTATTTCTCAACTTTTTTTTTTCTTCTTACTGTTTTCATACTTCATTCCCTGTCTAATCATTCTTCTTTTTTTTCTCTCTCTCTCTCCTTCTATCCTTCTTCCTTTATGTTCCTAATTTACTCTTCCTCTTATTTCTCCTATTTTCTTGGCCAACTTTTTTTTTTATTTCTGGCCTAATATGTCTTCTTACTTTCATTTTAATTCCAGTATCAAGTTTTATTTTTTCACTTCTTACTTCGATTTTAATATTGGTGTCAAAAAAACTTCTTTTTTTTTCACCTCAATATTGAATTTTTCCCTTCTCTTCTATTTTTTTCCTTTATCAATATCTTTAACCCTTCCATTCTTTTTTCTTTATTTCTTACTGTTTGGAATGAATTCCAATGTTTCATTCTGTATTTGCTTCAATTCAACCACACGTATACTTCAGATAACCCTAAATAACTTCCAACAATATCTATATGACAACAAATTTCATCAAATAAAGCTGTCCATTATATCTATGTCTGAGGCCAACCCCAACCAAAGGCACTTCTATTATATTCTTCTATAAATAATCAAACATTTTTCTATCAAATAGAATAAACTCCTTCAAGCCATTTGTATAGCCTTGCTCAATATAGTCTGAATGTTCTCGAATCATCTAAAGATATTTCTACGTTATCAGTTTCATAAAAAATCATCCACAATCCATCTATCATTTATATAAAAAAAATCTGTGGTTCCTTATAATAGAAATTAGTCCACTTATTTTCTGATTAAATTGATTTATTCTTTTCTATTAAACATCCTAAAATAATTTTCTTATGTATTTGCAAATGTTTTGTGACAAGAATAACTTTTTGTGCTACTTGTTGCTACTGAACTTCAGTAAAGTATTTTCTGTTTTTTCAGCCATTGTTCTGTTCTTTTCTTTCCAAACAATCAACTGAGATTTCTCATTGTTTTGGAAACTTTAAATTCTGTGTTTACCAAACAGATCTCTGCCAAATAATTGGTTTTGTGAACTTAGCACCAGAAAACGTATTTCCTCAATTCTAGCCAATTCGAAATGATTCTCAATTGAACCTGAAAATTGAATCTATCTACTCAACTGGAATTAATATTCACAGCTAATTTTCTAATACTTTGATACAGATAGACCTTCAGTATGTGAGAATGAAAGAAACAATAAAAATAGGCCATAAAACAATAGAAATTTAGATAAATAGGCAAGTTAGTGTTTTATAGCAGAACATCTCCATCGTAAATAGAAAGTGTTAGTGTAATAGTTTTAAAGAGGAAGTGTATTGGAGGATGGAGTAAAAAATTATATCTCAGACATTTTGACAGACTTGGACATAGTTTCTTAAAAAGAGTTTTTCTTTAATATTCTAAAAACTTATTTCCATATAATGCTGCATGTGAAGGTGAAAGGTAGGAAGATTGTGTTGCACCAATCTTCAAAATAGGGAAAGCCTCCTGTCTGCCTCAAAATTCAGCTTTCAAAATACTGGCTTTTTCCCTTGGCTTAAATATCAACATCTGACACAGTGAATTAGGCAACTATCTTGATGTAATTAAATATTCTATTGAAGATTTGACAAGATTGTTATCTTGTATGTTGTGCCACTGATTTTATAACACACATCAGAATGGTTTGCTAATGGTGAGGAAAGGAGAGAAGAATGGATTACAAAAAAAAAAATACAGGTCTGGTTAGTCACTCAATTGATGCTGCCATGTTACCAACATGTTTTGGCTGCATACCTTGTAGGGGTAATCAATTAGGAATTGGAAAAAATGAGGATCTATGAATGAGATACTCCTTTTGTGGCATCACTGCAAAGGCCAAATGTTACAAAAAATGAATGTGAATATAGCCAGACAAAAAAAAGAGACCAATTAAACATAAAATTTCATTGTAAATTGACACTCTTGTAAAAACCCATTGGGTGGGGGGGACACTCAGAGAAAAAAAACAATTTTTCCTAGACCTAACAAGGAATAAATGTGCACATGTGACACATACATAAATACATAGCCAGCTAGCGAGGCAGAATCACTTAGAAACTGGAGAAACCTATTTTCACAGTTTAGGTAGATATTTCTCAGGGAATGGAAAAAAAGGAAAGATTCAAAAAATTGATAAGTTTGAACCCCAAAATATGAAGTTGGAAAAAGTGAAAATATTGGCTTACTTTGAGGAAAAAACAAAAGCAGGTCTGCCATTAGTAAGCAGAAACTCGGGACAATAGACTTGCTTTTAACAGAAAGATAAACAGGTAAGTCACAAACAGATTTGAGGGGTCAGACTCATCCCTTTTGGCTGAATCCTTAGAATTAATTATACATTCTGCACGTACACAATATTTCAATGTATAGCCGCGAGTGTGTTTGACCAAAGATGTTTTCCTCAGAATTAATTATGTATGCATTGCTAAATTTAGAAGTGGCCATTGGGAGTTGATTATGCCTAAGTAAACATTACCTAAAATAGATGGTATTAAGTATGTCCTAAAGGTAAACATAGACATGTTCACTAAATATGAACATAATCTGACAAAATCCAGGGAAGTTTATGAATATTCCTGCGTGGGTATAACTAATGAAAATAGGTTTATCAGTCAATTGGTAGGAGAGTAGGTATTAGGAATCAGTGAAGATCAGACTGGTTTAACAATTATGCTTGTTTGGGCTAACCTTATCCTTAATGTATTAAAATTGTCTTGTAGGTTGATTCTTTTTTAATCTTCTTATCCAAGGTCATTGTTTAAAGCAAGTCAATAACTCTACTTGATTGAAAATATCATAAACATCCTGCTCTGGCCTCTCTCATCAATGACCTATTGTATATTGCTGGTTTATTCATAATGTTTACTTGGATTTGAAGGTCTTAAGTGCAAATGTCTTTTTCAACGACAACTGATTTTCACAAAACTGGATTACTTGATTGTTAAACTAGACACAACATTGTATGTTATGTCCCTTTTGTTAGAATCAACACAGCTTTCTAGTCGTCTATCTTGAAGATGATGAGGTGTTTATAGAACAGAATCAGTGCAATGATGGATGAGTTGAATGCTGACCTTTGATATTCAGGTCAGAAATTCCGCTAAAAGTAGGATTTGTGGTCATTAGTCGATAATAATATAAAGATATTGTCAAGGGAAAGGGTTTCTGATATAAATGCTGATTACTAGATTCTGTCGTTGAACTAGGCAACTTCCATGATGATAATGAATGCCAACAAGTCCTTGATCCTTGGCATCTGTTGATCAAACCAAATCAACCAGTCAATGGATGATAAACAAACTCCATCTATGATTAAATAGAAGGAGGTCTTTGGTCTGCAATGTTCTGTGCTTGCATTGGTTGATTCATCAATCATACAAAACTGTGTTTGTCTATCATTTAAAATCTTTTATAATTTTCCAGCTATCTTTCTCCTTGATGCTGATACCATTTCTCTTGAGCATCCAATTTGATTTGAATGTTAGAGGGATCCATGGAATGTAATTTTTTAGTTTAGAAATACTAGCTCTATCACTCTGAGAAAGATCAAGACACTAGTATATTTTCTTCGATCTTAGAAAAACATCAGGATGCTAGTTTATGTTTTATACAGATGTAACCGTTCATTATACTCAAAGATGTTCGTTTGAGTATCTCTCAGTCATTGGTCTTTAAAGAAATACTATGTTATCGTAGGTGGGGTTTTGGGTTTCTTGAGCCCTTGTCCTTTATTTTCTTTATATCAAAAGTGCCTTTTTAGTAAAGACACTTTAACATAGATGCAGAGATAAAACAAAGTAAAAAAAAACACATACGAGTATTTGGATGGACAAATAAGACGTACATTTAATACAGGAACAGTAATGACAAATGACAAATGAAAATGAAATACATGTAATGTTAACATTAATACAATTGATCGCTCAAAGGGATGAGGAGAGATAGCAGAAGGGGGAGCTTTGTTGTCATTGATAGTACAGGCATCAGAGTCAAAGCAAAGATGTCTGAACTGCTTTTGAATCCATAAGGCTTGGAGCATACCAAGGAAAGTTTATGGAGACCAGCTCCAGTGTATGACGCTGGTAGACACTCTACAGACGGACCATGAAAGACAGAGAACATGGTGCGTATTTTCCAAAGTAAAGAAAGAGAGAGATTGTTGTGACTACCAGATAGTAAAAAGCATTGCCATTTCATTCATGAGAGTGAGAGGTATATACATGCTTGGAGCATGTAGTGAAGACACAGGTGCAAAGCTGTGCATATGTGAGATGTTTCAACATCAGTCAAGTGAAATGGGTAAAGTTTGAACAGAGATTGATCATGATGGAAAAATGGTTTCGATTAGACCGGCCAGGAGGTTGGCGAGATGATACCGATCTTAGACAGAAGGAAAGAGAGAGAAAGAGAAGCCAGCAATAAGTGCCAGAGGCCAAAAGAGTAACCAGCTAGGAGTGCTGGCACCAATGAGCATTTGACCATGTGCGTCCAGGGGTTTTATAGGGTCGTCGTAAGAAGTGACGTTTCCAATATCTAGCTAAAAGAAGGGTTTCATATTTAATTCTTAAGTAAAAGTATTACATAAGCATTTGTTTTCCGGTACAGGTTCTTCCAGGAGAACATAATGTTATTGTAATCTATGGTTCTAGTGAAAGAAATATAGTTTATTCAGCATATTTAGATGCAGTTGGAAAGTTTTATAAGTATATTTTTGCAGTTTTATAGCTATTACTGTAATCAGTGGTATTTCTTCCAGTTAAGTATACATGCCTGCTATATTAAAGTCTCATTTTTAGCTGTAAATATCAACAGAAAGGTATTTTGGGTTTCTTATTTATGCTATGCATAGAGGAATATATGCCGAGCATAACTGTGAGTGGGTGATTTTAAATCATTCCTCAGGCCCCAGATAGAGGGGGCTCCCAATAGCTTTATGAATGATAGTTCTCTCACTGCATTTCTACCAACATTATACATTAAGCAATCTCACTAAATGTTCGAGAGACAGGGCTCAAGGAGTGTCCAAATCCGGAGCTGCATCACTGCTTTTAAAAGGACTGCCTACTCAGCAACTTCATATATTTCCGGCTATTGGAATGTCTGCCCACAACCCCCCAGTGAAACCTGTGCTGACCCTCAAGGAATCAAGGGTCTGCAGTTCCAAGGTTGGGTCTTTTCGGTCAGTGATTTCAGGTCAGTTTTCCTGGTTTTGAAATAACAGAACTTGTATGTCATTTCCGGTTTACAATAGACATTTTAGAATACTTACTGATCAGTTGATTAAAACGGCTTTTTAGACGGAACTAAAAAAATAAAGTTGATTTTAGACTACGAAAGAACTTTTTTAATTTTCTGCTAATTGATACCCATAGAAACTGGCTGATAGATTAACAATAACTTTTGACTTTGTAGATAACATAAGTCAAATTAATTGGGATATGATCACATGAGACTAATTGAAGGGATATGAAGATTTTGTCTATTGATATCCAATTAAAATAGCAGATAAAGAAGCCTTAGCTTCTGACTTTACTTCTGAAGATTATATATATAATGAGATTATTTCATGGGAATATGGAAACTTTCATAACTCTTTACCTTGAAGTAAGAAAAATAGCTTTCTCATGCTATGAACTAGAATTATGTATATCACTAATTACAAATTTACTGTTTTTTTTATTTGAATTTGAGAAGATGCGTAAGTCATATAATTATCTGAAATTATTCTTTTTTTTATTGGAAAAGCCAATAATCAGTTTTTTACGTTGTAGAGTACTTGAACGAGAATCTTTCTTGCAGACTTTGAAGGGAAAGTGTATATCGATGTTCAGGAATATAATTACTGCTGTATCATTTTTGCTTTTTTTTAAAAACTTTTGAAGCCATGAACATATTTGCCTGGTTGGAATGCAAGGTCAGATGTTGAGGCCGCCTGGGAAACTTAGATGAAAAGATAGTGCAACTGTCTAGGGTTAACACCAAAACATAACTGGTACATTATACGTTTGAAGCTGATACCTTTTGGCTATGCTGCTAACTCGTAAAAACTAAAAAGGAAAAAAAAGAGGTGATTGTTATTTGTACTTGCTTATATGTTGAGCCTAACTGATGTTGAACTTTTTGCTAGGTCAACTTCACCTCCTCTCATTCAGCTGGAAAGAGAAAAAAGAAAAATAATTCTGTTTTGCATCAAACAAAAAAAATTTTGCTGGTTTTCGAGAGAATACAAATAATCACAAGCTGTTCATACCCTGCAAAAAGCACAAAGCGTTTATGCCAAGAGAGTTTGGTATTTGTGAACCAAGACAGAAATGCTGTACTCTATGACTCAATTTGACTGCTGGTTTCCCTCTAATAAATATCAGAAATAAAAGCAAGAGAACTATTTAAATAACTTAATATTGCTTTTATATGAATGTGTCTGAGTGTATATATATATATATATATATATATATATATATATATATATATATATATATATATATATATATATATATATATATATATGTATATATATGTATATGTATATATATATATATATATATAGATAGATAGATAGATAGAGATAGATGGATAGATAGATAGATAGATAGAAAGATAGATCTTTTATTAAGAATGACACAAGGAGCCAGCAATATTTTCTGGTTTTCTGACGTGAACAGATCTTTGATTTCAATGAATATAGGTATTTTTAAATAGTGCCATTCATTTGTCATATTTTCCAAAACAAAAGATGAACAAGAAAAATTATTGAAGGATAGAAAATATGCTCCTTGTCTGTCATTTTTAATAAAAGATATTTTAATCAACCAAATGTTAAATATTAAATGTATTGAGCACATTATGAAATAAACCCATCACAAATTGGATATTGCATTATATTATATTGTATTATACTGTTTTCCTGATTTGCATTGCATATACATATCTATATATATATATATATATATAGAGAGAGAGAGAGAGATAGATAGAGATAGATAGATAGATCTAAGCAGATACATAAAAATTTATGTACACTTTATATAAATATTCATAAGTTGATACATGCATATGAATCTATATACAAATATATATATATAAGTAATTTCATATGCGCATTTATAAAGAACTAGGTTCCAAAACACGATAAGTGCCATTCAAAAAAATTCCAAGTTTCTATCATCTATAGATTAAGCATTTCATCCTTATTTGCTTTTCCATAATCAATTTCTGCAAAACATGATATCCATTTGTTTTTCTGCATTATATCAATCCCTTTCATTCCAAACTGCAATAAATGCCAGATCGGGTTTTCTGCGAACCATAATGTATCTCTGTTTAACCAATCTCAGTGTGACATTCCTGTCTATTGAACTGTAAAGACACACTCTAAAAATCCACAGGATGAATGTGTTCATTCTGGAAGATTTACTGACAATAATTCAACAACCATAATTCAAAAAGAACAGTTGACTGAGAAGGTAAAAAAAATAAAGATAAAGCAAAGAAGAGAGTGAAAAAGTAAGTTCCATAAACTGGTTGATTAAATTTACACAAAGAGTACAAAGTATCAGTTATAAGTGCAAATTCAACAAAATAACATAAATCTTAAAGGGTAAGTTAATTAATGGTTATTTGTAAAAGTTTAACATCTGCACAAAATAAAGGTTTTAAAAAAAATTTAGAAAGCAAACAATTTTGTATACACTGAAATAAACTGAAACTTTAAATTTTTCAAGTATAAACATCAATTGATAATGAAGGTTTTTAGAATAATTTTTGAAAGCAAAAATGTTATCTACACTAAAAAAAATTTCTAAACTTGAAATTCAATTTCAGGTGTAAGTTTATTCAATGTTAAAAATCAAGTTTATGAAATGTCACATGCAAGCATTCAGTGTTATTTTCATAAGAATGAAAGTATTGTGCATTTTTTTGCTGTGTTCAGCAGAGTCATCGGATGTTTTGTGGATGTGATATCCTTCCAGCCAAGAATTCATTAGAGTTTTGTTCTTGCTTAAAACATTTTATAAACTGCTATATTAGGGTGATGTGTTGCAAATTGTGCTCAATACCATCCTTTGATTGAACTGTTCCTTTTTGATAAACAAATCAAAACTGTTAAATGACTGTTCCACAAAAATGTGTTGTTTTTTTTAAATTCTCAAACACAAGGACAAAAAACTTTTCTTCATTTTTGTTTGTTTATGCAATATTTTGTATAATTTCATACAGCAGAATAGTTTTCGTTGATATAATGGTTATAACATTTTGTGAAAAAGCAATTTCATGGATAAGTTTTATTATGGAAAAAAATCATCATGTAGTTAAAATGAATTTTAAAAATCAAATTCTGGATTTAAATTTTCTACCTTATTACAACCTCATAGTGTTATATCAAGGTTTTATGGTTTTTATGCAACCATTTTTTTTTTCCTAGTCCAAGAAAATGGATTTATTGTATTATGGAACCAAGCTCTTCATAAACACATACGTTGATCAATAAATTCATAGCCTTACAAAGCATCCATTGTACACAAAAATTATTTATTTTATTTCACAAAAGAATCATCATTTTCAATGTACTGAACCTTACACTTCAACATCAATTACATAAATTATAAAGAAATCTATTTGAAATGATCTCCCATCATGGCATGGCTGATATATCTCTTAATTCAAACAAGTTAAATAGAATAAACAATTAAAAGAAATATATATATATATATATATATATATATATATATATATATATATATATATATATATATATATATATATATATATATATATATATATATATATATATATATATACATACATACTAGCAGAAATACCCAGTATTGCCCAGGATTTTGTATTCCTTAAATAAATGCAATTATATGAGTTAGCTATATAATTGTTCCAATTAATTTGCTAATGAAACATTAGACAGAATTCATACCATGGAATATTTTACATGACTTTCAATGTTGCATTAATTTAGCATCCTATCCAGGTTGGTGAAAAAAGAAGCCATTATTGCTGCTATTATACATTGATCTTAAAATACAGTCTCTTTGTCTTTCTCTCTTGCATCCTCTTCTCAAAGTGAAATACCAACTGTTCTAATGGACCTCCAGATTAAAAAAAGGATCCCACAGATCTTCAACCGGCTATCATTTCTACCCTTTATCACTGTTTTGTGTTGGTCAATATAAAAAAGGTCTTTAATGTATGCACATGAACACACTCACACCCATTTCCATGATGCTATTACTTATTCTCTTGTTACCTCTATTTTTTTTTTCTTATTCACTGACAACATATCATAACACTCAAAATATAAAAGAGCACAATTTTACTTTTTTAAATAGTTACAAACATAAACAGAGACGGCAATTTTTTTTCTCGATAAAATTTGTAAATTTAGGTGAAAATTTTCCAGTGTCTCTAAAAAGAATAGATTTCTGCTAAACAGATAATAATTTTCATCAAATATTTCATTTTTTTTATGATTGCAGAAACAAATTTTGTTGACGATCTTGAAAGAAAATTGATTAGTAAGAAAATAATAATTCTATTTTTGTTGATAAATGTATTTTAAAAAAGAATATAAATATAATTGATTTAGATGGTATTCACTTCGGTGTATGATTAAATCAAATGCATTTTTCTATTCTAAATTACACGTAAAAGAAAATGCGCATATTTCATGAAATATCATAACAAATGGAAAAATGTTTAATTCTTTGAATTCTTTATTGAATGTCATGTGAAATACAATATCAATGACAATGATAAAAAAGAAATAACAAAAAACATAAGAAAAAATCAGGACAAACAAAGAGAATTCTTAGGTGGGGTTCTCTGAGTAGATAGAGTAACGACAAGACTATGCCAATGGAACACACTTTTTTTTCCCAAAGAAAACATTTCTTCTACACTTTAAATTAATAAATTAAAAAGTAAACAAGTAAGATAAGTTTACAAGTAATTTAGAAAATCATATCATATTTGAATGAATCCAATGTTGAAAGTATACCGGCAAAACCAGTTTTTCGGAAAAAAAAAGAAAGAATTGACTTCAACACTTGTAAGTAGAATTGAAGAACCAAGTTCCCTTTTTGTTTTGTATTTGCAATTGTGAATTAGTGATTCTGCTTGTAGAAACAAAGGAAAGTGTTTCATCAAGGAGAGGCAACTGCTTGCCACGCCCCAATAGTTGACCCCTTAAACTGTCAACATTCTAAAATATTTGCAACAACCAAATGATTAGTGCTTCCTCGTGTTAATCAATTTAGTTTGGACAATGCTGGGCCATTTTGAGCCATTGGCATTGACTCAGGTTCTTACAATATTTATCACGCATTTAAATTTCTGAACAAATTCCCTTCAGCCCCTAGCAACCAATGCTCCTTCATCAATCAGTTTCTGATTGCTTTCATGAATGGACTTCATTGTCACTTTTCTTCATCATCTTGTCTCTTAGACAATTCACACATCACTATTTAGTCTATAATGGAAAGTTAATTATCCAAACACTGGACTTCTTAATCTACAAACTGCTTGTTGTAATTGTTTCTGGAAGGAAACAAACAGAAGAGCTTTTAATTCAAAGGCAGGAATTTTTCATCTTCTGGTCAGAGAGAGTATCATCTTTGCATAGGTTTGGTGATGAAGATATGACAATAGAAAATAAGAGTTACTGGAATGGAGAACAGAATTGCCAAACAAAGTTAGAGTTATGGCCAAGGCTTCCTATGTTTACTTGGCTTTATTGTCCTTGAGAAAGTTATGGATATACGTCTCCTTGCACCAATGGTAAATTGCAGGGCAGTTGGAACCCTTTACCTCTCTAAGGCTGTCTAACTAAGAGAAAGTTTCTCTAACAGAAAAAAAAACAAAAAAAAACAGACATTGAGCACCGAAAGCAAACTGGTGGTGAACTGTACCGTCTTTCCACAGACTGGCAATGAGTCAGATCAACCTATATCTGGGCCAAAAAAGAAAAGTCAGGATCCGGTTCAAAAATATAGTCTCATTTAAGATTGAATCATTCTGTAGAACCATTAAAAGCTTGTACATCCTATATCCTCTGTAGCCAAGTGGTCAGTTGTAATTTCTCCTTGTATCCTTGGCAAAACAACCTTGCCAGCCAAGAGAGTAGAATCATCCCTGTGCAACAACCCTTCCACTTTAAAAAACAAACTGGTTGTTATGCAAATCTCTGTACATACAATGATATTATCAAAATGATCATCAGACAAAATTAATTCTGAAATGATTCTGTGATCAAATATCAATTTGCTAAGATTGAACAAAGGCCAGAAGGATAAAACATTGGAGAAGATCTGGGACAAAAATGGAATATCCACACAAGTCGTCAACTTCTGACATGATTCAGTGAACAAGTACCAATCTCCAAAGAGGATTGAAGCTAAACAAGTCACAACATTAAAAAAAAAAGTGATTGATTTCCATCTATTCAGCATTTAATTGATTTGTACTGTTTCTTCTACCCCTGATGACAAATGTGTTGGTAGTAAAAAGAGAGCTGTTGATTAGATTAGTTTAATTGGTGTTTCGCAATGTCTTCTTCCTCAAGTAACCAAAAACCATTCATTACTGAACTACTTCTACCACAGAAGAATTATCATCTTCATCATTAGCAGTTTCTTGTTGTCTTTTGCTCTGACTTTTTCTTTTTTAAAAGATTTTTTCATTCATTTCTTTTTTTTGTCTTCCTTCCTGATGTGGGTAGAAATAACTTTGGTCCAATGATCAATTCAATTATGCTCTCCTAAAATAAACTTCACTTTCTTTCAGTAAGGATAAACATTGCCATGTTCAGAATAAACATTTTTTTTTGCTTTGAAATTAATTCACAATATTTTTTGATGATTTATCACATAAAAATGACTTGTTTTACTGTGATTAATCTTTTATCAGTATTTTTATTTTTGGACAAAATGTAAAGATGAAATTTATCAAAAGCTTTGTTTATGACTTTTGAAATTGATGGAATTTTAAACATTAGACATTGAATTATGAGTATTTTAAATGCAAATATGTTTTGCAAAAATATCCTAAATGTAAAAAAGTTTTTTAGAATTATTTGAAAGAAGAACTCAGAACATTTAACTCCTTCCATATGATTTAGAATATCCGAGAGACATTATTTAATATAGGATGACATCGATCTCTCTTATATGAATGATTTCTTTTAATAGATACCTTGCGTCTTGAAGCACTTGTTAACCTATAAACCGTGAAACGTGATGAAAAATAGATCACCATTCATCATGACTGAGAATGGAAAAAATAACTGCAGCTATTCTCCAATTATACTTATCAATGATTGGCTGAAAACCCAAGTTATGATGACATGACTTTCTGAAAAGTGTGATACAACCAATGTAATAATAAAAAATAATCAAAACATTGTCAAACTACTTTACTCACCTTCCAATATTAGAATTTCTGTTTTGTAAGGAAATTCAGATAAAAAGTACCAAATTAGAGAAAAGATCTTGTAAACTTTGAAACTGCTAACAGGTTCAAAATTATGAACACCTTCTTCAAGAAGGGAACCAATAGGAAATGGACTTGTAAGAGCCCAGACCATGAAAAAAAATGAAATAGACAACATTCTAATGGACAAAGCAATACTTTTAAGGACATCCAAGTCCTAAATCAAGTCAACATGGGAAGCGACCACAGAATGGTAAGATATAAAATGAAAGTAGATACCAAACAAAGAATGGAGAAAAATGTTCCACACTAAACCACAACCACTAAACAAACCAAAAGAACACACTTGATCCTTTGAGGTTGAACCTAAAAACAAATTTAAAATTCTTACTGAACAAGACAATATCAACATCAACAAACTAAATTACAAAATGACAGCATCTATAATAAAAGTCTCCAATATATTTAAACCAATGAGCACAAAAATCATCGGAAAAATCTCAGATGAAGCCAAGAATCTCATGGAAAATCACAGAAACCCCAAGCCACCGACAGCAACAAAAGAAAAAATTGAAGAGACCAAACTAAATAAAATAATCAGGAAGAAATGAAGGAAAGACAGAAGGAGATTCACAACAACAGTCATCAAATCAACTTTTAAAGAAGGTTTGGGCTTCAAAGCTATAAACAAAGGCCTTAATTTTGGACAGAAGCAAATATCCAGCACTCGAGGAAAATAGAGACTTGATTACATACAGAGACAGAAGTGTTGAACGTGCCAGAGAATTTTATCAAAAACTCTATTCATCCAAATAACGACTACAAAACAATGAACAGAATATGCAAGACTCAAGCAATCAAGTCAGGGATTTCCCAGAAGTAACATCGTGGGAGGTGAAACAAGCCATCAAACAGATGAAGAAGGCCCCTGGACTGGACAAGATCACTATCAATCTTCTCAAAAAAGTGGGTAAGATCATTACTTTTCAACTTGTGCCTAAAGCAGAGTAAAGTCCCAGATGATAAGAACATCGCAATCATATTGCTTTTATATAAAAAAAAAGAAACCCAAAAGATTTCAACAACTACAGACCTATCAGCTTACTCAACTGCATATACAAACTTTTTGTCAAAATCATCACCAACCAAATCATAAAAGGACAAGATGAAAACCATCCATGAGAGCAAGCTGGCCTAAGAAGAAGCAACTCAACAATAAACCACCTGCATTTGATAAATCAGCTGAAAGAAGAAGCAGCAGAATATAAACTACCACTCGCCATAGCTTTTATTGACTTCAAAAAAACCTTTGACTCAGTGGAAATCCCTAAGGTCATGGAGGCAATCGCTTGACAAAGTGTAAATTGAGTATACTTTGAAGTGCTGCAACATATATACAGTCACAGCAGCTCCTTTATCAGGCTACATAAAGACTCTGAACCCTTTCAGCTCCAAAAATGGATAAGACAAGATGATAGCAGCTCACCCAAACTCTTCACAGCCTGCCTTAAGATGATCTTCAGAAGACTAGACTGGGAGAATAAAGGAATTAAAATAGATGGCCAATATCTGAGTAACCTCAGATTTGCAGACAACATCATCCTTTTTGCAGAGAACCTACACAACTTCCAACTAATGCTGCAAAACCTAAATGAAGAGAGCAAGTAAGTCGGCCTACACATGAATTTCAGCAAGACAAAGATCATATGGAACAACCACATCGGAAATGAGCATACTAAGATCAAAATCAAAGACGCAGAACTGGAGAAAGTAGACCATAACATCTACATAGGACAACAAATTTCCATGAGACCGTCAAAAGAAGAAATCACGACATGGATCCCAAGAGATCACATGCACAACTGAGGACAGCAGAGTATAAGATTGAGAGATGAGCCAGACAAATTCAGAAAGCACTGGCTCAGTGACGCCTACGTTAAAGAAGTATGGCAAATTCTAGGGAAGGTCTATGTCCATTGACTGACATTAAAAAACTGATGATGATGATGACGATGAAGATTCCAGTCAAACAAGGTAATTCATACGAAATTCATTTTTATCATCATTCAATAAATTTAAAGTTCTTGACTTTTATAATCCAAACATTTTTTTAGAAATCATGAATCCAGCAACTTGATTTTTCAATCTATATACAAGTGTAGAAAGTATCAAAAACTGTTAAAAAAAACCTCTTTATAAAGGTCAACCTTTTCAAGGAATTACTGTGAAAGGCATTGGGGAATTTCTCATCTTGATTAAGGTTCAAAAGGCTAAAATTGTTGCAATATTTTTAACTGAATAACCATGTGCCGATGCACACGTTTATCTAATTGAATATGGGACACATTTGTGGAAATGTCCAATATTCAGGAGGCGTGAGATATATGCTTGCAAAAGTGTTCTTTAATTGCTTGTTTATGAAATACAGTGGCTTTTAGATGATTCTGTTTTCAGATCCTGGTGTTGTGTTTTAATATAATTGGTGGTCACTGTTGTGAAAGACATGAGACTATGATAGTCTCTTTTATCATCAGTTGCAAGTATCGCTTCATTCCTCATTGCGATGTGTTTGTGTTGAGGGAATTGAGTCGTTCTATATGATTTGGCTGCATTTTGGACAGTTAGAATTATTTCTTACTGATAACAACAAAATTCTTCCACCAGCAAAACTCGTTCTGAAATATATTCATATATTCTGTACGACTTTCAGTGTTGTCAGTATGTATGTATGTATGGATGTGTGAATATATATTTGACATTAAATGTGATAAATGACGATTTCTTGCTGACAGCAATTCAGTTCTTTTGAATGTGTCTTTTAAGGTCTCTACAAAATTCCATTATGAATTCAATTATGACCTTCACATTTAATGATAGATGATTAGAAGAGAATCTGCATTCTTATTCTTCAAAAAGCAGGTTTTTTGATAAAGAATATTTATGAATGCATCTGTGTGCTTTAATATTCATGACGTATATTCGATGGGATATGTTTGGTGTGCAGTATATTCAATTTTCTATATTCTTTATACTTCCATATATCTATATGTGATTATAAGTATGTGTGTGTATGTGTGTGTGAGTGTGTGTGTGTGTGTGTGTGTGTGTGTGTGTATAAGCATGTATTCAATATCTATCTTATGGATTTGGCATCTTGACTAAAATTAGAACTCTGAGACTTCAATTAACTATGCGAAGTTATACCAAGATTCTGTTAATTAAAAGTACCTACCATAAAAAAGGTAGATCCAATTATTGGATAAGATCATGATTCTCTCCGGAAAAAACTGCAAGCATGACTGCTATTCCATACCGATGGAATCTGGTTATTTCATCTGATTTAGTTCACTTGAAAGCCTTAGTTTCTATCATTCCCAAGAAAGGCTGTTTGAGCCGAATTCACTTTCGGAAAAAAATCACCTTCCCTATTCGGTTGGGATACTTATAAATCATTTGGTCTAATACAAAAATTGGACAACATCCTCACACATCAGGGACATCACACCAACAATTGGCCTGGAATCTATAAATAACTCCTCAACGGCCTATATTTTTACTGTATAATTAATGTAAACATTAATTAAAACCATTTAGACAAATTCTACCTTCACAAAATTTATTTGATGAGGTTGTTGTCTTTGCTTTTGAAGCTTAATAAATTTTTTGAATCATAATCTGAGGAGATAAGTTTAAAGTTTAGAACGATAGACTAATGAGCAATGTGGCAAAAAAATTTTAAGTATACAAGAAAAAGTTATGTTGCTGCAATCATTTACCAATTTAGGAAAAGTCAAAATAAGGAAAATGTAAATAAATTCAACCAAATATTGCCCGCAATGAAAAAAATGAAAGCAAAACAAATAAATATCAAATCAGCTACCAACAATTTTGTACAGTCAAAGATTTGAAGCTAGGAGCAAAATTCAAAAATTTGTGGCTAAACAAAAAAAAAAGAAGCTGAATTTAGTTCCAAAAGTGCTAGATTGGCAAAACAGCTCAAGCATATATTATTATATAAATCTATTTTTAAACAGTCAATAAATCTCTGTGTTGAATGGAGCATCAAAAATATCACATAAACATCTATCTCTTTGCAAATAGGAAAAAAACATTGGTAAATACGTAGATTGAATCGTTTGAATGATCATTTTTTCCGGTTGCCAAAAAATGAGATTTATCACCTCGCCTCAGCAACAACTGGTCCCCTGATGTCTAGAAACACTTTATAAGTAAATTCAAGGCCTATATCCTCCACTCAATAAAAATCATTGTTGACTAATTAGAGGTATGAACCCATCACAACAAAGAAATAATTGGGAATGCCGCTGAAATATTAATTTGATACTTGTATGCTCTTTATATCAAATCAATTTGTACAAAAAAACATTTGGACAAAACATTGATTATACCTAGGATAAATCATGCATTAACAACAATAGATAAAAACATGGACAAAGATGATAGTTACCAGCATCAGATAGACTACAGTTATGTATCTCATAACTCTCCCTTCTTTAGGATTGAGCACTCTTAGGTAGGGCACTCATCTACTATAAGCTACTATACCAATGCTCTTACAACTCTGAAATGGAGTATTCTGGTAAATGGGGAATTATGGCGAAGTAATATATATCATCTAAATTCGGTCCTACTGACCGTCCAGTTCGGCGTGGGGCAGGGGTAAAGCATCTGCCTCTGGGTCTGAAGCAAAGATTTCATCTCTACCTAGCAGTACTGGAAGGGACATTGGATTGTCTTTAGCCACACTGAAGAGTTGTAATACAACGAAACAGCTGTCTGTGGATAATGCAATTATTAATTATCATTATACAAACACATATATATAGTATCACATATACATATAGTATCATCCATAAATAAGTAAGCCGTTACAAAGTATTTTTATAAAAATCTAATTTTCTTCTAAACTAAGCATACCAGGAATTTATTATTTCTAGCGGAGCATTATAAAATCAAAACGGATGACATTAGGCATTATTCACTACCAATCTCTGCGGCATAAAAACTTTGAATCCAAAAACTTGGATATTTTGGAATCAAAAAATAAGTACATCACTGCGTAAGAAGTTTATTAAATCAAAATTTTGTATGCTTGCAGTTTTCATGCCATTTACTTCACTAGATTGGCTCAAATGTGTTTTCATTCTGACATTATCCAGCCTTCCAGTTCTGTCTTACGGGGTGACTGTTGTTTTTCTACTCTCCACTCAAATACAATCAAGAAGTGCTTAATTGGATTTAAATCCGGTGGCATACTAGGCCAATTGAGCACTTTTACCTTCTGTATCTTCAGAAACCCTGTAGTCTTCATAGTGAAATGTTTTGGATCATTGTCATGCTGAAACATAGCTCTTCTTCGCAAGTGTGTGAGTGAACGCAACATGTTTTCTTTCAATATTCAGCATGATTCTGTCAGTGAAATGCACCTGTGCCATTAAAGCTCATGTAATCCTAGACCACAACATTTCTACCACAATTTTTATCTGTTGAGACCAAACCCTTTTGTATACTATCAGATCAAAACAGGTTAATCTTCATTCCATCGGACAATAGTATGCTGTCCCAACTTTGAATGTTTATTTTATTCTTCAGTGCGAACTTCAAATGAGCCTGTTTGTGTCTTGATGTCAGAAGCAGTTTCCCCTTCATTGACCATGTAAGCCTATCTTGTTTAGAGCATGTTTGATTGTCGTAATCAAAACATTCAAGGCAAACACTTATTCTGCTTCATTAACCACATCTGCAGCCAATTTTCTTGGGTCTTCACCAACCAATCTTCTGAGATAACAAAGAGACCTTCAGAGCAGCTAGCTGTTACTTTACTTAACACAAGTCTAGTAGCAATTTTTTTTTGTTCTGGCAAATCTGGCAGCTGGTGCAACACTGAGAACATTGTAGCTTATCATTTAGTGAGATCAATATTGTCATATGCCTGCTAAAAATTACTATTATGTGACAAATAACGAGAACTTTTTTTTTTCATTTTGTCAACTGTATTTTATCAAATGAAGATTTTTTCTTGAATATCTTTTTTCCATAAATATTTTCGATAATAGCTTTTTAGTACATGAGGTAGATACCTGGAGTTACGATTTCTATAAATTTCAAGATTCTACTGCTATTACTTTTGATAAGAACTACATTTTATATGTACATATATATATATATATATATATATATATATATATATATATATATATATATATATATGCACGTTTATACACCATTCATTATCTATACACTGTAATTCATTCAAGCTCCATGATCTAATGTCCACTTAATACATTGACATATACAGCATATATATTGTGTATAAGTTTTTATTCCTATGCACACACACACACACACACACACACACACACATATATATATGTATATATGTATATATATAAATACTCATACACATATTCATTCATTTACTTGGACCCAGACAGTACAGACATGAGCGCAAAAAAATTCCTACATACCTCCAGCGTAATCACATTTGCAAGACTTCCTAATCTCTTGTCCGATAAATAAAAGTGGACAAATCTCCATCATTGTTTCTGGTCAACTGTGAAATGAGTCTTTTTTGTTCATTTGTTTCTTTCTGTAACATTTGTGCTGCTGACCACTGATTTTGAAACAATCTGACCATTGATTAATTCTTGTATGTTTGCTTGGAGTTGAATTAGTTGCAGAGAATCTTTTTTTTTTCTCTTTTTCTTCACTATTTCAGCAGTTAGAAGTGTAATCAGGACGTAATCAAGACAGTAAAACAAAACAATTTGAATGACTGCAGGTAGGTAAATCATTATAATAGAGTCTAGTTATTTTCTTCTTTTTATTTCCTTTTACTGTTTAACAGGTTGAACTGTACCAATCACATAGTCAAGACTATCAAAACTACAATACAAAACAATTTCACATTATTTGATTTATTCATACAACACCATTGTTTTACTTAATTGAATTATGATCAATTGCTCTGGTGACCTTACTATTTTCTAAACTCATTTTTCCTTCTCTCTATCTTACACAGGTGCATACATGCACAATTTATATATAATGTATGCTCATGTGTGCATGTGTTCATATCAGGGCCAGCTTTGAGCCGACTGGACTAATTGCTCCCAAAGGAGACCCTGCGCCAGGGTAATCAACTCTCTTGCAATATGAATTCATCAACAAGACATAACCATAATCCCATACTAAAAGTTTTTTACAGAGAATGGTAATGATTTTGATTTTTCTGAAAAGTCTGAGATTTTTTTCTGAAAAAGTCAGTGATATTGGTTTGTATGATTTCATTTTTTACTTTTCTTGAATTATTCATAATGGTCATAAATCATAGAAGAGTTTGAAAATTAATTCTCTGAAAATTTTAAGTGACTATTTTGCTTGTTTTCCATTCAACAATGAAGATATAAAGTCCATAATAAACTTCATTTATATCTCC
This sequence comes from Thysanoteuthis rhombus, assembly GCA_963457665.1. Lineage (NCBI taxonomy): Eukaryota > Metazoa > Mollusca > Cephalopoda > Oegopsida > Thysanoteuthidae > Thysanoteuthis > Thysanoteuthis major. The sequence continues at coordinate 26,240,330 of OY735212.1, forward strand.
CAAAATTATTCCACAAATCATTGCTCTGAACTTTGGGGAATACTGCAAAAAATATGTCCAATTGGACCCAGCAGCACCTAAGGCCAGGCCTGGTTTTATCTATCGATCTATCTATCTATCTATTCATAAATATATATATATATATATATACATATATATATATATATATATATACATATATATATACATATATATATATATATATATATATATATATATATATATATACATATATATATATATATATATATATATATATATATATATATATATATATATATATATGTAGCACATGTACACAATTGTGTATATTTTATACCTGTTTCTTTTTCAAGTCTGTTTCAACTAATAGAAACGGTATTTTGATAATTTTTTGAGCATGAATTTCTCGTTATTAAAAGTTGTATTCAAAGAAGTTTAGTATAAAGAATAGCTTAAACACAAGATCCTAAAAAATAAATGTTTCCAGTTTGTTTTATGAAATTTGCATTTTATGTATGGCCATCTGATTCTCTGACTTTCACATTTCTTATCATTTTTGGTGTGAATATTTTTTATCATCATTTAAGTTGATATCTTCAAAGTTTGATTCTCCTTAATCTCAATCATGCTCTGAAATCTCTTCGAATTGCAAAAAAAAAACCAGAAGCCACAATGAGCAAAATCTAGACTGTACAGAGACTAACAGGTCTGAGTTATATGATGTTTTGTCAAAAATGAGATGTGGAGAATAGGAAGTCTTGACTCTTGCAGATGAGACAGTCACATTGTACACAAACTTGCTCCATAATGTCTCACTGCCTACTGAGTAACTCCATGAGAGTGATTGTCTGTTCAGTGTAGTAAGGTCCCCTCTCATTGGTTTGCCAAGTTATATCAAAGCTGCACAACTGGTTCTCATGTTTTTCTCTCTTTTATGATCTAAAATGTAATTTTTTTTCCCTGTAAAGCAGGATGGAAAGACTATGAATTAAGATGGAAGAGATACTTGTCAAAAATTGGAAATGACTGTTTTTTTTTTCTTCAGGAGTTCCCTCCCAAAACTGTAAATTCTAGTTATCTGTCCTGAAAATGATATCAAAATTTATTGAAATAATCACCAAAAGCACCAAAGTTTAATGTTTGTTCATCAAATAATCATTAGGAATAATTTTCTGAGATTAATGCAAATAAACATTAGAATATAAATGCAATCTTACACACTTTTTTGTTTGTTAATGAAATATCAATTTGCTAAAATGATGTTATTGAAATTTAGTATTCATTATCTGTCTTTTGATTTCTTGATGGATATCAGAAACCGTCACCAAAAACTGTCAATAAAACAGTTAACAGAGAATTCTTGAGTTTTCAATATGGTCCATGTAGCTAACAGGACACACAGTAATAGATCTAAAGGGATGAAAATTAAAACATTCTTATTATGTCGTTTTTTTTTTTTTTCGAATCCTCCCCCAAATAAGTTTCTAGTGAGTGAGTTCAATTCGCAATGTAAGTTTATGCTAAATTGATCTCTCAGTTTGTTTCCACTAATTTTTTTTTTTTGAAAATTCAGATCATTTTAGTGATCACTGCCCAACAAAATGTGAGAAAAGTAACAATAATTGATCTCCACTTTTTCCAGTTTTTTAATACATATATATCTATACATATATATGTATATGTATGCATGTATTGTGGATTTTACAAGCTCTAGCTTTTTGGCTCTGTAATTTGTGTATATCCTTTTCTATTCTTGTCACTTTAATAGTAGATTTCATGTGCTACCAACACAATTCCTAAACCATAAAAGCTCTCACCCTTCAAGCTTATACATATGTTAATCTCTTTATCTCTTTGTATTGCTTTACTTATCTATCTTCCAATTCAACAATCAATACGAACTTGCCTTTGTAATATATCAAACATCTACCAATTCCACCATCTCCCAAACATTTAGCCTGTAGTCAGACAAATATTTCTTGAACATTCTTCATTCTATTTTCTGGCTATAAAATCCTTCTGTTTCAACTTAAAAACAGTTATTGTTTTGGCTGAACGCTGACATCCTATCCGTCAAAGTCTCAAAAAGGCCATTTCTATAAATTCAGCATTTACAGCTTGTCACAGACTTGTGTTTTTTGAGTTGAATTCATTACTTGAATCTTCAGACTCTCAGACTTTTGAATTATGCTATACATCCACCATAGTGATTGAAATTCCAAGGTTGTTCATATCATCAAGGTTAGTGCTGTTGAGAAGAGAGAAAGCAGTCATTCTTCACTTGTTGAAAGTTACACTGTTTTTCTTCCCTTCAGGTGATTTAATGATAGTTATTCGTCCTCGCCAACTAAGTTTGAAGAGGTATATTTTCACTTTACTTCTTGTGTATCATTTTGTATTGGACGCTTTTCATCCTTATGTTTTTAGCTGATCTATTCTTTGGACATCAAATTAAATTTTTGGAATTCAGGACATTGAAAAGGTTTCAGGTAAGATTTGAACTCACATTTTCTGCCATGGAAGTTTGCCATGTTATTTGGCAATGTCTACGAGACTTTGGCTACAAAGTTTTCTTATCTTTTTATGTCCTTTCATCCTAATCTTTTAGTTAATCTTGTCTTTGGTTGCCAAATTGCAGGAATTTGGAATCGTGATGATAGTTGGAGAATCAATGGTAGATGTTTCATCTTTCAGCATTGCACTTTGATTACTTTTTGAGTCATTTTGAAAATTTTGATCGTTTCCTACAATTATCATCATCATTATCATCCTTTTAGCATATGTCATTGGACATTGACCTTCCCGGGAATTTGCAAGACCTCTTTATCATATGTGTTGCGGATTCAATACTTTCTGAACTTATCTATTTTTTTATACCATATTATATTTTGCCAGCCACAGTTTCACATTTGATCTTGGGGATGTACATCGTGAGTTGCGATGTTCAGTGATTGTTTGATATTCTTCCGACATATCCAGCCCATTGCTATTTAAGTTTTCTAATGGATCCTATCATATCCCTGACTACTGTTTTTTCTCCAATATACTGCATTGTCTTGTGACCTCTCCATGTGATGTTAAACATGAGTTTCTCTATGGGGATGATCATAAAGTTGAAAGCCTTCTTATAATTGACAAATGCTACTGCAAGTGGCATTTCATATTCCGCTGCTTTCTTTTCAAGTAGAATGGAGATGGTCAAAGGTTAAGGAGCTTTTTCTGAATCCAGCCTGTTTTCGTGATTGCTAAATTTCTCTAATGTGGCTCTAGGAGCAACAATGAATGTTTGCAAACTAGTAGAAAGAATAACAATATAGATTTACATAGATATGCAATAATCATTAAAGGTAAAAAAGCCATGACATTCATCATCATCATCATCATCATCAGTCTTTTAGCGTCCGTCGTTGAACATAGACCTTCCCCAGGATTTGCCACACTTCCCTATCATGGGCGTCATGGAGCCAGTATTTCCTGAACTTGTCTAGTTCGTCTCTCCATCTAACACTTTGCCTGCCTCAGTTGCGTATTTGGTCTCGGGGGATCCATGTTGTGAGTCGCGATGTCCATCGATTGTCTGCCATTCTTGCAACATGGCCAGCCCACCGCCATTTGAGATTTTTAATGAATTCTATGATGTCCCAAAGTCTTGTCTTTTCTCGGATATACTGTGCTGTTTTGTGGTCTCTCCATGTGAGGCCCAGCATTATTCTTTCATGTGCACATTGCATGGTTCTCAATTTTCTGGTCTGTCTCTTGGTTAGGTTCCATGTTTCAGCTCCGTAAGTGACTATTGGGAGGATGCATTGGTTATACACTCTTCTCTTTAGGATTAATGGGATCTTATTATTTATGAAGGTTGAGCTAGCTCTGCCAAAGGAGGTGATACCAGCTCACCTAAACTCTCCATGACATTAATTTGGTTTAATTTTCAAGATTTGATTATTAGTTAAAGAAAAAGTAGTTGATCTATGTTAGGGTGTAATTTTGTACATGAAGTAATTAGCTAAAATTTGAAATAATGCATAAACATTTGTAAATGTAAAAAACTTTTTACAATATCATTGTGAGTTTTCAGTAATGATTTTTTCTGGTTATCTACCCTCCTATACCCATAGAGATGCATTCCATGAAAGAACCATTTTTCAATTACAGCAGTTATACCCTCAGCTGAATCTTATTCATGAATAGATGAAGATACTTTCATTCCCTATTTCTCTTCAATTGAATTTGAAGGCTGTCTAGAGAAATAGAATTCCAATCATTTACAAGTTCCCAAATGAAAGATACAATTACAAATGAATAAAAATCATTTATTGTGTATTGTGGTGAAGAGAAATCAGTCTTTTGAACAAGTCTGTGGAATGGTCGTTCTGGAAAAGACTTTTGATGGCGTGACTTGGACTTTTCAATAAATCTCTGATATGCTTCAGTGGTATTTTTGAAAGATTTGAAAGCTGCAGCCATTACTAAAGATTAATTGTCATCTACAGTCAATGAACTGAGAGAATTTGATTTATTTATTAAAAATAGTGGGATGGTTCTTCTTTTTTGAGGAATGCGCATTTATATATTGGACACTCATGACTTGTGTTTAAACTACACAAGTTTTTATGGTTGGACCTTCATTTTAGGGTTGTTATGCATCCCTAGAGATGATGATTTCAGACAAATTTTTGTTTTTTTCTCTCTGAATTGATTGAAAATTTATTGCATTATCTGTTCATACTGAAAGTTTCTACCTCTCTCCCCCACTTATATATATATATATATATATATATATATATATATATATATATATATATATATATGTATATATATATATATATATATGTATATATACTAATTATATTATATTAAAACTATTTGAATTGATCTTCTGTTAATGCACAGAGTTTCAATAAGATATAACGCAATTTATAGTCATCTTTGTCAAACTATACATCAATTTCTTCATAATGTAATTGTCCGCATTGAAGGAAACAAACAGAGCAGATATAGACCATGAATAAACAAAATGAGAATTTGGAGTTAAAGTAGCTATTTGAATTTTTGTATTTCCTGTAACTGTTTACAGGAACAGCAATGCCATGTTGAAGCGGCTAAGTTGTAGGTTCAATTCCTGTATCAGCCTTATTTTCTTGTATTATTTATGCTATTTGCATTGTCTTGGCAAAATATTACATTTACTGCGTAATAACAGGATATAATTTCAAATAGTTTCAGTATAATATGATGAAATTCATAAGAATCATTTGGGATCATCCTCTTACCACTGAGCTAAATATCTGCCAGCAGCAAATAGGCTCTAATAGTTGTTTCAACTCCAAATTCTCATTTTGTATATTCATACTCGTGCTCCATCTGTTATCATATGCAAATGTATATGAATATATCTACATAAATATATACACACACACACACACACACACACACACACATATATATATATATATATATATATATATATATATATATATATATAGGAAAGCCAAACTTTTGGGTATTTGAGGTATCAGTTTTTAATGAGCCTTAACCAGTTTCAAATGTGGTTATTTTCCACTGTCGAGTAGAAGGGGTTAAATTCAGTACATTTGTGCATTAATTTTGATTTGAATTTAAATTCCATGGGTGTTACAACCTTTCAATTATTGGTGAGTTTTTTGAAAGAGAAGAAGGTGATGCTGGAACTCCCTTTTAGGTGAGAGGTAAATGGGGTGAAGTGTTAATGTCTGTAAATGTGTATTTTCACAGTATGGCTGAATTATTTGTGGGGAGGTATGGTTGCCAGTTTGTGTAGTAGGTGATAATATGAGTGTGTATAAGAGGTGGGAAGTGTTGATGACTATAGTGGGTTGGTTTGTTAAGGGGTTCATTTTTGTGGGGTCAAGTTTGGGAATTTAGAAAAAAAAAAAAAAAATATATATATATATATATGTATGAATGTATGTATGTGTATGAATGAGCAAATATACAAAGGTGAGCCAATAATTATCCACACTTTTGGTCAAATAGTTTATTGGAATAGCACAGAACTTGGTTGTGCATTATTTTTCTGATACAGTCCCCTACTTATGAGATGGATTCAATCCTGCATTCCACAAGTTTGCATTTGCCCTCAGAGAAAAAGGTTTTTGGTTGGTCCGTCAGCCACATACGCACCAGGTTTTTCACATCTTGGTATGTGGCAATTCGATGACTGCTTAAGGCACCTTTGAGGGAACCAAACAGATGATAATCTGGAGGAGTGATGTCAGGACTACAAGGAAGGTGCTCCAATAGCATGAAATCCGATTCCAGAAGCATTTGGACAGAGTAGGCAGTAGTATGTTGGTGCACATTGTCATACAAAAGCAACATACCATTTGGCATTGGATGTCGGCACTTGCAGTAAATTACAGGCCCATTCTTTAACAATTCATTCATATTAATTCAACTGTAGAGAATCACTGTTCCCACATTGTACTGAAAGCCCTCAAAAACTATCAGCTCCTAGTACACACTCAGCCCATGAAAAATGGATCACTACTTGCTCCTCCTCTGTGCAAACTGAGAACGGAGGGGTCATCACTACTCTGAGAAAGCACAAAACAAACTCACTTTTCAACAACAATTGTTCACAGTAGGGACCACGGACATACCAAAATCCCACATGTGCATGCAGAAGCCAATTTAAAAAAAAAAATATAACAAAGTGTGGATGATCATTGACTCAGCCTCAATCAAGCAAAGAATCACTCTGGAATGGCTAGCCTTCAGCAGAACAAGCTCAACCTTTAAAAAGGAAACGATCCCAATAATCCTAAAAAGAAGAGAATACAACCAATGCATTCTCCTGTTAGTCACTCATGGAGCTGGAACATGGAACCCAACCAAGAGACAGACTGTGAAGCATACAATGCATGCAATCATGCTCATCCCTACATGGAGAGATCACAAGACAGCACAGTATATCAGGAAGAAAACAGGAGTCCGGGACATCATAGAATCTATCAAAAAACTAAAATGACAATGGGGTGGCCATGTTGTAAGAATGACAGAAAACTGATGGACATCATAACTCATAACATGGATCCCCAGATATCACATGCAAAACCGATACCGACAGAACACAAGATGGAAAGATAAACTAGACAAATTCAGAAAATACTGGCTCCGCGATGCCCTTGATAGAGAATTGTTGTGAATCCTGGGGAAGGTCTATGTCCAACAAAAGACATTAAAAGACTGATGATGATGATATATCAGATAGATAGATAAATAGATGTGGTCTGTATAGAGAATGAGATAGTAACATATTACCAAACAGAATTTTAAATGTACATAACACATAGCACCGGTGAATATTCACAAACTACTTACATCAGAGAAAAAATCTGTCCAACATTTGATAATCAAACTGCTGCTTCCTCCTCATTTTAGTAACATTACTGCACAAACATACACACACTCATGGTTGTATGTGTGCGTGAGTTTTAAATTGCATGTATATCCATAATTTTCTTTCTCATGCAAAAGCTAGTATTCTTAATTTTTCTACAGATTTTTTAGATTGTTTTAGCCTCAAGCATTTTTTTACCATTTCTATAAATGTATCCGCTGTTATTCCAGGGTTCTGAGAATAACTGATGGCTTCTTTAAAGAAACCGATCTTCAAACAAATATCATCGCAGTTCCAGAGGAACATAATGCATGAATTGTTTTTAAAAAGCATTTAATTTCAAGTATGATTGCTTCCCAATACTGAAATAAAAGGAAAGTATTTCCTTTTGCTGCCTGGCTATTTTACAAATCATATCTTTTTGGGATATTCTTTTTCATACTTGTTTTTTCCAATGGACAAAATTTTGAAGCAATGCCTTTCCTAAAATATCAAATGAACCATGTGTCTGGTTGTTACTTCTTATTCTCCCTCTCATCTCGTCAGAATGGTGAACCTTTCTTCTGTAAAAGAGAACCAATTTATCATCGTCGTCGTCATTGTTGTCGTCGTCGTCATCATCATCGTCATCATCATCATCATCATTATCATCAGTCTTTTAATGTCTGTTGTTGGACATAGATCTTACCCAGGATTTGCCATACTTCTCTATCGTGGCACTATTTTGAACTCCACATTGTGTGGATCAGCCTGAGTATTAAACAAAATAGTGAGACAGAATATAAACTCTGGTGCACCTAGATATGTAAAGATATGTAAAGATAAAAATATGGATTAAAAAATGACCCACCACATGAATGCTACTCCTTCAAATATGGAATAAAATCTAATCCATGAGTTAAGATTGTGAGAATCAGAAGCTGCTCAGAGCAACCTTCTAAGCCTTTCTCAAATGTCTGCCCGTATTTCAAAAGGAACGTTGACATTTCTTTTTCTCATTTCGAATAGCAGACACCATTTACCAACATTGAAAGTAATCAAAGAATTACTATGGCTGCCTCTTTGCAAGCAACCAAATTACAGAGAAGTCCATTGGCAGGGTCATAGCCAGATATTTGGGGGCAAGGGTGGCTTGGCTCCTTGGGCCCCCCACCTCAAACATTTAGTGAAATTTGTTATAGTATAATCTTAGGAGAAATGCAGTGTCAATTCTTATTCATAAAGCTTTTAATGCCCCCCTTTATTGATGGCCTGGGGGGCAATCTAAAATCGTTTCCACCCCCTCAGCTATACCCCTGTGCATTGGTTATGTTTTAGGATTCAAAAAACTTCTCATCACAGTTTGGCTCAAGATTTTGTGTATATTCCTATAAAAATATGTTTTATATGCATTTGTAAGAGACAAGTCAATCAATAACGACTTTGTGTGAGGAACAGTTATGATTGTAGAAACTTTACTTACTTTCTTTCTTTTACTTTTAAGCTTTTTTTTTACAAAATCTTATAATTTCTGTAATGTTTTTAGGACCTGTCTTTGCACCATTTTTTTTTTTAATTATTCTCTTATATATGATTAAAACGCCTCCTCATTATATTCCAAATCAGCACATTTAGAAGAGCTTTTATTTATATTATAATTTTTGATGCAATTTGTGAATTTGCACATCTATTCTAATTTCTAGCATTCAATTTCATTGTTATTTCATTGCAAAGAATGTATTCAAGCATTCGAATTCACTGTTTGCTATCATTTCTTTATACTTCGATGGAAGGCCGAGTTATTCATCTGTGAAGATATGTGGCATTGTTATGTTTCTGTTCAACGATTTCTGGAAGGATTACATTCAACATAATTATGATGGATTTTTTTAGTCTGTTGCTATGACAAATATTCTCAAAAAAGTAATACACGCATGTTTGATATCTCTGGATTTCACGAGTATCAGTATCAAGTATTATGTTGAAGGACGTGAGTCACAAGGAAGAATCAATCACCCTTGGAAGAGTTCTGAAATGGAAGGTAATTTTCCTCAGTTTTGATCTGAGATGTGTGAGGCTTGGTCTTCTTATACATATCTATTGATGCATAAACATTTAATATAGATGCCATTTGATGAACGTTATGAATATGAACTTCAGTAAAACAAGGGTTATGTATAACAAACATGTCAGATATATATGCACAGCATGAAAAATTGAAAACTTAAAAGCTGGAGAAAGCAGACCACCAAGCAAATAATAGATCTAGGATGGCAAGCCTTTGGTAGAGCAAGCTCAGCTTTCAAGAAGAAAATCATATTAATCTTGAAGAGAAGAGTATACAACCATAGCGTTCTCCCAATAGTCACCTATGGAGCTGAATCATCAAACCTAACCAAAAGATTGACCCATAAACTGAGAACCATTCAACATCTACAGAAGCGAATCATGCTCAACTTCACATGGACAGACCACAAGACAGCACAATATATTAGGGAAAAAAAAGAGTCTGCGACATCATAGAATTTATTAGAAAACTCAAATGGCAATGGGCTGATTGTATTGCCAGAATGGCAAACAACCGATGAATATCATGATTCACAACATGGATTCCCAGAAATCAAATGCAGAATTGGGACCAGCAGAATATGAGTTGGCGAGATAAAATGGATAGATTCAGAAAATATTGGCTCTGCTATACCCTCAATAGAGAGGTCTGGCGAATCCTACATCCGAAGAAAGATGATAAAAGACTGATGATGATGATGATGATGATGATGATGATGATGATGATTTAGTCATTATAAGTTGTGACCTTTTGTGTCCATCTTTTTGTTTATTCATTTGATTTTACAAGGACACATGAAGACCAATCGTGTCAAGCAGAAATAATAAAGTTTAAATTCATTACTACAATTAGCCAATGATTATTTCCCACTGTATGAATTGACATAAAGTCTACAAACAAATTTCAAAATCAATTGGCCTTTTATACATTTGTTTACACATTTCATTTACATACAGATATCAAAAGCAAAAACCAAATTAGCATGAAATGATCGCATCAACCGATTCATGGGTGTGGTTGAGTCAGACAAAAAGCCAATAAAAAGATTAGAAGAATGAAAATTATTGAATTAAAAAGTGTTTAGAGAATTGCTTTGTAGAAAATTCAATGCAGCATATCTGGGGTTATGCATTTCATGACAGTTTTAGCTGTGTAATAAAAAGCAAACTTTGACTAAAGTAAACACCAAATTAGTTTGATTTGGCTTGTCACCAACAATTACTCTATTTCCCTTATGTTTTTGCACAACTTGAGATGATCAGAAAATGATAGCAATGGATGATTGCGTAATTTTGTTGTTCAAGTCTTTTATATTCTGTCATGACTTTAAAAGGATGTACAGCTTCTGTGTCATAAGCAGTGATAGAAATGGATTTTGGAACTAGTTATAGAGTATGTAGGTTTTAGGATTTACTTATATGGTACTACTATTAGTAGACTTTGAATATACAAAAAAATCTGGAAATTAAGAAGTAGATATATGCCATAACTTCTCCGATGAATGACTCTCAAGACAACAGATTTTAGTCCAGAAAGTGGAAGTGATTTGTCCAATAATGGAAGAGGGATAGAAGCAGACAGAAAAAAAATGGTTTGGGGCCTGAAAATGAAAGTGAAAGTCCAAAAGAGGTGGAAGAATAGAAGCAGATTGAATGTCAAAGATTACAGTGTCTTATTCAGCAGACAACAAATTCTGGGCCTGAAAGAGAAAGTGAAAGTCATAAGTCCGAAAGAGGAGGAAGAATAGAAGCAGACTGAATGTCAGAAGTTAACATTGTCCAGTTGTGCAGACAATGAATTTCGATCCTGAAAGTGAAAGTGATAGTGACAGGTCCAAAAGAGGTGGAAGAAGAGAAGCAGACTGGATGTTAGAGGTTAACATTCAGTCTAATCTTGCAGACAACTGTTTTGGTCCTGAAAAGTAAAAATGAAAGGTTAAAGGGGAAAAATAGATGCAGTTTCAATTTCAAAGGTTAATGTATTATAATTTGTCAAAAGTCTGTCTTTATATAATTGCTTACTGCCAAAAGTACCTAATATAGACCAATGAAATTAATTGTGGGTACTGATCTGATCCCAGGAAATGATTTCAGCAAACCCTTTTTATGTCCCTGAATCAAGAGGGATTTTTTTTTCAATATTAAGGGTCAAATCCAAGGGAATTTTTTTTTACTTCTTACAAAATCAAAGGAAAATTCATTTTTCTACTTTCAGGAGTCAAAATCTCAAGGGAGTTTTTTCTGTTTCTTGGGATTAAAATCAGGACCAAACTTTACTTTCATTTGTAGGGTTCAAAATTGAAGAGGAAATTCATTTTTGATTTTGTGGTCAAAATCTTTACTTTCATTTTTAGGGTTCGAAATTGAGTGGACGATTTTTGAAAAATTTTAGTGGTCAAAGTCAAAGCAAAATCTTTTTTTCCAGGGGCCAAATTAGGAGGAATCTATTTTTACTTTTAGGAGTCAAAATTGTGGGGAAGATTTTATTTCAATTTCAAGGGTCAAAATCACTGGGGTACTTTTAGGAGTCAAAATTGAAGGGGAATTTTTTTTTAAATTTCAGGGGGCAAAGCTGAGGAAGAGTTTTTTTTCCTTCCTAAGAGTCTAAATCAGGGTCAAAATAAAATGGAAACTCCAGTTTTGGGAGTCCAATTTAGAGAGGAAATTTTTTTCTACTTTAGCATCAAAATCAACATTTTAACTATCCCATCCTGAAGACCGTTTTTTTTAAGAATCTACCCAATGTTTGACATGTCCTCCTTTTAACATTATTTCTTTTTTACTTGTCATTTTTCCCCTCTTCCTAACAACCTTATTTTTGACACCATACATCTCTTATTAAACTCTCTACCTTTATTTAATATAGGGCCCTTTTTTTTTCATTTTACGTAGGTGATCTTTAAAAGAGACAGAGGAGAGAGGATGGAAGCAGACTCATCAGGTAATATTCTATCTAATTCTGCAAACAACAAATGTGGGTCCTGAAAATGAAAGTGAAAGTATGTTCTATAATTTTGCTCATGATTTGTTTCTATCTGTGATTGTTACTAATATATTGAAGTTGATAGTATAAAATCAGGGGTCAATAAATGACCTTATATTCAATTCAGTGAATTTCATTGTACCATTGTGAGGAATAGTGCCATTGCAAAGAATATATTTGCTGACAATATCTAGTCTGTTTGTTAAGTGAATGGTTATGTTAAGTGAATATCTGTATTATATGTGTCAATTTTATCAAAAGATAATTGCTTTACTAACTGTTTCTAAGTACACTTTATTTTGATAAGATTTATCCATTCTTTTACAATAGAATGACAATGACAGACGTCATACCACTTTCTTAAAATAATCAAATCTTAATGTTCAAATTATCAACTGCACTTTATTGAATTCACATTAAATGAAAATCATACCTAGCAAGTAGTTGCTACACAGAAAAACCTCCAAATTAGACTGTTATCTAACTTATGTACTTAACACTCATAATGTATCCACTTATTGATAAAAGGTATTAAAAGATGCAGTGAACCTTCAAAAAAGTTTTTTACTTTTTGCTTTTTTACTGTTTTCAATGATGATATTAAATGAGTGAGTTTTTAAAATTCATACAAATGACATGATCTCTTTAATTATCAACTTTAGCAAAATTAGACAGACTTGTTATGTACCTTTAATTGGCTTCTAGCCTTAGGCTTGTAAATCATGATTTGTTATGGTCGTTAATGATCTGCTTTAATTAGGCACAAGACTGTGAGTAATTAATTGCACACTTGATGACCAGTAGTTTGTCAAAATCAATTTTTGAATACATAAAACATCCAGAAAATCCAAGGTTGTTAACTATTTGCCTCTGAATATCTAATCAACGAAGACCAAGATTTCTTTGAATGCACTTTACTTGAATGTTTATGTTAGGCAATGAAGTGTTTTGCAGTTTGTTATCTCGAAAATTACCTCAAAGATAAATTGAGACCAATCTTCAAGTTGTTTGGTGAAATTGGATTCCACTGACCAAAACGATGCCAAAGGCCATAAATTCAATGAACAATCTACAATTACTGTAAATGGTCTTTTACACTATTTCAGAAAGACTACCCTTTGAAACAAGCTAATGAGATGCCCAAGGCAATTGTGGTCTGCTGTAAAACAGATTGGAAGGAATTTCTTGGATAAGATTAACTACGCTCTGGTTCTTCAGAGCTATTTTTGAGATCCAATATTGACAGTTGCAGGGAAAAAGATGCCTCTGAGCTTATATCACAGATTGCTTGTTACTGTAATGACAAAGACGGCTTGCATGAGTTATATGAAATTATTGATATTAAGTAGTGCTTATGTTGTTATTATAGACTGCTGCATTTTCTGTTTGAGTAATGACCAAGCAAGAACATGATGAAAAACAAAGTAAGATTTGTGCAGCCATTGTTTATGCAACAAAATGAAGGAGATACACTCAAGGATCTACTTATCTTACCTGTATTCTCTGATAGAAAATGTTTTTGTTAACTATCTCAAGTGAATTAAAGAATTTAATATAGAAGTTCTGGTAATTAAGTCATAATACAAAGTGAATGCTTAATTTATTTGCATGAAAGATGATCATCTTGGTTATTGCTGTCTTTGAATTTTGACATAAAGATTCAAACAGAAATAACAATGGAATACTTTTGATATGGTGTTGTACCAAGCTAAGCAAAGCAAAATATCATGCCACTATCCAATTGGAAGCCAATTACTTCATCAATTCTGAGCCTAATACTTACAGATTATAGACTTTGCGCTGATTCTCCCAAGACACGAGATAGTGGAAGTACAAAGAAACCAAGTTAGCACAGAGTTTGAAAATAGAGTTGACAAATTGAATGTCAACTCTAGTTATGATGATTGTAGTCACTTTTCAGCCAAACAAATAATTAAATGGTGGAGCCATACATTTAATTTTGTTGGAAGTGATTGCATTAGCAGAATGAATGTTAATTTCAATAACATGAAGGAAAGATTGCATGGAAGAACTGATTATTTATAAGAGCTTCCTTTGTCAAGAGGTTAATCAGGGCTTCTGAGAGGAATTTCATATGGCAGCGCAAAGCCGTTTTCAGGCCCCGTCCCTTTACCTACATAATCAAAACCAGCTGATCCTTACCAGATCTCCTATACAAACAATCAAGTGTAAGAATCTTGATAAACCTTGAGTTTATAATGTTGTTTGCAAGCACCATTTGGTAAGACAAATCCAGTTTCCTTGGTGAACACTCAAATTTATTGTTTATTTAGTTTTCAAGTTGGAAAATGAGTATTAATGAAGGGATTATGGTGTGAAAGATAATTGGGGTTAATGTAAGACCAGTTTTTTCCTCACAATAAATGCTTTTTTTTACATTCTCACCTGAAAGGAATTTAGTTTCATGAGCTTATTGGGCCATGGTTTTCTTTTTGATGAGATGAAAGAAATAGAAAACAAAAAATATTCACATATATGCAAGATAGGCTGGAACAAACCTAAAAAAGTATCTCAGTTAATAAAAGTCCCTCTTTTTTCCCCCAAGTAAATGGCTCAAAAGATGAATGTAACTTTTTTTTGTCAAGTTCAACATTGGCCTGAACTTGCAGAGGAGTCAAAAAAACCGGTAATATTCCTTGTGGTAATGAAGGTGGTCTTATCTGTGTTTGAAAATGATATTTCAGAGGACAGTTATTGCGAAAACAAACTGATAAGTGTGGAAAATGTTCCATTTTAAAGATACCAAGCCATACCATTCTCCAACAGTTTAATCAACCATTTGATTGTGATAAGGCTTTTGTGTATGTGTGCATTGAGGAGTTGGTGATTGATGAATATATTCATGCAAATTGATTAATTCTCTCATATTATATAAATGTTCAATTGTGATAGTCATTTTGATGACTTTATATGTTATACAAGAGAAAATTATTGCTTCACTCAGAAGAGAGAAAAATTATTCCTGGCTTCAAACGCAATACAGATAATTTGCGTCAATATATACATGTACGAATTGGACATAACTTACTCAAAAGATGTTTTACTATATATATACATATATATATATATATATATACATACATACATACACACACATGCACACACACACACACACACATATATATATATATATATACATATATATACATATATATATTATTGTGTTATTATGTCATATATATACATATATATATATATTGCATTTATTTGGTTTTGCGTCCCCATAACATTGTCCATCATTAAAATCAACTCTAGATACACAGAAGGGAACAGAGTTGATTGCAACTGATCAAACATTAAAACCAAGTATTTATTTGATTCAATATGTAATAATTGATCTTATTCATTTATAATATTCTATATTATTAATATATACTATTTCAATATCATTTTGACCAAGTCTGCCGAGTGGTGCAGTCCGTGATTGATTGATTTGTTTCTTTTGTTCTTTTTCTTGTTTTTTTAAAATAACCTATAACTTGGCCTTCTACAATTTTTTTAACATATACCATGGAAGTATATGTCCCAAGAATTGACTTGTTCTTTTTTAAAGCAAAAACCAAACTACAGTTTTCTTGGAATAAAATTAACAAGGGAAAGTTATGGCCCTTACACCAATTACACTAGTAAATATAAATCAAAGGTATTGCTCAGAAAGAAAATAATAACTAGTTAATATTTGGTGAAATGAAAATGTAATCTTTATGGTAAAAGAATGAAATACAAATACTTTAAGAGGAAATGCAGGTAGGAAAGTTTCAAGTCTAATAGATCGTTCTTGGATAGATCTGGTAGCTGAGGGAATGAAACCTAAAGTTGCTGACTGTGTAAATAGATTTTCCTAATTCACCTTCGTTTGTATGATATCAAGGAGGTAATTCTAAAGAGAGAAAATCAAAGCAATTGTATAGAAAGCTGTGTTGGTTTTTGGGCTTGTTAGAAAAAGATGCTTTCAGAAGAGAAATGTCCTCGAACAGATAGAAGACTTAAAGGAGAGTGAAAAAAAAAGAAAAGAAGGGTCAGATCTTACCTCCAAGGAGTGCCAGAACAAAGAGGATTAATTTTAGCGCCTCTTTGATTTTATACAAGATTTCTGCAAGCACCTGCTGTAGAAGTGTGGTAGCCTGCAGAAAGGTCAAAATAACCAGGAGGAATTACCCAAGGGCAGACAACTTGTCTGCTTACTGGAATCTTGGAATTCATATGATTTCAGCTGTATGCTATCCCTACAGCATGATGTTCGTCATGAGAGCTGATCAAAAAAGAACATAGTGTCTGTAGAAATTGCAGCTAGAATTGTTGTGATGCTTTGAGAAACCTTATAAGAAAGAAGTTTTGGATGAAATACAATAGGTATTCATGTTTAAAATGTGGTGGAAAGTCACTTGAAGACCCACCACAATCTCGTAGACCTCCGAAAAGCTGGAATGACAAATAAAATTGAAAAAGTCCATCACTCAGTCAATGAACCTCTTATCAGATATCTGAAATGATTGTTTTGTTTTGGAGTTCATGCCAGGGAATGTAAGCAGGAGATTTTAGATTGAAATGCG
Organism: Thysanoteuthis rhombus; assembly: GCA_963457665.1. Lineage (NCBI taxonomy): Eukaryota > Metazoa > Mollusca > Cephalopoda > Oegopsida > Thysanoteuthidae > Thysanoteuthis > Thysanoteuthis major. Next base: position 26,257,296 of record OY735212.1, read on the forward strand.
CTTCCCCCAAATTTATGTCTCATTTGCTCACAAAGTAAAAAACAACAACAATTGTTTGATTGTTTAACAGTTGGAGGGATCAAGTTCAAAATGACCCACAATAAGATGTGGCCAGGGATGAGTTTACAATTCTTGTTATTAGGAGCTTACCCCTTGTATTATAAGTATACACATAACTGGATATGTATATTCATATATATGGCGAATCCAGTGGAAATTGAACTCACTACATTTGCAATAGTCTGTGAAACTATCTTGCTGTCCATTGCTCCCCGTCAGGAAATATATATACTACCACCAGAATTCTGATATTTGCAATTAATTCTTGAAAGTATTTGATGTCGTATATCCCAGACATTGAACCAACCTTGCTTAATTGTTTTAAAACCTGAAACTAATTTCCTTAAGATAAAGTTTACTAATTTGCTTTCTAATAACGTTTTTGTCAATTACTTATGTTCAATAATTCTCCAAGGAATGGCATTATTCATGTCCGGTCAATATACAGGGATTGGCGTTCATTTGATAATTGAATGGAATTCGGGAATCTTTAATTATTGGCTGATTGATTAGTTTCCCTTGATGAACCCTAATGAGTGGCAATTTAAGGGAAGTGAGAGACATTGGCAAATCTTAAGGAAGGTCTTCATCCAACAAGGGACTTTAAAAGGCTGATCATGATCATACTTGGTAAAGAACCAAATTTTGATTTTGGATTTGCAAGTTCATTACTTCAAGCAACAAAGGTGTAGAGGTTTATGTATTTAGTCGAGTCCATCTGAGTGTCCTTCCATCCGTCTATCTGTCCACAGAAATGAAATTTCGTGAAAGGATGGACAAGAGGGTAAAGATGAGTTATTTAAATTGATGTCCAGATCAAGGAATTTCTTTTTTCAGCAGAGACTTTTTTTTTCATACATTTATGGGTACACACTTGACTTCCTGCTCAATATCTCCAAAAGCTCTAAATGAATTTCAATGAACTTTTGTGGAATGGTCAATAATAAGGTATTAGAGAAGTCGTAAACTATTGTTTTAAAATTACAAAAATGTACTCCTCCTGTAGCCCATTGCCCATCCTTCAACAAAATATTATTGGAATTCATTAAGAAATCTTGGAGATATTGTGCGGACAGAAGACCATTAAAGCTTTTCTGTAATGCAGATAGCAAGAACATACAGAGGTAATTATGCATATATTCACTTAAAAATTCCCTGACTTCTTTCATTGCCAATCATCACCTCTTCCATGAAATTTAATTTCTATATCTACTCTAGTCAATGCATAATTGTATGCTCTATGTCATAGTTATATGACCACACCCCATAGTATCACCACCAGTTCGTGTTTGTCAACACAATAATGAATTTCAACGACAGTTTGTAGAACGGTTGGCTCTGCCCTATGGAAGAAGTGATAAACTTTTGGGATGGATTGGTGAACAATTACTCCCCTTGATAATGATGTTGGCAGAAGTATGCACTCTCTAGGTGCTTTTTAGTTCAATATTGGGTAGTTTGATGTAAGCATAAAAAGAATGGATCTTGATTTGCTATTAAAGGAAAGAAAAATTTATTTTCTGAGCAAGAAAGTTTCTGCTGATGATGTTTATTTCCTAGGTAGTATCAAGGTTTGAATGTTTTAATCATAATTGTTCTTTTTAATTTGTTCTTCCTTAAATACTCAACAGAGTTGTCGAGCATGAACATTCTTGGGCAATTGCTCTCTGGCGGGTTTTCTCGTTAGTGTCCTAATTCAATGAGTATGTTATCAATGCTTTATATCTAATAAATCTTTGTAAAAATATCTTGAATCATGAATCATTTCAAAATAATAGACAATATTCTGAGATATCGGACAAAGCAAGTTAATATTTATTTATTTATTCATAGCAAAGTTCAGAATTAATCTTTTACTGCAAACGATTTTTACAAAACTCTCATAATAAATAAACCTCATATTTGCCAGAAGTAGATAAAGGCATTCACCAAATAACAGAATCAATTTTTGATCTCAGTTTGCTATACAGTCTGTTGCTTGAAGACAAAGAGAAACTATGGCCAAGGATGTTGAACATGATTTGTAAGCCATGACTCAAAGAATGATATATCTGAAAACAATTATTCCATTAAAACTGCTAATAATTACATAATAGTCCTGACGCTGTAATAGGAATTATTGAATTGACCAATGAAACTAGTTCGATGTACTAATGGGATCTTCAGTGAATAAGAATATGTTAGGTGGAAATTCCAGGTTTTTACCCATTCTCATAATGGCAGATGTTTACTGTGGTGCTCTGGTCAGAGAAGAAAAAAAATTCATGCATATGTTGTGTATCAGAAAATAAGATTTCATGCTGTAAAGTTCATAAAATAACCATATGTCTCTGAGGAGTTCTTTTTAGGATATTCACAATCAGATTTCATGAACTTGTTTGAAAAAAAATCATCTGTGTAGACTGATAGCTATAACATTGGGGACTGATTATCGATGAAATTGCTCCTGAATTTGCAAACTTCTTCTGTCGTCTATTACCAACCGTTTGACAAAATATTATTGAAATTCATGGGAGATATTGTGTGGATAGACAGAAAACTATTGGAACTATTGTGTGATGAGGTAATAGGGAAGTAATCATGCATGAATTCACTCAAAAATCTCATAACTTCTTGTGTCATCCATTGCTTACCTATCTTCAAAATTTCATTGAAATTCATCAAAAACTCCCTGAGATATCCTATGTACAGCCTGAGAAATTTTGAACGGTTAGTTACAATGCAAGGGAGATGACTGTGCATGGATCTACTCAAAAATAATCTGACTTCTTTCATAGTCTACTGCCAACCCTTCCCCAAACTTCTATTGAAATTCATTGAGATCTTCAAGAGATATATTTGTAATGCAGGTGGCAATTTCAATTGATCCACTTGAGTATTCATAACTTCTTTCCTAATCTATTGCTCACTCTTCTGCAAAGTTTTATTGGTTTTCAGAAGATTTCTCTCAATTATATGTTACCAAAATATTTCATGCTTATTCCAAGATGTGACATCTATGATACAAAATATGGGATATTTTTTTCAATGCATAGAAAAGTTTTTGTACTTTTTAGCAAAATAAAAAAGTTGTTGATTCGCTAGAGAATTTTATTTATTTTCATAGTGTTAGAATATTGTCTGCATTGTAATTCTGTGAGCCAATGAAAACTAGTTTTCTCTCACTCAGGCTTGATCATATAATCAAGAAAACTGGCGAGTGCTATTCATAGACAGTTTTCCATACTTTGGGAAATGGAAAGAGAGAGAAAAATAGTAAACCGTTGTATTAAACGCTGCGTTTTGGCTCTGGACAATTGTTTAGTTGAATGTCTCTGAACCTCTCTGGGGGAAAGAATTGAAACACAGGCCCTCTAGCCTGACAGGGAATGTGTCAGCTAAGAAGTCTCTCCAGAAACAAAAATTGGTGATTCTGAGACCATTTAAGACATTTAATCTTTTGGGATATCAAGAGAATTGGATGGAAGAATCTTGGTGTAAGCATCAAATCTCTAGACGTGGCAAATAGGTCGAAGGCTAACAATTTAATCTGGTGTAGAAAACAAATGATACAATTTATACTCAAGAATTACTTTCCAGTATCGGCAAACAATAAAAAAAGACCCTGCAGAGAAAAATACTGAGAATCGGGAAATCATTAAAATGGTAGTATATATAAAAGTTTTTTTCAGACTTTTCCTTTTCTTGATTCATATTTTGAACACAGCCTTTCATCCATTGTATCCAATCCTCACTTGATGAACAGGTTTATATATTTTTTTTTTATCTGGACAGAAAATGGCTTTCTCATCAATCACACAGAGACATTTGCATTCCATTGTGGTTAATTTTTTGTTTCCCTGCTTGTTAGCTGTAATTGGTGTCCAAAATATGTGAGTTGATGCCTTGAGAGGATAGAATATACCCATTCAGCCTCTGAAAATGGGGGTGAGGTACAATGGCCGAAACGTTTGGTTTAAAAAGCGAAGCAAGAAGGGGAAAAAAAATTTCCGTAATGATTTTCACTCGTCTAAAAAATTCACACAGAAATTAAATCATTTTTGTTCGAGTTATATAAAAGAAGTAATAGAAACTCGACTTTGTTTTGTAATTCTGAAGAATTCCAATGAATATTATTTCCAAAGTTGGAATCCACTAGAAGACTAAATCTGTTTAATTCATGACAAACAAAATTCATTAAAAGTTTTAGCTGAGTTTATTTTCACTTCACATATACCCATTACAAAGAAATCAAGTTTTATCTGCTGATAAGGTGTTCAATAAATTTGTGTGTGTGTGTATATATATATATATATATATATATATATATATATATATATGTATATATATATTTGTGTGTGTGTGTGTGTGTGTGTGTGTGCATGTGTTTTTAAGTACTGATGCAGATCTGTATGTATCAGCATGTTTTTGCTTTCAACAAATTTAGTTTTCCTCCAAGTGAAGGAGTGTTTTATTCCCTCTCTCTAATAGTTTTTCTCTCTCTTTCTGTCTTGTATCTGGGGGAAGGAATGTTGTATCCTTTCTCTCATAATTCTCTCTTTCTTACTTAATGCTTCATGAACAAAACCATTGCCTATGATAAAGACTTATAGCACTGCCTTTCCTAAAATATTTAATGAACCATGTGTCTGATTGTTACTTCTTATTCTTCCTCTCAACTCGTCAGAATGGTGAACCTTTCTTCTGTAAAAGAGAACCGATTCATCATCATCATCATCAGTCTTTTAATGTATGTCGTTGGACATAGACCTTCCCCAGGATTTGCCAGATCTCTCTATCATGGGCGTCCTGGATTCAATACTCTCTGAACTTGTCTAATTGGTCTTTTCAACTTGTATTCTGTTGGCCTTGGTTTTGTATGCAATCACTTGGATCCATTTTGTGAGTCATAATGTTCATTGGTTGTCTGCCATTTTTGCAATATGACTAGCCTGTAGTCATTTGATTTTTTTTAAATGTATTCTATGATCTCCCGGACATCTTCGAGAAATTTAAATCTCCTCTTAGAAATGTGTTCTTTGTCTGTTTTTCCCAGAATTTGAGAAAAAAACAAAGTTTCTCAACAACAATCATTCATGCCATCTATTCTTGTCTCTTCTCCTGAGGTTTTATGCTACGAACAATGAGGGGCTGGGGTTGGGAAGACTTTGTGTCCCGTGGATTGCAGGTGAGAAATTACTTTTTTGATATATCTCTTCAGATTTTCTCTCTTTTTCTATTTTCATGGTTTTTAATGCTTTCTGTTTTGGCAAACTGGAAAAATAATTGGAGATTACCATCTCATATATCATTTGTTTCTATCTTTGATGGTTTGAGGTACCAACATTGTTGACCTTCCACGTTGCACGTTACTAGAACAACCAATAAAGCAAAACAAATATTAAACTTATTGAAAAGAAACTTTTACAACTCTACTAGTACTACTAAGATTAGTGGTTACAATATTTTTGTGCATCCTATACTTAAGTATACATCTAGTACTTGGAATCCTCAAAAACAATCAGACTGTTCAAAGTTGGAAAATATAATTCAATAAGCAGCCAGATCAGAGTGAATACAACTGCAATCCTGGAATAATGACTTCTTTTTAAAGAGAAAAAAACTGGCCAACTCTAGAGAATAGATTCATTGTAAATAGATTGGAAACATTGCACAGAATCATCTACACAAACATTTAAATAAGTTGATTGAGACGTAGTGTTTTCTAATTTTCAAGGACCACATGTTCCTAGTTACAAACAAATACACACTTCCATTGTTATGAAGTGCCTTATTTTATCCAAGATCAGATGCAGAATTCAGTTAACTGCCTTTGAAGCAGTTGGATGTAACTGTCAGCAATATATTCAGGCAGAGCCTGCAGCACTTTTCAAAATCAGTTAATGCATTGAGAAGAATATTGACTCAAAAGATGATGTGTTTCATCAAAAAGAAAAAATAAACAAATTGATGAAATCTTTTTATTTTAAGGACATTCATGATATTTGATGTAATGGCGAGTACTTAGCCAAATAAATCAATTTGTTTTGCTTTACTTAGATAAAATCATCCGAGTTTCAATTACTGAATATAAGACAAATGGTTTACAGAAGTATATGGAGAACTCTCACTGTGACTCATCCTAGCCCCATAATTGTCCATTTTGAGTTTTGGTAGAAGCTTCCTAGTCATAATACCAATGCATTGGACACAAAACAATATTTTCATCATAGTTTCTTCTTTTGAATTCCATCTTATATACCAGCATATACACTGCCTTCTTATGAAAATTGGTATGATATTTGGTTTGTGTTTGGAGCTCTTTTAGATTCTTTTTGCGTAAGACCAAAAATTGTTATTAACATTGATGATGTGTCCAAACATCTTCCTTTTGTCTGGTCAAATGTTATTAACAAGTATACTTCTCAGCTTTCCGGAGTAGGTTGATAGTGGTATCATATGGTCTGGGTGCCTTCTGTTTCTTCTTTCAATGTTTAATGGCTTGCTTCATCTCCCTTAAAGTAATTTCTTGGAAGCCTTTGAACTGATTATTTGTGGCTTGTCTATCTATTTTATTGTTCTGTGTCCATTTTCAGTAATTTGTATTCTTCCTGTAATAAGAGTCTTGTCGATAGTTTTGAAACCTCTACCTTTTTTGAGAATCTTTTTGGATGATAGCCATTTTGTATTTCCATTTATCTTCGCTTCATTTATTTTGGATAGTTTTGTTCAGTTCAGTAGCTTGTATTATTTCTTTTGTTATCAATGGCTTGAGGTTTTTTGTATTTTCTATGATGGTCTAGGTTTCTTTTAAAACCTTAGAGATAGTTTGTTTGCTCTTTGGCTAAAACAAATTGGCATCTTCAATTGGTGAGGTTTTTATATTGTTGTTGAGCTTGTTGATGTTGCTGTTATTGCTGTTCTCTTCTGGTTCTGTGAGAATCCCATATCTGTTCTCTAGTTCAAGTCTGGAGGTTTGAGTTAGTTTTCTTTGTATGCTAAGTTGTTGCAATGGATGCTGAGACAAAGACCCAAGAATCGTCAAAAACCCAGAGCTGAGGAAAGTGGAACGCTGCATCGACCTAGGACAATGAATCTCTATGAAATCCCCAAAGGATGAAATCAAGCAATTAGCAAGCTTTTGCAAGCTCAGGATTCAAAAATAAGAAAATCCAATTAATTCTGAAACAAAAGATCTACAATCTGTTAATCCTCCCGATAATCGCAAATGGAGTTAAAACATGGAATCTTACCCTCAAACTGAGAACCATACAACATGCACGTAGAGAGATCAAAGGACAGTTTCGTATATTAGAAGTAAAGCAGGTGACATCATTGAATCCATTGGAAAACTCAAACGGCAATGATTTGGTCGAGTTGCATGAATATTAGACAATTGCTGCACATCACAACCCATGTAATAGATCCAAAGAATTTATGTGAAACTGTGGCTTGCAAGATTGTGTTCTGAACTAAACAAGTTCTGAGAGCACTGGCTCCACTATGCCCATGATAGAGGGATCTAGCTAATGTTAATGAGGTAAAAACCCTTAAACCTTTTTTGAAACAAACAACGTTTTTATATTGGATCTTATATTGGAGTGTCTGAGTTACTGATGGCTCGAAGAAGCCAAAATTTTAATGTCAAACTCATACTACTGAGTTTTGACTTAATAATAACAATAACTGATGAAAATGACCAGACCAAAAACAAGTGACATCATGCATGAATAACAGTGACATACACAAAAACTGCCACTTCTAAAGTTTTACTCCAATCAACTTGTTTTGATAAAGTTTACAAATCCCATTTACAGAGTCTTGTAATGAAGGAGTTAAAATGGGACTCATAGTCTTGGAATACATTATATAGAGGAGTGATTTCTGGGGTTTTTTGCCTTTTAGATATTAATGAAGCAAAGGAGTTTGACCTTAGCATAGCCAAGCTCATTATATTTTAGATTGTAAACCTTAAAAAGCCAACAGCAAATACAATTGTATATTTGACAGGTTTGGTTCACTTAATTGAGACCAAGTGAACAACATCCTTTGGCAGCATGCCGTGTTGGGGTGATCAATTAGAAAATTGGAAAAAAGGGTGATCAATGAATAAGTTACTTCTCTTACCTTTGCTTTGATGGTAAAAAAAATAAGCATGAATGCTACCAGATACAAACTAATGGACCAAATTAGCAAAAACTTACATTGCAAAATTTTGCACTCCCTGGAGAGAAAGGGAAAGAATCTTAAAGCATCTTTTAACAGCCTGCAATGTTACTTTATCATTGGCTGTGCCCTAGTATTACCCTTGGTTTAAGAAACCTATTTTCATCTGCAGTTTATGTAGAATTCTTTCACACAATCAGCAATTAAGTCTGTATTTCCCTCAAGTGCACTAGTCATTTGTCTTCTTCCTGTACTGAAGGTCTTTTTAACAATCTTGAAGTCCTTGCGATTTTAGTGAAAGCTTTCAATGACAATTGATGTGTATCTTCTTTTATCTTATCTTCATCTTTTTTCAATGGTTTAGGTTGATTCAATCTTATCTCTTGTCAGCAATTTTATTTGAGAAGTTGTCATGTTGTTGTTGAGCTAATTCATGCTCTCCTCTGTTTTAGTGAGAAAATCACATTTGTTTTTTTTTTCAGTTTGAGCAGCATGCTGTCCACTTTTTAAAAACTGTTGCACTCATCCTATTGGGGCTATAGAATCCAAACATGACTTAGTGCAACCACAAAATCTTCTCCATTAATCTACATAGAATTTCTCCAAAACTATTTTCTGAAAATCCACTTCCATGCCCACCAACTTACCTCTCTATGGCATCAAATATACTTACTTATCAAGTCTCAACAGAGGAAAATTGTCTTTGTACATACATTGCCATATCATTACACATGTCCTTCTAAATACATTCAAAATATCATTACACATGTCCTTCTAAATACATTCAAAATATCATTACACGTCCTTGTAGATACATTACTATATCCTTACATATGTTCTTGTAGATATATTGCCCTTTCATCATACAAGTCCTTGTATATACATTGCCTCATCATTACACAAGTCCTGCACTCATCCAGAGAAACTTACTGAAAACAAATACTGTGACCTACCAATTAAATTGTGCTCAATCCAATCTCTTTGCCTAATAACCTCTATTTTGTTCTTAGCAGTAAAATATTACAGTTAGATATTAAAAAGAGTATTTGTGCAATTCTAGAAATTAGTGTAATTCAAGTTGAAGCAAGTTTTGAATCCTCTCAAATCTCAAATAACTTTTTAATCCAAACAAAATGTTCAAGAAATAATATTTTGCACTTTCTTTTAATGATATCTTTATCAAAATTATTTCCAATAAGAGGAAAATGTTAAAAAAAGATTTTTAGATATTTTTTCCATCTTAAGTTTTTGTTTCTTTGTCAAAACAACATGTCAGTTTTGATTCACATCAGAAAATTTAAATCTTGGTGGCTTTTCAAATTCAAATTCGTGTCAAAAATGATATTTAGAAGTGAGATAAAACCAATCCACAATAAATGTTCTAGTCCAGCCAATCATAATGACTGATGAGGTTGAAGTGTATCCAATCAAATTCCTCTAATTAGCATTGAATAAATACAATAAAGTTATAGAAAATGAATTACCTTGCTGCATTTTGGTCTTTTGTTTGTACAGATTATATGATACGTAAGCAAAGCAAAAGAAAAAAAGACGTTCACTTTGTTCTGAAACTGATTTCTATGAATGTGTAATGGAAACTCTGTTAGCATTATGAGAGATATTAAAGTGGATGAAAGGTGAAGAGGAAGAAAGAGTAAGAGGAAAAGAGGAAAATAGAGTAAAAGGGAAAGAGGAAGGAAGAGTGAAAAGAAAAGAGGAAGAAAGAGTAAATGGAAAAGAGGAAGGAAGAATAAAAAGAAAAGAGGAAGAAAGAGTAAAAGGAAAAGAGGGAGAGAGTGTAAAAGGAAAAGAGGAGGAGAGTCAAAGGAAAAGAGGAAGGAAAAGTCAAAGGAAAAGACAAAGAAAGAGTAAAAGGAAAGAAAAAGAAAGAGACAGATAAAGGAATTAAGGAACATCAGTCAGAGGAAAAGGAGATAGATGAAGGAAGTGGAAGGAGAAGAAGAAAGAGAAAGAAAGAAACTGAGAAATCATTCCTATGCAGAGTTAATAAACCTGTAACTATTCCACTGATTCAACCGGACGGAGGTGGGAATTAATCAGGTGTAATATGGAAAATTTGTATTTGTAAAAAAAAATTAAAGTGAAATTGACGAAGAGTGAAAAGCTGGAAGACATACTAGCAGTCGCTAATTTAAATGCATTTGTGATGATAATGAGGAGAAGGCAGAGGAGGAGGAGAAGGAGAAGGAGAACATACATGGTATATTCAATCTTCCACAAAGACAAAGAGAAAAAAAGAGTTAGAGATACAAAGAAAAAAGGTGAAAGGTGTATAAGATGGGGGAAGAAGTGAGAGAGAAAGAAAGAGGAAAACAGAAAGACGGAAATAAAGGAAAAGAGAGTCAAACACAAAAAGGAAAAAGAGAAATAGAGAAAGAGGAAGACAAACGAATAGAGGAAAAGAGGGACAAACATTAAGAAGAAAAAGAGAGTGAGGAAGAAAAAAATCAATAGAGGAAGAAAAAAAGGAAATACAGAAATAGAAACTAAAGAAAAAACATATTTTTCAATAATGAAGAAAAGAAAAAGAAATGAAAATCATTGCTGAGATTTCATTCAATAGAAAATGAACTTGTGAGGAAACTGGAGGAAAAGCACCATTCGATGCACTGATGGATTTCAACTCAGAACATCCCAATAATAAGAAATATAACAAGTAATAAATACATTCAAAAATAACTATCATACCTTCTTCTTCCACCAATCTAATAATGCTATCTCTCTGCTGCTGCCCTTTGACTGGGCAAGCAGTACAATCGGAAACACGACCACCTCAGCCAAAAATCGAACTCTGAATCCTATTTGTTTTTCATTTTCTTTGTCACCCATGTTCTTAAAACCAACCTGTTGTTCTAATGACTTAACCAATCACTGACCAGAGACTTCAACATACCTACAAAAGGACAGAGGATGAGCTGACCACATTTTCATCTACGCCTGCTCATTCTACAAAAAAAATCACTACAAAATTACTGCTGTCTGCATTATTATTATTTTACACTGTAATCATACTTTTTTTAAAAAACTTATGAAGATACATAAACTTTCCCCAATTTTTTCTCATAGTCCAATTTCTCACAAAACCTTTTCCAAGAATTTGATTGAACATCTATAAGCATATGATTCTTGCGGAATGATGGAATTCTCTTCATTTACTACAGAATGTGACATTATTTCATCAAATTGAAGTGCAATGGTTTTTATAATGTTCTTCCTGACACAAACTTGCTCCATCATTGGAATATATCCATGACCGAACCATTAAGGTCAGTGTAAGATATTTTTGAAGAAGAAAAAAACTTGATCAAAAAGATAAACAAAGTTTGAAAATGGTTAATGCAAAATGACAGAAAAAAAAAACAAGATCTTCTTTGAAAATATTGAGGAAAAAAAGATATTTTCTTTTCGATTCCTACTGAGATCCTACTAAATCTTACAATTACAAATCTGATGGCATCTGATCTCTTTGACACCATTCCGGATGAAAAGAAGAGAGTTTCATTTTCCCACTTCCTCTTGCAACTATGTTGTTGTAAGTGGCTTTTTTCTCTTTTTATGATTCCTTTGCAGACAGAATAGAAGAAAAAAGAAAAACATTTTCTTTGTTCTGTATAGAGTGTCTTTAAATGTTTTTTGTCTTTATTCAAATAGTATCTTTGTGTAAAAGGAAATTGGTTAATCAATCTTTTCATTAGATGTCAGTCTTCTACACACATCAATTATTTTCTCTAACTGGTTACACAACAAAAAGAATATCTATTACAATGAGAAGACAAGAAAAATGATGGAATTGCATTTGATTCATTTTTTTCTTTGCATCAGAATAACCTTCATTCTTATTGAATTCAGACTCGAAAACTGAGAAGCATGCAATTTGCGCATGAGAGGATCATGCTCAACCTCACGTAGAGAGATCGCAAGACAGCACAGTATATCAGAAAGAAAACAGGGGTCAGAGATGTCATGGAATCCATTAGAAAACTCAGATGGCAATGGGCTAACCGATGAACATCACAACTCACAACAGGGATTCCCAGAGACCACATGCGGCACCGAGGCCGACAAAATACAAGATGGAGAGATGACCTAGACAATTCAGAAAATACTGGCTCAGCGACGCCCATTATAGAGAAATGTGGCAGATCCTGGGGAAGGTCTATGTCCATCGACGGAAAAGAATGATGATGATGATGATGATGATGATGATGATGACGATGATGATTGTTCTGCTTTATAAGAGGAACATACATCTAAGAGCCTGTAGTGCTACAACAGTGATATTATAAAGAATAACTGATCTGTATTACTATATATATTGATATATAAGATAAACATTTATTTAAAAAATATTTACAAATATTGTACTGTGTTCAGTGTGCTGTTAATATGACTAAAGGGCCCATCTACTGAAGTTTGGTACGGACAGTTATATGGGGCTTGGATGAATTGAGCAATTGTCCTCCAAATAACTTTGTAAAACATTCATCTTATAATATAGAATATTCATTTTTCTGGATGATAAAATACATTTTGTATGGCAACAACACTGATACTATAAAGAATGACTGATATTCATTACTATTATCAGATGGCTGAAAATATTAGCCCCTAATAAATTCCCAGATCTATGGAGATAAACTCTGGAAAATAATGTGTTCACACATTAGACGCAAAATCAAAGTTACCACACAATTAGTTGATTGGTAACAAATGCAGAAAAAGGATAAACAGAAAAAATTATCAATGATAATAGAGTTTCAATTCTTGGGGGAATCAAAAGAACAGCAGGAATTTACTTTAGGTACAACTTTATTCAGTGATAACTACCATGGAAAATAATGATCTGAAGTGAAGAATGTAGAAAAAGGAATGTCTCTTGTAGAATGCAAGATCATGTTGGAATGTCTGTGGCTTTTGGTGACCTACACTACAGCCACTTTAATGCTTCCCTTCAATGTCCATCTACACTGTATACAGTGTGCTTACCTTTGTTTAAAGGTGTTCTTTGAGATGAAGAAAGAATGTTCTTTAGAGAAAAGGAAGGATCTCTTTTTATATGTAAAGTTATATATGCAAAAACTAAGTGTGTGTAAAAGCTACCCTAACTAAAGGTGATAGCTAAAATGTGAGCTTACCTCAAGGTTGTCAGAACAGAGAGTGAGAGCTAAAGCTAAAATAGCTTAAAGATAACAATCAGTCATCCTATTGATGGCTCTGTGTGATGTCAAGGAGGAACAGATAAAGAATTTACCATTCCTTCAAACTTCTCCACTGTGTGTTAGGAGTCATAGGTAGATCTCTATCAAGGGCAGATAACCCCAGACATAACTAATTTTTCTAATTATTATTTAGTGCTAAAAAGTGGGCTCTTTTCTATAATATAGATGTATTACATAAACATTTAATTTGAAAAACTATTCAAATAATATTCTGTGTTCAAAGTGCTGATATTATGACTAAGAGGCCCTCTATTAGTGTTTGGTATGGGGCTTGGATGAAGTGAGTGATATTCCCCCTGAAAACATTGTAAAACATTCAACTTATAATCTGGAGTATGGACTATCAAAAATAGAGTGCATGGCAATAACAGTGATATTAAAATGAATAGTTGTTTTTTTTTTATCTGGAGAACAAAATAAATGCAAATTTCTGAAAGCTACACTGACGTGAGCAGCAATGAAAATAACTGGTAACAATCTTTCAAGAAAAGTCAGTAAAAGGAAGAGCATTTGTTGAAATTTCAATGATAAAATCTTTCAAATTTATAATCAATGTTCCTCAACTCAGAAGACATATCATTGACATCACAAAAAGTCTCCAACAAAACAATGATATAGATCGATGGTGATCTCAAAAGGTATTTTGTCTCAACTTTAATTTCAGTGATATTTTATCGGTCAGACAAAATGTTTCTCTGTCTATCATGCCCTCTCTCTCTCTCTCCGTCTCTCACTCCTTCTCTTTCTCTCTTTTCATACAGAATTACTTGATAAAAACTCTGCAATAAATACAACAAAGATAAGCATATTAGTCTGAGTGAATTAGAAAGTGACTAGAAGCCATTTCTCAATTCTTCAATTTCTAATAAGCTAATCATACTCACTGCATCTGTTTTCATAACCAATTTACAATGTATAAACTAATTAACACAGGATTCAATATTTCTTGGTGATGTACATTGATAACTTTGTTAAGAAGAACTTATTTGCAAGTCAAATTCTTACTTTTGAGAAATAACATCAAAACTTGTAACAAAGTTTAATCTTTATAAATTTTGTTTCTATGTCTATCTTAGATTAAAGTTGCCAATATCACTCGATAATCAGTTCATTGGAAATCATCATTATCATTAGCCTTTTAATATCTGTCATTCAACAAAGCTTTTTCCCAAGATTCGCCAGGCTTCTCAATTGTAGGTGTAACGGAGCCAGTATTTTTAATTGTATAGTTCAGCACGCTGTCTTATTTTCTTTCACTCAGAGTTTCACATATGATCTCTGGGGATCCAAATATGATATCCAGCAATTGTTTGACATTCATGCTACATGACCAGCCAATTGCCATTTGAGTTTCCTAATGGATTCTATGATATCTCTGGCTCCTGTTTTTCTTTGTATATACTTTGCTGTCTTGCAATCTATCCATGTGATGTTGAGTATGATTCTCTTCTGTGCACATTGAATGGCTCTGAGTTAGAGTGTCAAACTATAAGTTCCGTGCTTCAGCTCCATATATGACAATCAGAAGGATACAATGGTGGTATACCCTTCTTCTTAGCATAAATAAAATTTCCTTTATTTGAAGGTTGAGCTTGCTCTACCAAAAGCTTACCAACTTAGAATGATTCATTGCTTGATTTCTTCTTTTGAGGGTTCCACAAAGATCTATTGTCTTTGGTAGATGTAGTGGTCAACTCTCTTCAGCTCTGCATTTTCGAGTCTGATTTTTGTTTCTTTGTTTGTTGTACATGACAATTGTTTTACTGAACTTCATGTGCAGAATTACTTTCTTCGTTTCTTCAATCAATTTGTCTAGCATTATCTGGGGATCATGAAGGTTCTCAGCAAAAAGAACTACATTGTCAGCAAATCTGAAGTTGCTTCTATTATGATTCTTTTGTCTTCTAAAGAAAAAAATCTGGTGAATGCATTAACTAAGATGGAGTGATCAAAACAACAAAGGTGAAGGTGTTGGTCAAATCAATTCATAGATTGACAATATTTCATCTCAGAACTTGAAACTGGAAAATCCATCAGCTAAAAAGGAATGATCAAAGCCACAAAGGTGAGGAGACTTGTCTGAATGATTCATCAAATAATAAAAGAATTCTGAAGAATAAAAAATTATTCTACCCTTCTTGGCCAAATGAATCAAGTCAGTAAAACTTGTGTTAAAACAGAAAAGTAGTCAATTAAAGGCGGGGAATTAAGGGTGCTAGAAAGAGTGGAATTTTTTATAGAGAGATTAAATGATTGGGAAAATAAGTGGAAGTTTGCCAAAGTCTGAAAGGAAAAAACAAATTCAGCAAATGAGGGTCAGATATGTCTTTGATCTTTGGGAGAATTTGATGAATTTGATGTCAGATGTTTGGGTAATTAATCAATAGGAAAACTCTGAGGCCGTTCCAGATGTCAAGCTTCCAATTAGGATAGTCATTAAAAATTGTGTGGTCTCTACAAATCATGCACTGACTTCAAATTATGACAAACCAGAAGACACCGCTATCTTGTTCATTAATAAAAAAGAAAAAAAGATGTTGCTTCACTGTTTCGTGTTTTGAATTATTGCTAATTAAAATCCCCTGTCTGGGCAGTAATCATTCAGTAAAGATGCTCAGAGAAGCAGAAAAACACTTATAAAAGATGGGAATTCTAACTGGACTTCAAGATTCATTGAAGAAATTATTTCATCTTCAAAAATCAAAGCATCAATCAGCCAAAAATGAAGAGAAAGTAGTTTTCGATAGAGAAATTCCAGGGAGACTTTTCCTTTTAACCAAACTCGGCACACTATTCAATGTACAACAAGAAATTTCCTTTCAACATTCCCAAGTCCAACCTATGAGGGTGCTCAATGCCTGGATTAAAATTCTCATTTAGACTTCTAAGAGAGATCCACATTAATTACATACAAATATCACAGCAGTCGCAAAAACCTCTGGATGTATTTGTCCCAGGAGTTTCAAAAGGGTTAAGAGCACTAAACAAGAATCATTCTCAATAGTTGGCAAGATCAGGTTCAATAAAAAAAATAATTGCTAGACCAAAAGCCTCAATAAAGTTTGGTGATGATAAGCAACATTCAAACACCAAAGACAAAGAAAGAAATGATGAAGCTGATAGAATCTCTCGGATCAATGAAGTTAGACAGGTATGGAAATTAGATAAAAATGCTTGCCTTGGAATATTAATGAAAAACAGTTGTGTTTTCATGGTTGGCTGAGCTTTATAGGAAGTCTTGATAACTCTACGCTTGTCATATGTCGGACAGATCAGCTTATTTAATAACTTATTCCATTGTTATTTTACTGCTTATCATTTCCCATTGCAATGAACCAATGATGGGCTGCTGACATAAAACCTTCAGGATTAATAAAACTTGTCATTGTTGAATGTCATCTTGGTTGAAAATAGAGAGGAAAAAGTCCACAATGGGAAGGAGAAGAGAAGTCAGTACAAGTGACAGTAAGATTAGAGGCACAGTAAAATCTAATCTTTGCGTTTCTGGGAAGAACGGGGTTTAATGAATATAAAAAAACTTTCAGAGACATGTCTAGATGCAACTGTATATTAGCACATGTATATTTACGTGCATAAATTCACCCATACACACACACACACACACACATACACACATACATATATATATATATATATATATATATATATATATATATATATATATATATATATATATATATATATATATATATATATATATACGAAGCGTACACACATATATGTAGACATCTCAATGCAACATTTATGTATGAATTGAATCTAGCAGACTTGCATGTAAGACTAGCTTTCTGACCATAACATTGAGAGGTGCCCACAGCATTGAATGAATATGTAACTTCAAAGATATTCACATGCATAAAAATTGATAATTCCTGATCTTCTATTTCCTAGTGTACTTTTTCTTTTCTCAAGCTTTTTCATACAATGTGTCATTTGGTTAAAGAAAGACACATTAAAGAGAACAGTAATGTACATTTTCATAAAAACAGAGTACTTGTAAAATACACCTGCTGGGGCGCATCATCTGGTTACATAATGAGGTAACTGTTCTGTTTAGCCAAGAGCAGATATCATTAGGTGTTACCCAACCCTCACTGAGTGTTTTGACCCTTAACCACAACATCCAGCCTCCCTCCTCTTACCTACTCAAAATCCAAAATTCCTCTCAAACCTCATGAATTGTCTGTTTTTTGTTCCTTTCATCCAAGCCCAATGCTAGCAGCAAGTACCAAGTTGATTTGGCTGGGAAACCTCTATAATAAATACCCATGGGAAATAACTATGTTTGCCATCTCTTATCCGTGCACTTCTGAAATAAGTACTGGTACTTCAAGACTTTCAACTTATGGGCCTCTTCTGATGACTCAGTCATCTCAACCGGAATTATCTTCCTGTCTGTGATTGACCTATGTCTGGACAGAGGGCTGTATGGAACACCTGCAACACCACTGGGAACCTTAACCTCCTCTTCAAATTGACTATCTCAAAATAATTGTAAAATAATCATTCATTCAGTTGAAATGGAAGTTATTTTGTTATTTTTCAATGTGATAAATCTGCATTTGTCTTGAATAACTGTAAAAATATATCAGTATTGTGGAAAATCATAACAAAAATATTTTTCACAGTTTGATACAGAGTAGAAAGTAACCCAACTTCATTTACCATAAGTTAATAAGAACTCCAATCACAATAAATCAAGGAAAGAAATGTATGTAGATATATACATAAATTGTAATTTCCATACATTGAAAAGTTGATATCACAATAGCATTTTTTGCAAAATCTAAAAGAAAAGTGAAAAGAAGATATCGATTGTCCTGTCTGTATTTCATCCAATTCCAATCATAAGTACATGTAATCAACTGGAATAAAAACTAATTTGGTTCAACTAAATCTTTTGATATTTTGGTAGTAAAGCTGAATAGCTGTGTAACATTTTGTTAAACTTCCTCGTTAAAGAGTAATGATTGTTCTGATTGTCATTTATGTTCTCGTCAAGTCAATTTGAATTTGAATTTGAATTTGATGGTCAGACGAGACCAGAAGATGGGCAGGAAGTAGGAAACTATCAAAGCAAAAATGGTAAAGACCTAGACTAGATCTGACTGTTCCATGTCAAGAAGCTGACAGGTAAATTGAAGTTGATAATCTTAATTGCTCTGGAAATCTAAGTTACAGTTGATTACTAAATTGTCTTTTGTAAAAGAAATCATGCGTCTTCTTGGATGACAGAACTCGAGGTAGTTCTACTGAAAAGAAAGAAAAGTTCTTTAATGATATTTCATTCTTTGTTTTTTTTTTTGGCTGCATCAGATGAATTGAATTATTTCATAACCACTTGATTGTTTCAATGGATTTTAATTCTGACTGACAAACCATCCATTTAAATCTCAGAATGATGTAGACCATTCTTTATACACAAAAAGAACAGATCTTAGAAATCTCAAATCAATACAAACTGTTTTATAATCCATGATATCATAGACAGGAATTTTTGGAAATAAATCCAAATTTTCGATCACTTGGATGATTATATGTATAGTGACACATCAAAATCTGGCAGTGGTAGAAAATTGAAATAATAATCACAATCGTATTTTAGTACCAACAACATTTAAAACTGATATTCATAAGCATAATTTCACCTTTTAGCTACCAACTGATTAACAGCCACTCCATCTGCTTAGTTTTAGTCATTTTTTGCACCAACAATTTCTACATTCTAGTTGGTAGAAGAAACATCACTGATTAAGCATTGGGTTTTGCAATTTTTCACCTAAACTTGATCTAAGTAAATTTTGAGACTCAAGTTATGCATTGTGAATATTGGAAAAATAAGGATGTCATTGGTCAGGAATTATTGCAAGCAATAGTAATCAACAGAATAATGCTATTATATATTCACCGTATAATTCCAACTCCTTTTTCTAGCAAAAAAAAGCATAATGAATTCATGTGGGCAAAAAGCTGAGAAAATATTTTTTATTGTTCAAATTTCTTTTGCCAAAAATTTGGAAGGCTCAACACAAACATCAGTTTCATCAATTTCTGTATCCTTTTATACATCATATTAACAGAAGGATATTCTACTCTCTGGTCAGTCTCCAGAGTTTCACAGTTTAATCTGGACAAACAAACATTTGATTTTTGTGATTGAATAAAGTAGATTTCTTTTGTAATATTTCATAAAGCAACTAATGATGAACAAAAATTTTAATTCATTCTAAGAAACTACAGCTGAGAACCCTGAAATTCCTTAATGCTCTAGTAGCATAATTGATTAAGGCATCTTCAATTGAAGATGAGATTTTGAGGAATAGAATATAAGTTTGAGCCTTGCCTGGAGCTACTTCTTGCAAATTCCTGCAGTTTAATTTTACAGCCAAAGAATAAGTTGGCAAAATAATGTTATAAAAAAGGCAACATGAATAGATGAAGGAAGGAAAAAATACTCTACTTTGCTCTTAGGCTTTTACATGTGGAAGAAAAAAGCAAATATTGTATTATGTTATATTTTTCAGTAGGGCTGGGTCAAGCTTAATAGGGGCACTCCTACCCTAAAGATATACATATCTAGTAAAAACCGAAAAGAGAACTAAATTGATTGTTTGTTTTGTCTGTAAAACTCAGCTTACAAGCCAAGAATTTGGCTGTGAATGTTGGTCCCTAAGAACAGATTAATTTGATTTAATGCATTTGTGGAAAAGTTTTTCACAGCCTTCAGCTCTGGCCAATTTGGGTGTTGATTAACAAGGAGGTTTAAATAGGGTCCAGCTGATTACCATAGCCAGAGAGTGAATGTAAAAACTGAATTCTTTTTTTTAGGCCATGGCCTACTCAAGCTCCCCTAAATCTGCCATGGGGCTCCTTAGAGTGTGGGGGCCTGAAGCCTTGTGGCCCTGCTTGTCAGAAAAATAAATGAATATTATTGGTGATATATAGGTGGTAAATAAATGACTACTTCAGTTGAAAGTAACAAAATTTCTCGTTAAATAATAATCTTTATACCTTCACTGTATCTTCCAACCATTCCCAAGGGCTCTTGAGATTCAGTGTTATAAACTAATCAACTTGAAAATGTTTCATGCATTCATCAGCAAATTGACCTTTGATCCCATTTGGTGGGAGGTTTAATTTTTTTCTTCTAAATATTTCGAATTGTTCCTTCGTTCCTGAAGAAGTAGTAATTTCACCATTCTGCTGTGTATCTATGTTAAAAGACAGGTTCTATGATTTGATCTTAAGCTCTTAGATTTTAAAAAAAATGCAAGTCTTTTATTGTGCTGCACTGTTCAGGAAATCTTACTGAAAATGTGCTATTCCCTCATAATCAAACTGACCTTTGATACCATTCTCAGGGTTTTAAAGTAGTATATTTTGCATTGTTTTTCTCCGTCTCTGAATGCAATAATATCCATTTTCTACAATTATATGTAAGTTGAAACAGATAAAAGTTAAAAGCTTCAAGGTTCAAACATGATCTTTTCCGTGCGGATGACTTCTATCACCATTGTTTTCTGATCTCTAACTTTTCACTATTTCTGTTTTATTGTCACGCCCCAAACGACAAGCAATTTGCTGCTCACTGAATTCTATAAAGATTCTCTTGATACTTTTATTCTTTTACTCATGAAGTTCCTCAAAAATAACAAAAGAGCATCAAAAGATTTTACTGGAGTTCCTGTGTTTCTATAAATGTTATACTGAAAATCATGCTCGCATTTGCAAAGATAGAGCCATAAAAAAATATACACAATTGACAATTATTTTGTTTCTCTTTAAAGTATGTCCTTCAATAAAAGCTCAGTAGATTGCATTGTTTTATCACAGTTGTGCTCTGATAATACACTGGTTACCCTTTCTCTACAACAAATTAATAGCATCAATGAAGAATTGATTATGCATTAGTTACCCATTCACAACATCTAGTTAACGGGGTCAGTTAAGTATTGATAGTACGGTTGTTACCCATTCACAATGATTAGTTCACAGGGCCTGTTAAGTATCAATCATACACTAGTTACCTATTCCCCACTGATCATACATTAGTTACATATTTTTTACAACTAATTGACAGGGTAAGTCTTGGAGATTCAGACTGGTGCAGCTTTTAGTGATCAATATAACAACTCAAAGAGGATATAGACATATATAGGATATAGGATATTTGACAGCAGACTTCAAAGAATAAACTTGGTGGAATTCAATGTTTGATTTAGGAGAAAAGTAATTTAATACTTCAATAGCTATTATTCCCATCTTCAGAGCAACAGGATTCAAAGTTATATGCAATGCATCACACCTTTATAAGATTGTCAAGAACAATAAAATGCAATGAACAAAATAATGGTGAGAAATAAAGGTGTGAAATGAAAAGCAAAAGACCAAACCATGAATGTCTCAAAATGGCTACCAAAAGAGCAAGGATTTATGTACATTCAATAGAAATATTGAAGGAAAATCATTGATAGGAATAAGACAGTAATCAACAAGAGACAAGTGTATGTGTGTGTTTATATTTCAAACAACCACTGGACATCACAACTCACAGTGTGGATCCCCAGAGATCATATGCAAAATTGTGGCTGATTGTAAGATGGTGTAACCAGCTTGATTATTTCAGAAAGTATCAGCTCCGCAATGCCCATGAGAGAGAGGTCTGATGGATCTTGGGTGAGGGCTATATTCAACAACAGATGCCAAAAGACTGCTGTTGATAATATATGGGGTGATATGGATTTTGCAAAGAAAGAATATAATCAAACAAAATAAATAAATAGAATACAATTTTTATCTCCGTATACTAAGTCAAATGAAATAACCATAATAATCATAGCCAATTCGGCATGTACTAAAGTGTACCTATTCCTGATAAGGAAAGGTGATGAGTACTGCCGCAGAAGGTCGGTATAATATAAAATCATTGGAAGTTTACTCCATAGTATGAGGTTATATATACAAGAGATAATGATAAGATGAGTGAGCCATTAGAAAAACGAATCACGTTTATCTAATACAATCAAACAAAAATATGAAAATACATGTTGTTCAAGATCTTTATAGGCACAATTCTTTATTGGTGTATTTCAGAGTTCATATAACAGAGACCTTATAATGTATATAAAAGAATATGATATTGTTAGAATGTGGTGTGGTTGAAATATCTCTAATTGTGCGAAAAGTGAAATTATATTACTCACATTTTTTTGAAACCCTTTGCTTTACCCCTCCCCTGACATGTGCCTGCTACACCAAGGGTGCAGGATGATTTTTATGCATGTGGTCTTGACAGCTCTGAAGCTAAGGGAAAAGAGGAAGATTTGAATTCCGCAGGTGTCATATGACTACACTTTTGGATTCTCATTGATTTATTATGAATAAATCAATAAATCCATAATCTAACGATGAAACAAACATTTATTTAAAATCTCATATTTTTCAAATATTAGATAAAATCCCTCCTTTTCAGTGTTCAATGAATTGAAATCATTTTTCCTGAAAGGCTACTTTTGTTTTGGCAGAGTGGCTTTTTTTATTATTACTCGTTCTTGAAATCACTTCCATTGTTGGTTTGTGAAGATCTGCCAGCGGATTTTAGATGAATGGAGTAAAAAATAAAAGAAAGAATTGGAGAAAGATCTCCAAATCGGTTTTCATCTTCACAAGCATTATATATCAGTAGGCATAACTTAAATACTCTCCACCTATCTCTTCCTAAACCCTCACCATCTGAGAATATTAGTGAAGGATGTTCTAGCAGACTTTAAAGGACCGAGACACTTCAATTTAATATTTGACACGACTGCTTCGTTTGTTGCAAGGCATACAAAAGGCATGAAAAGATGACACCGACTGCATCTGGGACTTGATCTCCTTTGAGGCACCACGTGCTTGACGCTACTGAACAGAGACATGGTCAGGAAGTACATTTGCAAATACTTGCTTATCCTTATCTTTTTGTCTTCAATGCACCGATCTTGCTACATGCACCTCATCTCAGACTGAAATATCAAAGCCACAAGAGGCAGAAATGAACACGCTCGGTCTCAAATTATCTTCAAAAACTTTTTCACAACTTTGTGAAGAAATGGAAGAAATTTATTTTCTAATGATAAATCTGCGGTGCTCTTGTCAGACTTACAGAACAGGTTCGTTCCGCGACTACGGGGTACTACTGACAGTGTAGTTGAGGGCTATTCATCATGGAGACTGAAAGAGAAGCTGAAGAAATGATTTGGCAGTAAGATTGTATTCATTTCCCAGGCTTGGAAATCAGATTTTGTCTGCTCATACAAAATGACAGAGGGAGATGCTTTTAAGAAAGTTAGGGAGCTTCAGACAATGGAGACTTCGAACTTTCAGAAGATTCACAACAGCAGGGGGACAGCGTTACCCTACACAGAATGGCAGGATTTATAAGAAAAGCAGAAGAAGGAATTTCCACTCAAATGAGTATTCACTGAGTGAGATCGATAAATGTGAAGTGTCTGCATCAGTCATATTACTCGATTTTATTTGTCCGTGTACATCCAAACGTGGTAATGATCTTCTTAGTGTTATAGCAGTCTGTCACAACGTCATCACTCTCACCTGTTCAATACTAACACCATCAAGGTTGGTTAGTCACTCACTAAAAACAGTCACTTAACCAATGTTTTTTTGCAGCCAAACATGTTGGGGTGATCAATGAATAGGTTACTTTTCTCACCTTTTTCCAGGAAGTGATCGCCAGAAAAGTCTGAATTTTCAAGAGAGCAAGCATGAATGTAACCGGATAAAAACTGAAAGGCCTATCTAGCATAAATTTTCTTTGTAAATTGAACACCCACACCTACAAAAACCTATTTGGGACAGAATTTAAAATTAAAAAAAGAAAAAAAAGATAAGGTGTAAATGTTGAGATTGGTGTGGCCTGTATGCGTGATGCATAGATATACTCATATCTACTTATTTGAGACAAAGAAGTTGGAATCAACTCATCCTGCAGTGTAGAAAGATCTATGGAGAACTGCGGATTTGCATTGCTTAACCTCTACTATCAAGACAAGAAAAGCAGCTCATTCAATTCACATTATCCTGCTTATGTATATGCACATATACATACACACACACACCACATCTATACATATAAAAACAAGCATACGTGTATATTTCTGTACACCTATGTATATCTTTATTTTCGTTTATGGTATACATTCATATGTACATAATTCAAGTTTTTATATACATGGGGAAATATGTACACACATATACTCACACACGTGCTCATACATCCTCTATAACTAACCACTAGTGCTTCATGCACATGTACATATGCATGTTTGCACACGCTAATTTTTAAAAGTATTTTATCTTTTGAAAAGACAGAAAATTAATGAATTTATCTGAAACAAAGTTAATTATCATAAGTCTCCCCACCTCCCCTTCTTCCTCTTTCTTTCTCCAATCTTTTAATCCTTCTCTTTTTCTCCCTTCTTCCTTTTCCTTTCTCAGATCTTTCAATTCTTCTTCTCATCCTCCATTTTGTCTTCTTCTTATTGGTTCCCCTCTTTTTTTCTTCTTCTCTTTTTTTTGCTTCTCATTCTTTTTCTCTTTCTCCTGCCTTTCATCCTTATTTCATTCTCACAATTTCTCTTCTTCCACTCTCTTTACCTCCTAATCATCATTTCCTCTTTCTCACTCTCTCTTCTGTGTTCCTCTCTATCTGTCTTTCCTTTGATTAGTCCTTTTCTCCCACCATTTCCAATGTCTTTGAGACGATGACGCACATGTCATTGTCAACATCTCCCCCATGTCTAATGCATCACTTCGTACAACTAATTGGCATTCGTGCTTCTTCCCTGATTTTCTTCTCATCATTAAAAAAAAAACCAAATTTTTTTACTCTCTTTAGGCTAACAATCCTATAAAAGCATCTTGTTCAGTTCTCAAGATTTTCAAAATGTGACGTTGCCAAGATTTGCAGCCTTAAATGTGGATTCTGTTGCTCATTTCACCTGGATCTTCTCAGATGACATTTCAGTCTCAGTATCAGCCTAAACCAATTATCTTACAGTTAAAATGAAGCAAAATGAAGTCCATTTTATAATTATATCATTTTCAGTCTTGAAATATCCAGCAGGAAACATTGATCACTTTAATGCTGAGCCTTTCCCTTTTCTGTCTTGACACAGACAAAGACCAATTGGGTATTGAACAATTTACCTTGGTAAGCTTCCCCATTAGCATTTCCTTTGTCTCATCTGATTGAGTTATTTATTTGCCTCCCCATGGAATTTGACACAAGATTGAGTTTAACAGACTCTTGCTCATGGTGTGCGGTTTCAGAAATAGTCAAGTTTGGTTGGCATTTCCCTTTTTGGGACACGTGGCTCGTTGAATTGTATATTAGCAAATAAACATTATTCTTTTATGCATTTCTTCTCATGGTCAAACAATTCCAGCTTATCTTGAAATTGTAACCATTTGTTCACTTTCTCCCGGTGGTATACTGTAATAGAGGAAATGCATGGCTCAAGCCATCAAACAAACAAAAAATGGAAAGGCTCCTGAATCAGATAACATTAGCATTAACCCACTGAAAAAAGCTGGTAAAGTCATCACCAGAAAACTAAGCATTCTATTTTACTTATGTTCAAGACAGAGTAAAGTTTCAGAAAATTGGAACACCACTAGTGTAATGCTATTACATGAGGAAGAAAACCTGAAAGATCTAGACAACTGTGGGTCAATTAGCTTACTTAATTGAATCTACAAACTTTTTACCAAAGTGATCTCCAACCAAATCACCAAAATACTAGATGAAAACCTACCACGGGAAAAGGCTGGATTCAGAAGAAGCTACTCAACCATCGACCATCTCCATTTGGTGAATCAATCAACTAAAAGGGAAAGCAGCAGAATATAAAATGCCTCTTGCTGTAGGATTTGTTGAGTTCAAGAAGGTCTTCAACTAAGTGGAAATCCTCAAGGTCATCAATGCTTATCACACAACATACCAACATAGCAGTTCCTATATCAGGCTATGTAAAGACTGGCCCTTTTCAGCTCAAAAAGGGGATAAGACCAGCTCATACAAACTGTTTAAAGCCTGCTTTGAGATGAGCTTCCAAAACTTAAATTGGAAAAATAAAACAATCAGAATAGATGGCGAATACTTAAGTAACCTCAGATTTGCTGACAACATCCTTTTTGCTGAGAACTTTCATGATTCAACCTCAAAATGAGAACCATCCAATATGCGCAGGAAAGAATCATGCTCAAAATTACATGGAAATATAACAAGATAGCAGGTATATAAGATAAAAAACAAGAGTCAGGGATGTTGAATCCATTAAATCTCAAATGGCAATGAGCTGGTCATCAACAGAAGGTCAAATAACTGCTGGGCATCACAACACGCAATGTGGATCCCCTAAAAATCATCTGTGAAAATATAAGATAACGTGATAAACTAGATTAGTTCTAAAAAAGATCTTGAGGAAGGTTTATGACCAATAATAGATCCTGATGGTGATGATGTTGATGATGACTGCCTGTTCTACCAAGCAAGCGTAATAGTCTGGTTAGTGATACAAGCCTCTACAGTTTGGTGATTTAGAAGCGAGGGCATTTTAGGGGTACCTTGATTCTATGTATATAACTACTGTGCACTGAGGATACAAACTCATCAAAAGAATGAGAATTTTGGTAATATATAGATAGTGAGAGAACACCATAGCCCCCCCAACAGAATAGAACTTTGTTCCCATAGAACAAGTTTGCAAGTCTTTTTACATTCATTTTTTCCTCATCATTGGAGAGAATTTTTCACTCTCTCTTTTGGCTAACAATTCTATAAAAGGATTTTGTTCAGTTCTGAACACATTTGAAATGTGATATTGCTAAGATTTACCAGACTGTTTTGAATGTAAAGTTTTTCCGTCAATATTTTCTATATCTAACTGTTTTTATTTGCTGGTTTATTTGTACCCAAGTAAATAATACTATTTTCTTTTGCTTTTTTTTCTCATGGCCAGACAACCCTGCTGATTTTGAAATAGTAACCATTCATTAACTTCCTTTAATTCAAAAATTTTTTCCTCTCTCCCCAGGGAACCTTGCTGATGTAAGAATTCCGAAAACAATCATTCTAGTCACCCATTCTCCTCATTTATTTTAATTAAAGAACATTAATTTGAGTTCAGTTTCTAATCAAGGCAATAGTTGAGCAAATATGTAGCTTTTCTGTTTTTGAGGAGAGAACTGACAAACAACACTCAATTATGGCAAATCGGCAACAACAACCCCAAAACAAAAATAATCCTATGTCCAACAAACAATTTGATATAAAAGATGCAAGTAATTCTGAATAACATACTTATTGGTTACAAAAAACATATACACTCTTCAGTCTTTTTAGTATTATTTGAAGTTCTGAAATTAACTAGTCATTATTCTATGAATTCTATGATTATCCTAATCATTATTGTTTTGATCCTTATATTTCAAGTAGTGCACCCTCCAATCTTATTCAAGTTAATGTCATATCTAATGATTTCCTGACTTTAATCTTGCTCACAGCTTTCGGTTCAATGGAGAAATAAAATTGCTGAAAAAGTAAAAAAGTACATTGGATCTTCTGAATATTGTTTATTCATATGCTGATAACAATATGACTGGAGACGATTTGTATTATTTCTTGTCATTTGCAAATTATAATAACTGGAACATTGAACAGAACAAAATGAAAAGACCAACAATAACAGCAGAGACGTACTAGTCCATCAGTAATTTCAAGAGATGCATCCTCATATTATCATAAAGATCATTATTACATATCAGTTTATATGTATAACTGTTTTCATGCTATTGATTTCATTCTTAGGCAAGTGTCATAGAGTATGCTTAACCAAGGGACAGGATTTTATGCCTCAGATAGTATATTAGGATTTGTGTATTATCCAATGTCTGTCACATAAAATAACCTTCATTGAAAAGATTGTGTATCCCATTTTTAAGTTTGAAGTTCTGAGATCAACTGTCATTATAGAAAGAATTATTCTAATTATCAGTTTTCTAATCTTTGTTAGGATTAATTTGGCTGTTAGGTGTCCTAGACTTTCTCAAGTGTTTATGTCACATGTGATATTCATTCTTTTTCAATTTCTATCTTGTTACTGGTCAAGCAACAAGGATTTGCTGTGCAGTGTAATATTTTTTAAAGATTTCAATTGTCCTTATCTGCCATCAAAGATAGCATCCTTTTAATTACTCCAAGGAAAGTGAGTAATTATAGCATAAGCAGACTACTATTGTAATCAGTCAATTCCTCTCAACTGTATCAAATGTAAAGGTAAGCTATAAACAAGTCAGTAATGAGTATACCTGGAGAGATGAAGAAGGTGATCAGAGGATTGAATTCATATTATTCTTGAATATTTTTTATCATGAAAACGATATTATCATTTCAATTTGGCTTGCCGCATTATTTCAAATAGAACCTCCACAAATTTTGTGAAAACAATATTTTATTCTGGCTGATTCTTACTTTCCTTACTTTCCAATCAAGTGAATGAATAAAAAAATTCACGCCTTTTTTTGAAACTCGAATGATTTTATGTCAAATGATTTATGTCATGCAAAGTGAAAAGTGATAGAATTTCGACAGACAAATATGAAGTGCAAAGAATTCCTTTTTTTTTTGGTACTTTGTATCATTTTCTCCCGAATGGTTTGCGGGTGCTCGTAATAAAACATTTATGTGAAATTTATTGCCCTGATACAATTTTATTGACAATGTAATCACTTCATTGCTGAAAGGCAAATGAAGCATTCAAAAAAATAATGAATCAGTTTGTAAGAGAGAGGTATCCATTCATTGATTCTTTAGAAACCGTCAATCACCTAAACTGTCAATGTAGGTTTCTACAGTCTTGCCTGTTGGTCTGGTAGGCTACCTATCTATCATGTGTACAAACCACTTTGATGGAGTTAGATGGCTGAAATCTTAGAAATCTGTTCCTTATTATGTCAGGAAAAGAACATTTTTTGTTTTTTCGGAATTATCCCCAAAACAGAGTTTTTTTCTGGGTTCAATTTACGATCTAAGTTTATGCTAATTTTTTTTTTAAATTCAGACTTTTTAGTGATCCAACAAGAGATTAGAGAAGTAACTTATCCATTCATCATCTCTTTTTTTCAATTTTTTAATTGATCACCACCAACAGTGTTCTGTCAAAAGATGGGCTTGTGATAGTTTCTATTGAGTAACCAACCATCGCATAGCAGAGGCATCACATGTACAAATGCAACTAGTAGCATACTGCTGTGCTTTACACGTGCAGTCTCAAGGGAGAGTTCGCTGCGTTTCAAACTGTTTGCCAAGAACAAAAACAAAGAAGCACCCTAAATCTGAAAGTGGTTTCAAGTTGGGAGCAAAAACAAAAAGCCTGAAGCAGGAAAGCTGAAAAAAGGGTTGAAAGAGGAATGAGTGCACCATTTTGCATGTTGCTGCTGCAAATGGTTTTTTTTTTGCAGTTGTTGCTTTAGAGAAAATTTCATTTTATTTGCAGTTTATTTGTAAAGGATTGACTTGTCATCGTTTCACAAAGAAGCTTTGGCTAATTTCAACTTGGTGCAAAAATTCTGGGCTGATAAAAGATACTGATGGGTTTGTAAAACATTCCTTTTGTGTTGGTACATTTTCGAATGCCTTAATAAATTACTTTCTTGTCAGATACAACCTTATTCATCTTAAGAGAAAATCATCCTCTCTCCTAGTTCTCTCTGTTTGATGTACATACAGACTGAAAAAAAAAAAACATTCTGTATTTAGGACTAGAATTTCAAAATTTCATTAAACTGAACCCTGATCATTGATTTGCTGAAAAAGGGGTCATGAGACAAGCAGAGATCATTCCTTGCATATCTGGTTCCAAGCAGTTTCTATTCCAACATATTCTTCAAAATTAATCAACAGATAAATCACTTTAAGTTCCCTAATTCTGTCCTCATGTTAACTACTATCTCTTTCTGTTGGTCAAACCATACTCCTCAGCACCACCCATGTCCTCCGAGGGACCAGTTTTATCAAAAATGTATACCAAGTTTCACCGAGTATTTACTTCTCATGAATCACACACATGTTCATACATGCATATAAATACATACACCTACATACATATACATATACTTGAAAACTATGCTTGTCAGCACGCAATTTTAGTGGGGACATGTGACAGTATGCCCCCTTATATTTGAAAACATTACCAGAGCTCGGTTACTTTCTTCAATACATTTATTCTATTTCATTCATTTGTTCAGGGAATGGAGACATTCTTGCATATCGAGCATGACTAGATACTTGAGTGCTACCATATTTTACAGAATTGAAGTTTGATAATTTTTACCTCTTTGTGGTTTAACCTATTAATAATTAAAATTAAAGTGAATGGAGTTATGTCCATTTCTTCAACTATCTTTGATCCTTTTACTGAATGAAGAAGAGAATTCTTTTTTCTGTTCAGCTTTCAGTATAAAAGAATCTTTATCATGAATTCATTGACGAGTCTCTCAAGATTTATTTGTTATTGACTCCTTATCATCATCATCAGTCTTTTAATGTCCGTCATTGGACATAGACCTTCCCCAGGATTTGCCACAATTCTCTATCATGGGCGTCGCGGAACCAGTATTTCCTGAATCTGTCCAGTTCATCTCTCCATCATGTGTTTTGTCAGCCTCGGTTATTTATGTGATCCCTGGGGATCCATGTTGTGAGTCGTGATATCTATTGGCTGTCTGTCATTTTTGCAACATGGCCTGTCCATTGCCATTTGAGTTTTTGATAGTTTCTATGATGTCATGGACACCCGTTTTCATCCTTATATACTGTCTTGAGATCTCTCCATGACTCCTTATAAGCAAGCTCAAATGCCAGAGCCATTTACAAGCTTTTGCCATAACGAATATTGTGTTAATCACATTATTATATTGCTCTTTCTAAAGCCATCAAATCACAAGTGGCACTGGGGCATATTGAATGTGGGGGGTCAACCCTTTCCCCACTCCCAATACTCTTTCTGTTAGCAAATTTCTCCGAGGTTTGCCAAATTAGCCATTTTCTGACTTGATTTGACTGATTGTTTTTCTTTTTTAGCCAATAAAAATTCATGATAACTGATTAAATCTGATATGTTCAATTAGAATAAAGATTCAATATTAATTAATAACTTGTCCTTGAGTCTCAGTATGTAGTCATTTGATTTGATAAATTGGCTTTGAATGAATAAAGAGTACTTGAAATATATATATACAAATAAAATTTAGCCAATTTTAGAATCTCTTTTAGCTATAAGTAACAAATCATACTAGACAACACTGATTTCTCCCCTCATTCGGACTGCACATCCACATTGTCGGCCAATTAGATGCCTGTACCCTACTCTCCATAAAAATCATTAGGTGCATCTCTGGAGTGATTTGACTTGAAGTATCAGTGCCAAACTGCGAAGAATACTTTTCACAAAAATAACATCTCTCATGCCATTGTTGAAAATTAGGAGACCAATGTTTTTCACTGATCACATGAAAATTTGTAAATGTATAAACCAACATAATTTTATTTCTAATTTGTAAAGATATACCATGGAATTTATCCAGATGCTGTTCATAATAACTCAATATTCAATTGTCAAAAGAGTTCTAAATGACTTGTGTAGTCTCGAATCGCCTGAATGCTTATCATAGTGAACAAGTAATTCGTTTTGCAGATCATTGAAGATGCCCCAATCTAGATAGTGATTGTACTAAAAGTAGCATTAAATAATCATTATTTTCTTTTGAGTTGAACAAATCTTTGTTAGTTTGAGCCCCACCCATCTTATTGCATCAATAGATAAGGACTCCACCCTAAAAAGTGCCAAATATCTTGACAGTAATGAGAAAGAATAGTTACATGTTTTTTTTATAAATTATTTTACACTTGTATATTTTGATAATTGTTTCCTTGTCTGTAAAATTGTATTTGCTCATGGGAACACACACATATATATAATATATCCATCTGTACATTATTATGTTTCATGTAAATATATATCTATATGAATATATGTCTGTAATGGAGTTGACATTTCTGAAGTTAGTATACCTTCTCCCTTGTTTATCTCCTGTGACAACCAGGTACAATTCAATTTCCCTATTTTGCCCCCAAACCAAATCTTATATAATTTTTCCTCTTTCCTATCTTTAATGCCATTTTTGGAGGTTACTTATCTGTTGACCATTAACCTCGCTCTCTCTCAAATCTTCTTCATTCTGGAAGACAAGGAAAGACGCATAACCTTTTTCCATAACTTTGTACACATCTTTACTTCTCTGTAGATACTGAATATTGTTATGATGTTGATCATTTACGAAAGGTTTTGCTGAAGACACAATCTTATTGATGTCTCTATAGCTACTTGCCATCAGAATCATTTGCAAATACTTTTACAACATCTTCTAACTCCCTGATATCTCTAATACAAACACACTCTCTGTGCAGAGATAAAAACATACTCAAACCACTTTACTGAGCAAAGTAATACTATGTAACAATTCACCATTGGTCAAGATGTTGTATCTATCAGTTGAAATCTACCAAGCCATTCATGTTGATATTATCATAAGAGATATTGTTCTTACATTGTATGGGAGAGAGTAGGAAGTAGCTGTTGGTTAGATGTGGCGAGAAGATGTTGGTGAAGACAAAAGATTTTACCTCCATGGGGTGTGGTGGTTGGCACCATGCACTAATATCATTGGTAATGTTGAAGGAGGAAGGGAGATGTATAGAGAAAATGTATACCATGTACAAATGTGTATGCGGATATTGAACAGAGTAAAAAAGACACATACAAGTATGTAGATGAGCAAATGATGGGTACATTTAATTCATATCAATTATGATAAATAAATAATGAAATGAAATATTTGTAATTGAAACATTAGTACAATCAATCATGTAGAGAGGAGAGAAAAGTAGAGAAGAGTCCTGTTTAGTTTAGGTTATTTCTATGCATAGAAATGAAATGTATGAAATAAGAATTTAAGGGACATAGTGTAATGGGTCTGATGTTATTTTGTCTATCTATTGAATGGAGCCTGCTGAGTCATACCTGTTATAATGAGTAGTATAGTTGATCAAGCGAGATTATAGAGAGTAGGATAGTCAAGATAGGTGCAAGAAGGAATTAAAAGGGGTGAAAATAGTAAGCGCACCATTTGCTTGATCACCAAAAGTAGTAGTTGTAGTATTTGTATTTAGTACCTATGAAGTTCTTGTGAAATTCTCATATTGTGGATGATAAATGACATGACAATACACATATAGTCATGGTCAAAGAATAATAACTAAGTGGGCAACAAGTTTAGAATAATGAAAAAGTGAAAGTTAACTGGCTAGAAATAACAGGAGAACAAAGGCGACTAACCACATGTGTTCAGGGCTTTTATTAGGGAATCATCGTAAGAAGTGATGTTTTAGATATCCAGCTAGAAGAAGGGTCTTGTATCAAATTCTTGACTAAAATATAGGGGGCATCACTCCATAATTAATTGTACCTGAAAGTTTAAAATTGCTTTGCCTTTTGGAGCCAGTCAAAGACAAATCTTTAGCTCTCTGTGATGTATTTATATAAAACTTGACAAGGATTTCTTCCTTCAAACTGTGTTAGGGAGAGAAGAACAAACTTTTATTTCCTTTTGTGTTCAGTGAGTTATTCTATGCAAAATTGAAACTAAATTACATTAATGTTTTATAGACTTCTTGTAGATATCACACAGACAGAATAGATAAAAGTTATATTTGCTCTAGATTGTGACATTTAGTTCAGTAAAGTTGAACATTTTGGTGTTCTATCATAGTCATTAGATTTTTGTTATCCTTTGTCAATGAAGTTGTAAAGGGGTATATGTATTTGGTGGCATCTGTTTGTCTGTTTGTCTCTTCACACAATATCTTCAAAAGGACCAAAGGGATTTCAATGAGGTTTCGTAAAAGTGTTGGCAATTGGGTAAGAAAAAGGTGATAAAATATAGTGGCAAATCAAGGAATTATTTTCTATTTTATCATTTATCCTATGTGCAATTATTTCCCCTTACAATGGCAATATGCACTGTCTGAGTGCTTTTTAGTTTTTTTAAAGTCCAATTTGTTCATTGCAAACCCAGCATCATTGTAATCAGTGAAATGGCAGTGTGATGGTTTTGAAAGGAAACAAGTTGTCAGATTAGGTGAATAAGTCTAACAATGGCTGACTTGGAATTAGAGTCTGAAATTTCTGTGACTTGTAAACAACTTATCATGTTTAATTGTTGTTTGTTTCATGGTCAGTGCTCTCCAATTCTGTTGGCCTTGCTCTCTGGAAAAAATTGAGATAATCTGATAATTCATATTTTAGAAGGGGATATATCAATACTTTTGTTGTTTGTAAAAATTGTATTTAATTTTAAATTTTAAATTCCTGGCTAGTTCTAATTAAGTCTTAAATTAAGAATTTTGAGAGAAATATTATTTGAAACTTTGAATGAAAAAAAAGAAGTTTGATTTTTGAATCAAATCAAATCTCAAGTTGTTTGTGAAATTCTTATCTTTTCATGTTATTGAAGAATTCATGAAAGGTTTTTGTAAAAAAAATGTATTCACTGTTAGCATGTCAATGTAAAAACCTATTTATCATCAGACACTGACTGACGCTGTTAGATTATTTTCAGTAAAGTGCGTAATGATAATTCTGAAAAACATGGTTGATGTT
>OY735212.1:26295040-26430040 GCA_963457665.1 Thysanoteuthis rhombus
AAAGTACATATTGTGTTGAATAAAGGAAAATTTCCTTCAAAATGTGCCAGGAAGAAAAAAAAAAGCAACAACAATTAAACACAGAAACCAAATAGAGATGCTTCATTCTGAAAAGTCTATGATGTACCAAACATAGTGAGAATCAAAATGAAACCATAGAAGATATTCACAATGATGAGAGTGAAATTGAAGAGAAATAGTTGCGTTCTCGAGCAATATCTTTGTGAGCTTCTTGAATCCACACCAAGAAAAGTCTCATTGTTAATTCTTTAAAAGCTGCTTTGAAGAGATTTACTGACTGTAAACAATGTTGCCTCTATCTTTCTTTTTACCTTCCTTAATTGTTTGATGATGGAAGATTAAGAAAGGGAAAAAATATGAATGTTATCTATATTCTGAGTTTTAGCTGTGCTTTTTTTTTAATGTGGCTTTTCGTTTTGTTTTCTTGAAGGAAAGGAATAAAGATAGCTTTTTTTTCTTTTGGAAGAAGAAATTCATTAATGTATATTCAAGCTTAGATTCCATTTGTTTCATTTCTTGACTTATTATCTTTAAAACATGAAAATTAGCTGAAGTAAATGGAAGTCTGACTTTGTGCAATAATTTGTAAGATTTTTATTAATTTTTTCTTGATTAGGACGAAAGAATGAAGACATGTTAGTTCGAATTGTGGCATCACAACTCGTCAGTACAAAAAGGGCAATTTTCTTACCAAACCTTGTGACAATGTTGACTGTAATAGAACATATCTATTAGAATGAATTTCATCAAAGCCAAAATATAATCAGAACAAAAAAATAATAAATGTGTTGCAAGAGAGGTGAAGCTGCAAATGATATCATCAGTGATTGGAGAAAGTTAGCCCAAAAGGAATTTCAAGAAACATTTCCAAGCGACATTTCAAAGTTGGGGCAATCAGTGGAAACAAATTATCACACATCTGAGCTTCCATTAATTTCCTATCTAGTTGTTATAATAGCATCAAACAATTATTCATTATAGGCAAAATGATTGAGAAAAATTTAAACACTTTTGTAAGTAATTGTCACCCGAAAGGAAAGACTGAAGATCAGTGGGAGAGAGAGGGAGACAAAAAGTGTTGTTTCGTTTTATCAATAATAGTCGGTACATCCAGAAGAAGACAAATGGAAAACAGAACTTAACCTTGTGGTACTGGATGGGATATTGAATAGTCTATAGCCACACTTGAAGAGTTTTGATATAATGAAACAGCCGTCCGTGGATGACACATTTATTAATTATTATCATATATATATTTATAAAAAAATCTTTTCACTTGGGAGTTTTGTTCCAAGGAGACTATTTGAATTACAAAATATTTATAACACTAACAGAAAAAAGAGATGTATTGTCTGTTGGATTCCCTTCAGTTGATGGAAAGTACTTAATCCCTAATATTTTCACAGTCGGAATCTTCAAAATATCATAAAAGTGAAAATCGGAAATTGCTAGCTTTATTATTAACTGAACTATTGCTTTTACTTCAAAGGAGAATTTAATTACATTCTGTGAGTTTTATACTTAATTCTTTAGTTTGACAGTGATTGCATACACGTACATAAGGGTGTATTGATAAGTCTGTAACCAGACACATATTATGCAATAGGTGCACGGAAGGCACAAAGCCTGTAATTTCAGAACTTCTCCTATGCATTGTATCTGCAGGCAAATTTTGAATGCTCTTATATGTACTGAAGTGTGGATGTTGATCAAAATATCTATTCTGCGGTTTATATGTGAGTATGTGTGAGTTGCCATTTCCATACATTTAAGGGAAGAGATAGAGAGATAGGAATTTCTTCACATAAGAGTGATAGATACGGATTCAGGAAAGACTGAGTTCAGTTAGCAACTTCTGTGGAGGTCAGACATGGGTCTCTTTGACTTTAAAAGATTTTCAACAGTTGAATTACATTATTTGTTTTCATGTGCAGCATGAAGCTGTATGGATTCTTTATAAACAAACTTTTTGTCTTCAATGTGAAGCAATTGTATCTCTCTGCAGCTTAGCTCTATTTGGTGCATTTCCTTTATCCTTTGTCACCCTGTTCCCTGCACCGGGATTGGAAAAAGTGCGCAGTTGTTGGTGCAAGTATAAACTGCAAACATATCAGGGAAAACAACTTAGGTAACATGGGACAAAAGTAAAAGCCCTCCCTCAAAAGGGATCAGGCAAGAATCCTGTTGCCATTTGCCAACATAGTTCAAATATTATGCTACTGTCCTACACATAGTTATAAGTTGAATTTTGTTCTGAAATTTTTGCTATATAATGATCGATCTGTATATATGTATCAATTGTATTATTGATTTATGTGAATATACTCAGATGTATGAATATATATTGATATGCAATGAGAGGTGGGGAGATGAAAAGAGAGATATTGCTGTTTGCTAATCTTAACTTAGTCTTTCACTTGATAAATTGGGTGTGAGAATGGGATTGGGAGGTCGATCTTTCTAAAAGAAACGGTTGCTGCCTGCCAGGCATGAAAATCAGTATTTGAAATTTCGACTTTCAAACACTGAATACTAACACTGATGAAAAATATGTAACGAAGTTGGTCCTATATACATGTATGCATGTTCATGAACACAAGAATATAACAGTAATTACACATATCCCCATCAATATTGTGATTATATAGTTATGTATGCAGTTATGCATAGTCTACGAGGCATTACAGCTTAGAAAACTTGGGATGTAAAAGAATTTTTCTAAATTTATGTCATTTTGCTCAATCATTTATATAAAGTTTTCAAACCTTCTTTTTGTTTTATACAAAATTAGATATCATGGTACTATTTGTGAATTTTTCTAGTTGGGATCATCAGTTGTTCACCAAGTGACTGTTTCAGGGATTTAAAAACAAAACAGTTCAATTGATATGGCCGTATATATATATATATATATATATATATATATATATATATATGTCTATGCACATGTGTGTGCACATGCATGCTTATATCTATTTCTCATCGTATATTTATACCTGTATTGTGTTCTATTTACAAGCACCCAACTTCAATAGCATATAGGTATATGTATAAACTGTCCATACAAACATAAATATAATTTTTTGAGTGTTCATCCACGTTTTATTCTTTATTTTCAATTTTATCATCTTCCATCTGCCAAACATCAGTTTGCAGATTTGGCATGGCTGAACCAAAATACCCCTTTCTGCTTTACTGAGAAAATCATCTTGTTCTGTCCTAAACTCATTTGTCCTTTACAATAGACGTGGGGAATATATTCTCCGAATGTTGATTTTCTTTTCTTGTTTTTGTTGTTCGGCGGACTTTTAACATATTTGATGTCCGCATCATCATCAATCTTCTTGCTTTAAAAGTTTCTATAAAAATTCATAAATCAAAAAGTTTCTATGAAGGAAACCTTCCACAGAACCGAATAACATTTAGTCTGTAATAATGATTAATTCAGGTTTTCTCTCTCTCTCTTGCGGAAAAAGAAACTGAAATTCTCATCAAACAATCTGGTTTACAGTTGACAAATTACAGAAAAAAAGAGCCAATTTACAATGTGCGTTTTATCAACCATTTCATAACCCCCCTGCACACACTTTGTCTGTTCAATTTCCTTGTTCTGACTATGGATATTCTAGTAAGTTTGAAACTTTGGCTAAAAATCTGTAACTTCTACAAACACAAATCTCAGAGTTGATCTTTTCTTTACAAAACAAACTATTTCTTCTCAAAGTAAACCATTTAT
Organism: Thysanoteuthis rhombus; assembly: GCA_963457665.1. Taxonomy (NCBI): domain Eukaryota; kingdom Metazoa; phylum Mollusca; class Cephalopoda; order Oegopsida; family Thysanoteuthidae; genus Thysanoteuthis; species Thysanoteuthis major. The sequence continues at coordinate 26,298,798 of OY735212.1, forward strand.
ACTTGGCTGCTGGTATTGCAGTCACCATTTAAAAGTCCATGTACACAAGTGACCTGTGTTGGCATATGTATTTTATTTACAAACATTGATATGTTCCTACACCTTAGGTATCACAACCCTTTGACCCTAATCTGACCTGGGGATTTTACCAATTTTATACAGTATGATATTATAACTTTCACAACTACATGACTATTAAAACATATTTCATATTTCTGGATGAGAATTGGTGTTTGGACTCCTTGGGTTCAGTCATAAATATGAAGGGGTCACTGTTCAAAGGTTTAAGAAATAAATCATGGGAGCAAAATGATAGAGAGAAACTTGTTAGATATTTCTTGTACCCCCCCAGTCTTTAGCAGAAAGCCACATTCATGAAACATTCATCAGGAATGGTATACTGTGTGATAACATTTCTAATTATTAGCTGAAGATAGTGTTGTTGTCGGGTTTAGGATAAGCAGCCTTTTATGTATCTCAAGAAGCTGCTGTTATTTCTGGTATTATCTTTTGACATTTTGTTCAAAATTTGATAAAATGCACTCATTGACAGTTATACATAACTATACAATCACTTCACAATGGCTCTTACTCTATGAGCACATGAACTACCAGATTTTGATTGGGGGTATATTATTGGTCAATTCAAACGTAGAATGAACAAGCATTAAATAGAATTGTTTTAATGAATTCAACTATGAGCTGCAAACAATGTGATCCTGGAATTTACTAACAAGAAAAAGTTCTGCCTCTCATTCTGGTAGACTAAGTCTATCAAAAAAGTGTTTTCACACAATGAGTCAGTGAAGTAAAAATATCCAGTTGTAAAATATTCAAGTGTATTACAGTATCTTCACCATATGATAGAGCAGCTGGAGGAAAGCAGTTTCTTCAATCAGTCAAGATTCGGCTGAAAAAGCTGAGACCAATTGAGATGGGGAATTGATTCTTTGAGTTTAACTGCAACTTCTTTTCAGTTAAAATCTCACTTGTTCATTTTTTTTGAATGGTGAATGAGTATGAATGTGGTGATTGCCTAATGATGAATAAGTTTCAACAATCACAGCGTGCAATTAAACGTGATGGATTTTCCATTATGGCGTGGGAAGTAATTTGAAGCACTGGTTGTTCAAAGCCTCTGGGTATATCAGTTAAGAAAGTACTTATCAATTCTGCAGGTGAGACTTCTCCCAGAAAATATTTGTTATATTTATATTTTTTAACTATTTATATCCAGGATTATCATTCTCTAGAATTACTCTAATTTATCATAAACAATCTAAATTAAAAAGTGCAAAATCAAAGAATTTGTTATGAATGAAGCAAGAAAATACCAAATTACCTGTCATTGTTTGTCCCTTAATTACCTCTTTTCTATCAACATGTCTATTCAAGTCTTTCTGTCTATAGAGTGCATAATAGTCTGTATACTTCCCACAAAGATTACAAAACTACTTTGCTGCCCATTAACGAGTCTCGTAGGATGGTTAAAATATAAATGGCTATTAAATCAATCCTACTATTATTTAGCTATGGACTACTTTGTTCCTTTTTCTATGACAAAAGCATTGAAAATGTTGAAGTAACTGAGTCAAATAGAAACCAAAAACAAGGCAGAAGAGGAGGAATAGGTTCCATAATTAATATTGGCTTTCACAGAATCCTTAGAAATGAAGAATTGAGTTATTATCATAAAGTATGATAAGCAAGTGTTTAAAGCTAGGATTTTCTTCCTCTATTATTAAAATATATGATTTTGTATTCTATTTCTGAATTGCATTGTACTATTTCCTTTGGTTCTCCAAGTTCAGTATTATTACAGTTTTGAAAAAGATACCTTGTCTGAACTGATCAAATCAAAGCCTGTGGTGAAAATTACACTACTTTGTTTGGGTTTGTGTCAGATAAGTTCAATTTAATGTTTGTTTTGAATGTGAGCCAATATGCTGTTAGGATAGTTCATTGTTGTAAAACTAATAAAAAGAAAAAATACCAAGGCATATTGGTGCACCCACGCACTTTCAGATCAGGTCTGTTCTTCTCTGTAACTATTCAATTTCCCATATGGCCTGAAAAGAAAACTGCTTTTGTTAGAAACCACAGCAGAGGAATTTTTCAATGGTGTTGGAATAACACTGTCTGTTGACATGAAGATATGGATATTTTCACAACATGTTTGGGTATTTTTTAATGAAATCAAGGCTGAGAATACTTCACTGTATCTGACAGGATTTGTGCAAGTATGAAATTAAATGAAATTTCTACATGGTATAATCTATGTTGGGTTTCATGTTTAAAAAAAATTCGACCCTTCCAGATCCCTCTGTCTCAAGATGATATTTTAGGGGGTGAAATAAAAGATAAATCTAAATTTGCTCTTGAGTCTTGGTCATAATGGTCCTAAAATTGTAGTATGTTATTCATGTTAAGAGTATATAAATCATCGAAATATAACAGAAATGGTAGAATATGATACCTTCACAGAATCTCAATACAAAAGAAGAGAATGTTAAATGAGAATTGTTTTTGAGAATGACATTTAAATCTAACTACAAGAACAGAAGAAAAAACAAAGAAACATAAAGCCCAAAGATAATACCAGTACCACAATCATAACAGCATAAAGATAACACCCTTAAAAAAATCATAACATCATTGAGAGGAAACCAATGTTTCATTCTTGAGAACAATAACTCAAATGAAGAAAAACTGCCCGGAAAAATATTCATTGGAAAAATGATTTAGTTTGCAAATTGCATACTTGGATAAGCAAAAACATTCAGTAAAAGTAAAGGATATTTTTTTTGCAATAAATACATTTTGAACTGCATTCATGAAGTATTTTTCAAATATCAGAATATGTGTGTGTATTTACTATGAGACATTGGCAAAGATATGTACTTATAATTATGTGATTTATTATATGTGTAGATATGCATACACACACAAGCACGTACACACACACACACATATGTATATACAGTGCACCACAAAACTTTAAACTCAAGTGAAAATTTTGAATACTTTCGTTATTATCTGGAAAATATTTATTACTGCTTGTGATTATAAGGTAGGCCATCTTATAAACACATTCCTACAGTAAAAGGTTAAGCAATGACCATGAGTAGTATATTTTTAATGTAATTTTAAATTAGAAGAAATTTTTATTGTGACTAAACTTTAAACTCAAATAACAAAGCTGATGGATCGTTTAACTGCAGAATCAGGATCTCTAACAATGTGTAATAGCAGAGCAAATCAATCAAAGTAGTGAAATGTTTTTGAGTATGATCCAGAAGAGTTATGGAGCAATGAATAGAGATGGTAGTCTATCCTTGTGTGAGTTAGGTAAAGATGTGGACAGCCATTCCTTTATAGATAAGTTAAAACCCAACCTCCTTTCACAACCTTCTTCATCGGGTATTTCTTGTATTTTCATTTTATTTTCTTTGTCCGAGGAAGCTTGCTCTATCAGGTAAAACATGTCCCAAAAATGAGAATATAATTTATCTTAAATTAAACTTGGTTTCTAAATATATATATGTGTGTCTAGTAAGGCAGCAGTTTTTCATCTAAGCAGGTTTTATTAAAAAAGGGAAATTCAATAAGAATATCGATAAATCAATCTACTTGATTATATATATATATATATATATATATATATATATATATATATATATATATATATATATATATATATATATATATAAATATATACATATATATATATACGCATATATATACATATATATTTAAGCACAAACATATCATTTAGCTGTGGGAATATATAGGTATTCATATTAGATTATATTTATAGATGTGCTGGCATATGTTGGTATTTTTCAAGTACAAACTTTTGCGTGGGTAGGTACATTTGATGTGTATGTGTATTTATATTGATAATTTATTGCTTGAGTAAGTTAAATGAAAATGTATGTACTTAGCTCTACCTGATTAGAAAAAAAAGACAATATCTGTCATTTCTGTTGCAATGAATAATATCTATATGTGGCATATATTTCATTTGTTTAAATATCCGTTTTCGTTTTTGTGAAACAAAATTTTTCAAATTACATGCGCACAAATTTTAAATATGACCATATATGTGCATGTTTAAATGTGCGTATTTTTATCATATATTTTGATATGTATAACAATTTCTCTCTACATATATTCAGACCCTCTAACCCACATGTATATTAATGAATACATACATATTCTTACATTTGAATATTCATGAATGCTTGTATAGTGTTATACACGTGAATTTGGATACAATCAAAATGTCTGTCTATGCAGCTTTTGGAATATCTATCTTCATATATAAGCATAGATATTCATTCTTATCAGGATAGTTTTTGTGATTTAAACCCAGTAAACAGTTATGATTTGAATGTATGTTTATAAACGTATCAATATATTTAACATATTATTATTTTTTTTCTCTGCATTTTTAAAGGGTGAAGCCTTAGAAGGAGTCAAGATTCCCATCTACCTAGTTCAGGCGATAAAACAAGAAAATTATCATGGAAATGGAATAAGACAGCACATATGATTGGCCGGAGAGAATTCAGTACAAATAGAGACATGCTGAAAAGCAAATTGTCAATATGCTTAAAACAAGGTATGCAATCAATGTATAATACCAGCTATGACATACAAGTATGAAACTAGGAAACTTACAAAACCACTCAAAAATGAATTCAGAATTGCACAAAGGGTGATAGAAAAGGGGAATGTTAGGAATAAGTCTTTGCAATACGAAAATGATCAACAAAGGACTAGTGTGAAGGATGTCATACAAGTAATTAAGAAACAAAAATAGTGATGGGCAGAGCATGTATTGGAAAGAAGGGATAATAGATGAAGCAAAAGGTTAACCAATGGTACCACAGTAAAAAAAGACCAGGCATAAGATGGAAAGATAGATTAGAAAAGATCGGCAGTTAATCATAGCATCAATTTGTGGATTTAAGCTCATCATGAATGGAGATGGGAAAGGCCTTCGTCCAGCAGTGGATTCATCACAGCCACTGCTGCTGCTGATATATTCACATAGCTGAATGTATACGTGTTCATGTACAACTACATATACAAATTTAAATCTGTTTTTCTATGTGTGTGTGTGTGTGTGTGTGTGTGTGTGTGTGTGTGTGTTCGTGCATTTACAATCCAATTATCACTCTTATAAATTACTTATCAGCCGAAATATTTGATTTGTTGACACAAAGAAGGCTTTCAGTTCACTGGAAATCTCCAAGTTTATTGATGCTATGATTCAACAAGGTGTACACCCTTTATATGTCAGTATTGCAACATATCTACTAACACAGCAGTCCCTTCACCAGGCTACCAGAAGACTCGGACCCCTCTCAGCTCCAAAGATGGGTAAGACAAGGAGATACCAATTCGCCGAAACTCTTCTCACAAGACGATTTTTGGAAACCTAAACTGGGAAAAAAGAGGAATCAGAATAGACAGCAAATAGATAAATAACCTCAGATTTGCAGACAACATTGTTCTTTTGCTGAGAATCTTCATGACCTTCAAAGAAAGCAAGAAAGTTGGACTACATTAATTTCAATAAAACAAATGTCATATACAACAAACATGTCATAGACGAAAACCCAATGATCAAAATTAAAAATGCTGAGCCTGAAAATGTAGACCTCTACATCTACCAAGGACAGCGAATTTCCATGAAATCCTCAAAAGAAGAAAAAATCAAATGAAGAATCACCTCAGGTTGGCAAGCTTTCAGTAGGGCAAGATCAACCTTCAAGAACAAGAAAATGTCAAGAAGAAGGGTAAACAACCAATGCATCCTCCCGATAGTCACATATAGAGCTGAAGCATGGAACCTAACTAAAAGACTGACCCTTGAACTGAGATCTAGGCAACATGCACAAGAGAGAATCATGCTCAACATGGAGAGATCACAAGACAGCATAACTCACAAGAGGATAAACTGGAGTCCTAGATATCATAAAAGTTAGAAAACTTAAACAGCAGTTGGTTGGTCATGTTGTGAGACTGGAAGACAATCGCTAGACATCACAAGTCGCAATGTGGATCCCCAGCAATCACATGCAAAACCGGGCCAACAAAATATAGATGGCATGATGAAATAAAGTGAGTACTGGCTCAATGATATCAACAATAGAGTGGTCTGCTGAATCTTGGGGAAGGTCTATGACCAATGATGGACACTAAAAGGCTGATGATTATGATGATGATGTAATTTTAAAATTGTTGTTTTTTCTTGTATTTCCTTTGAACATTTCTTTTTTTTCCTCAAACATAAATCTTTCATAAAAAAGAATGTTTTCCAGAATTTTCATTCCCTTCTTCCCTGATATAAAGATACCATGCTAAAATTAAGTCTGAATATTTCCCATTTGATTCAACTCTCTTATCTGAGAAGAGATTGTTCTGGAAAGAAATGTGGAGACATTTTTCTGCTGCTAGAAGATTGCCTCAAACAAGCCCAGTGCATAATCAAGGGTCGAGTATTACTGACTTGAACAGATTGTTTTGTTTTTTTGATTTTTTTGTTTGAAAGATATTAATTTTTAAAAGGTCAATGAGTCAAAAGGAAGGGGAAAGAAAGTGAAAGAATTAAAAAAGGAATGAAAATTAGGAGTGAAAAGAGAGGGACTGTTGGTAGAAAAAAAATGTAAAGGAAAGTATCAGGAATAATAAAGTCTAAAGCTATATTGACAAAGAGAGAAAAGGGTAAATGAAGAAAAGAAAGAGGGTAGTTAAGAACGAAAGAAAGAATTAGTTGGAAGAGCAATGAAGAAGGATGAAAGCAAGATTAGCGGGAAGACTGAAAAAAAAGAGAAATTGAAAAAGAAGAAATAGTCAGAAGAGGCTTAGGGTAGAAAGAAAGATGAAAAACACGAAGATCGGAAGAGTTTTTGTCGAGAGAAAAAATAGATTAAAAAAAAAAACAAGATCAAGTTGGCATATTGGGTTAAGAAGAGAAAGAAGAGAAGATGTAGAGATTCAGAAATGGTATTCAGATGTTAAAAGAAAATGAAGAGAGGAAATTTGTTGGAACAGAGAAAAAATCTTTAAAAGATTTTAAAGATTTCTCTGAATAATAAAAGTATGGAAAATGAAATATGGTAAATTCCGGACAGCTTTTAGTGTCATCCGGTTTATTTCATGGTGATTTTTTTCAGAGATACAAAAGCTGTTTGTCTCTACAGGAAAACTTTGAAGCCATGGAAAAAAGTGGCTGTTTTTACTTGCCCTATTTTACATATTTTTTCCTTCTGAATCAATTTTACATATGTAGATTTCCACATTGTTTTTTTCAGAGATACGAGAAGTTTCCTTCAACAAAACAACTTATAACCCATAGGAAAAAGTGTTTATTTTTACCATCCCCAATTCATTTTTTCCTTCTGTACTACTCATCACCAGCAGCAGCAACAGCTGCATTTGAAATATATTATTGGACATAGACCTTCCCCAAGATCAATGTTATAACCACCTGAACTTGTCCAAATCATCATAAATTTTTTTTCTTGCCAACCATAAGTTTTGCGTATGATCTCTGGTGATCCATGTTGTGAGCTATGATGTCCGGCAGTTGTCTATCTTTATTACAAGATGGGTTCTTCATTGTTATTTGAGTTTTCAAATGTTTTCTTTTAATGATATATCTAACACCTGTATGATTTCTGTTATATTGTTCTACCTTGTGGTTTCTCCATATGGTGTTTAATCTCAATAGGTAACTATCAGCACATTGCACTGGTTGTTGACCCTTTTTTCCGAAGAAAAATTTGATCTTCTTGTTCTTGAAGGTCGAACTTGCTTTGCCAAAGATTGCCAACTTTGGGGGATTCTTTATTTGATTTCTTCTTCTCTCAAGGGTTTCATGGAGTTCTATTGCCTCAAGTAGCTTATCAGAGATGGAAGTGGTGGTTACACGAGGTATGGTGTATACCTATTTCTCAATTTCTAGGTTTTCTGTTTGTCCAATGTCAGCTAATGGAGACATTTCTAAAAATCGTGTTCCAAAACCCATTCCCATCACATATAGTGGTTCTTGTTTTATTTTTGTAGTAAATGTAATACAGAGTGTAATTGTTCTACTTGCAGTTTGAGGCAAAGTATCCCCCATAAAAATGTATTGCTTAATTTTATGATCATGCATGATACAGCCTTTAGGGAAGAGATTAATTCACAATTGAACGGGGAAGCTGTTTTCATAATTAGTAAATCAGTGGCAAGAATGATAGAGAGAAAATTTGGAGACGCATACATGTTCACACACATAGATACAAAAATATGATTCAGGTGATTCTCATTTACATATTTTGAATAAATGAAGCACTATTTAGAAGCAAAAACTTATTGGTAATAAAGATCAAGTAATTTAAGTCAACTCAAAATGTTTTAGCGTAAATAAAATCCAACCCAAATTCAGTGATGTTCTGATTTGATACAATATACTCTTTAGGCTGCAGTTCTTCCCATATATATATATATATATATATATATCAGACTATATTCTCCTTTTACAAGTGGGGGAGACATAAAGATGGGAATTTCAGATGCTGCTTGTCCCAGAATGAATAACCACATAACAATTGAATTAAACCAGCTTTGTAGATTACTTCTGACACATATTTACTTTAAAGTCTGAATAATACAACATATCAATTTGCTAATTTGTCAGTCATATCTGAAAACTACCTCAAGCGCATGCAGGTGAAAAACCAACATTATGGCTTTCAGTGCCACATTGAAAGCTGTCTATAATTTTCAGTCCACTCTGTACATATATCTTTCACTTGAAATAGGCATGTTGGGTTGGGTTTATTGAATCTGTGAATCAGTCAGTTCTATTGGATTAACTCCCTAAATGTCAGTTCTGCTCAATGACAGAGTACTTGGGCCGAGTGGAGACTGTGATTTTAGCAATTGCGAACCAATCTGTTCTATTTAATCTAGTTTTTACAGGTCAAAGGTCAGTCCAAGCAGGGCTTACCGACAGAACTAAACATTGGCAAAATGGAAAATGATTGAGACAAGCAAAGCTGCAGCTGTCTCCTTGCCAAGCAATCAGATGATTCAGCTGAAGGCAAGATCCACGAGTATTAGGAGAATTAAGCTCCCTTGACATATCAAGAATTGTGTTGTTTCAAATGGTGTTCCTACTTTTTTTATCTTTTGCTTAGGGCCTTTCCCTGTTTGGCCAATATTTTACAATGTTTGCTGAATACCCATTCAGCAAACATTCTAGTTGATTGTGCCCTGGACTTGGAGGATTCACATATTAATCTCTTGCTTGGCCTGATTTCATGTTATTTGCATTGAATGTTTGGGGAAGTGCAAGGTGACTGAGGAGTTAGAAACATGGAGGTTTGTTTGCTTTTCTATGGAAAATTCTAATTTTAAGTAAATGGTTCTGGAAATCTATGGAACTGGCAACATCATTCTGGGCTGCCAAAAGAAAAAAGCATTTAGATAAAATCATTACGCCCAACAAGTATTACATAGTACATATTGAATTGAAGATTCTAATATTATGGATATCAATAGAAATAGTGCCTCATGGATAACTTTTAAAGAATATATATATATATATATATATATATATATATATATATATATATATATATATATATATATACATATGTGTGTGTGTGCATGCATGTGTGTCTTCTTGTCTGTGTAAAACAAGGAAGAGAAGGTGAGTGAGTTGACCGAGTAGTCTTATTGGTATTTCAGAGCTTTATTGATTCAATCATTGAAATGAAATTATTTTTTGTGGCTTTTTTTTTTCTCAGCAGTGGAATGCATATTAAACTGGAGTTATTCTTTTTTATTTTTGGATGAAAAGATAATATTAAAATCACCACATTACACCTCAAAAATATTGCAAAGTATATATTGAACTTAAAAATCCAACTCTTATGGATATTAACAGAAATGGTGTCCTATAGATAACTCTAGATATGAAAAAAAAATATCCTTCCACAAAACTTCAATTCATGGTTCAATACAGATTTTGTACAAGAGACTGGGTCTCAAAGTTAAGGATAGGGAAAAATAAATGGAAATGATGTTCGAATAATTATTGTCGCTGGAATGACTCATTATCCAATGAAATCATAAATGATGAGTGATAATGATTATTGTCAGGGGAATGATTGTCTATTCAAAGAAGAAAACATAATTGACAATGTGATAATTATCATTGTCAGTGGAATGATCTTCTATTCAAAGAAGGAAATATAAATGACAAGGATGTGATGTTGACAATGGAATGACTGTTTATTCAATTAAGAATTCAACAACGGAAGGAAGAACCACAGAATTGAATTTCATTTCCTTGAAAAACAAGCAGATTGTCTTTGATACGAATAATTCATACCAGTTGGTTCAGAAAGAAAAATGATGAAAAGTGGAATGATGCGACCATTATTCTGAATTCCCTGACAGATGGTGAAACCACATTTCTGAATTCCTGGACTGGCTATAAGAAATATTATCCTGAATTTCCTGACAGATTACAAAACAAATATTCTGAATTCCCTGACGGATGATATAAAAAAGCCGACTGAACAATTGTTCAATGCTGTAGGGCCAGAATAAAGATGTTTGATCATGTCTTGCTTTTTTCATCCCCTGCGTAGATCAAGTCTATCAATAGCTCATTGACCTCAAGTTGAGCGATTATATTTCTTATACTAATTATTACTTTCATCTTCTATTTTTGTAAGTTTAAATTGAAACCATGTGCAATTATTGGTTCAGCTGTTGACTCTCTCTTAGAAGGGTAATTTTAAGAATTGGATGGTTCAAATCTACACTTAAAAGCCTTTACTACTTTACATATGTTCTCTTTTCTAAATATCTAATTTAACAATTTTTCATCCTGATGATAACTTTTGAAACAGCTTGAATTACAGAAGTTCAAAATGAATTTCTTTCCCTATCTTGACTTTGATCTTTAGAGTGATGTCAAAGATATGAGAAGAGGAAGATTCCTATTGCTAAAAAGCACAAGACTGTTAAATGAAAAATATTTAAATGTAGCTAATTTTGTTCATATTTTAATGTTTACGTCCATTGTCCTCCGGACATCATGAATAGAATTAATTTTTGTTGGCTATTTATAAATACATAGATATAAATATTAATAAGTGAATCAATAAAATAAAGTAGAATGAAGATACAAAGGAATGTTGGATGGAATTAAAAGCAAAGATGAAAAGAGGAAAGAGAGAGAGTGATGAACAATAAAGGCAGAAAAGACATTAAATGTTCAGACCTTTTCATCTAGATTCCACGGTGGCAAAATCTAATAGGACTATATATATATATATATATATATATATATGTATATATATATATATATAATGTATGATTATTTGTGTGCACAGACATGTATAAATGCATGAACATGTGCGCACACAAGCACACACATATTTTCTGTCCAGAAAGTATACAGCCATTCAGTACCAACAGAAAATAGGGAAATGAATCCTTATTCCCCTTCAAAGTAATCAGCATGGGTCCTCACATCTCAGCATTCCTTCCACTCGGTCTACACTGTCTTCTTTTGGGTTTGCCATTGCTTTCTCCTTGGAGAGGCTAGAGGTCACAAGGTATCAATTCTGAACTGGGAAGGGGCTGACAGCCTTGGGTAATGCAATGTTTAGCCCCCAAAATACTACAAGAGATGTGAAGAATGGGTTGACCCAGTGTGATTATTATTATTGTAAATGTGACAGTTACACAATAAACAAGCTCGCTTAATGGCATCTCACTGCCAACTGGGTAACTTCACGGGAGAGTGTTTATGCACGCATATAGAATAAGATTCCCTCTGATTGGTGGCTTAGTGACATTAAAGCAGCATTACTGGTTCTTAAGATATTCAAAATGGCTGCATAGCTTCAAAACGAATCTTGTCAGTGATAGAAATTGGTTTTGGAAACTTTCTTTACAGTGAGGCTTGCTTTTTAAATTATTTGAATACGTTACTTCAATCATAATTCTTAATAATTATGAAATAGCTCTCATAGAAACGTAACCTTTGTGAAATTAATACTAAAACCTCATTACAAAACTCCATTTGTGAATTATTTAAACCTGAACAAAGAAATCATCTTTGGAAATAATTCTCTTCAGAAATAATATTACACTAGGAATATAACTTTTATTTAGTATATTTAGAGTTCTTTCTCCATATTCCAGCCATAATTGGTAAATACCGGAGAAGCATATATGAAATGAAATTCCAGTCTGTCTTTCAATTTTCAGCAAAAGAGAGGAAAACAACTGAAGAGAAACCTTAAGCAAAAGTTTCCAAGAATGTTCTTGTCCCAAAACCATTTTAGACTTATTTGAATGTCCCCGCCTTCCTTACTAAACTGAAAACATTGCACCAAATTTAGTTTGAAGCTTGATGTATTACACAAATAAATAGAAGGAATTCTGGCAGGTGCAAATTTGTTCATGGCCCTTTGAAGTCTGGTTTAACAGTGTGGAGCAAACAAGACTAGAAAAATGAATCAAAAAATACCTTTCTCTGAATGTTTTTCAAAGTAGTTCAGACAGAATCTTGCTACAGATAAAAAAATTTAAAAAAGAAAATATCTCTGGAAGAAAAAAATCCTGGAAAAAAACCCAGATGTATGTCTCTTCCCAAAGGTTATTTGCTTATCTGATGTGACAACCAATCATTACATTATTTATAACTTACCTTCATAGATCATGGCTTCCTGAACGTATTTGAAACAGTATATATTCCTGATACAACATGGAGGAACTCTATACAGATCAGTATAAAAAATACCAGTTCATGGCTATCAAAAGTCTTATGATTACTTGTGGAATTAGGCTGTTTTTTCCCCAGGTAGACACAAGATGACTTGATGCAAGAAGGGCATCTATAATTTTCAAAAAGAGATCTGGTTAGTCACACAATAGAAATTGTCACACAACCTGCAGCATGATGTGTTGGGGGTAATCAGTCAGAAAGGGGGGTTATCAATGAATGAATTACTTTACTCGTCTCAAGGGAGCAATTAAGGATAAGCTTACATTGCAAACTGAACACTCCTTTAGGAAAAGAAGAGGGGGAATTTTGAAAAAAACAAATAAGTTTTTGTAGGCATAATAAAGAGCAATTGTTTTAATTTTCAGCCCTCCAGCTCTATTGGTGCAGACTGTAAACATGATACATACATACATAGGCAGCCAGACCAACTTGAAAACTAGAAGAAACCTATGTTGGCAATCTTGGTGACAGTTTCAGATGACATTTTAAAGAAGAACTCAACATCAGTCTTTACTCTAGATCATCATCATCATCATCATCATCATCATCATCATCATCATCATCATCATCATCATCATCATCATCATCAGTCTTTCAACGTCTGTCATTGGACATGGACCTTCCCCAGGATTTGCCAGATTTCTCTGTTAAGGGCGTTGCAGAGCCAGTACTTTCTGCATTTGTCTAGCTCGTATCTCCATCTAATATTCTGCCGGCATTGGTTCCACATGTGATCTCGGGGGATCCATGTCATGAGTTGCGATGACCATCGGTTGTTTGCCATTCATGCAACATGGCCAGCCCACTGCCATCTGAGCTTTTAAATGGATTGTTTGATGTCCCTGACTCTTGTCTTTTCCCGGATATGCTGTGCTGTCTTGTGGTCTCTCCATGTGACACCTAGCATAATTTTCTCATGTGCACGTTGCATAGTTCTCAATTTGCAGATCTGTCTCTTGGTTAGGTTGGATGTTTCAGCTCCATAAGTGACTATTGGGAGGCTGCATTGGTTATACACCCTTCTTTTTAGGATTAATGGGATCTTCTTGTTTTTGAAGGTTGAGCTTGCTCTGCCAAAGGCTTGCCATCCTCTGATACAAAGAAAACTATGAATGGTAAGTAATGACAATGGGTTTGGTAATGATCCCATTAGTGGAAAAATACTCATTTACATGAATAACAACTGCTTTAAGCACTTGATCTTCAGTAAGCCTTCTTTATGAAAACTGGCTTCCCACAATTCTTCATTCAACAGTCAGATTCATGTACTTATAAAATCTGAAATACTCGTAATGAATACTTATCTCATGATAAAAATAACATTTTACTAAGAATCAGAACTTCATTTGCATATCCGTCTTTGATTTGTTGATCTTTTTGTTCTGATTGGCTGTTTTTTCTATTTACACTTGCTAGACTATTGATTAGTTCAAGATTACATTGTAATTATCCACAAGGATTTATATCAAACTTATGCAATCATTATTCTCTGGGAAAACATTCATTTTTTGTTGAAGATTTATTAAATCAACCAAGCGTGGATGAGTGCTTTGATCAAAAGGCAAAGATGATTAATTTGATTTTTGTTTGATTATAATCACAGAGACAATGTCTTAAAGGAACGAGAAGAAGATAAAAGATACAAAACAGCTGTCATTGAAGCAATTCTCAGAAAAGCTTGCGTGTTTCAAATTTATTAATAAAACTTTCAATGCAGGAAGAAAATATATTACCAGTGTGCTTGAAAGTAATGAAGACCTAACAATGGACAGGAACCAGATTATTGGAAATGCCTAGGAATTCTACAAAAAAAAAAACAGAAAAGAAACAAAATATACGAATCATAAGCAAACCAGTTCTAAGATTTCCTGGGATTTACTCTGTGAGAAGTGAAGCAAGTCATCAAACAAACAAAAAAAGAAAAGGCCCCATGGACCAGATAATATCACCATCAACTTATAAAAGTTATCACTGAACAGCTAGCTATTCCCTTCAACTTATGCCTCAAACAAACTAAAGTCCTAGAAGATTGGAACACTGCAATCATAATGCTTTTATATAAAAAAAAAAGGCACCTGAGAGGTCCCAACAACTACAGGTAAATAAGCCTACGCAACTACATCTACATCTTTTTAGCAAAGAGATCACCAACCGACTAACCAAAACACTATATGAAAATAAACACAGGAACAAGCTGGCTTCAGAAGAAGCTATTCAACCATTTTATACATCAACTATAAGAAAAAGCTGCAGAAAATAAAATGGCATTTACAGTAGCATGTATTAACTTCAAGTAATTTTTTGACTTCAAGGTTATTGATGCTATCATTTAACAAGCTATAAACCCCAGATATTGAATCAGAATAGACGGTGAATACCAAAACAACCTCAGATTTGTAGATGACATTGTTGTTTTTGCTGAGATCCTTCATGATCTCCCAATACTGCTAAACAAACCAAAAGAAGAGAGCAATGGAGTTGGCCTTCACATGAACTCCAGTAAAACAAATCTCATATACAATGAGCATGTTAAAAACAAAGACATAATAATCAAAATTAAAAATGCAGAGCTAAAGAGAATAGACCTCTACATCTACAAGGGATCTCCTTGAAATTTTCAAAAGAAGGAGAGATCTAGCAAAGAATCACTGAAGGATGGTAAGTTTCCAGCTGGGTAAGTTCAATCTTTGAGAACAAGAAAATCCTGCTAGTGCTGAAAAAAATGTTATACAACCAATGCATCTTTGCAATAATCACCTACTGTACTGAAACATGGAACCTAATCTAAAGAGTGACCCTTAAACTGAAAACCTTGCAATGTACCCTAGAGAGAATCATGCTTAACATTACATGGAGAGATCACAAGATAGCACAATATATTAGAGGAAAAACAAGAGCTGGAAATATCATATAAGCTGTAAAAAAACTCAAATGGCAATAAGCTGGTCATGCTGCAAGAATGGCAGACAACCGCTGGATATTACAAGGCATAATATAGATTCCCACTGATCGCATGCATAACTGGGTAGACAAAATGGTGTGACGAACTATACAAGTTCAAAAAGTACCGGCTCTGTAATGCCCACAATAGTGAGGTCTGTTAAATCTTGGGGAAAGTTCATGGCCAATGATATAGACTGATAATGATGATGAGAAAAAAACAAAAGAAGCTACCAGAAAGCACTCAGAGAGAACATACTTTCACCAATGTCATGTACTGACTCGATCGAATATTCCTGGATCCACCAAAAAATTTAATCACTCTTTTGCCCATAGCCTATCCCTTGAAAAAATTCCACTGTAATTCATTTTGAACTTGAATTTTAAGGACGGGCATTAGTGCATAAAAGAATGGAAAAAAGATATCTTTCAATATAAATCAGATTCCGTAAAATTCAATCATTTCTATCTTTCACAAAATTTTGATGGAATTCATTGGGGATCTTTGGAGATATGTGGATAGATATGAGTAAATAGTACATAGATGTGTGAAAAAAGAAATGGACGAATTGCGCTTAATCAAAAGGATATTCAATTCAAGCATTTCTTTCTTATTTCATTGTCCAATCTTTATCTAAATTTTCCTGAGAACCTTCGGAGGTATCTTGTGTGAAAGCAGACACAACCAAATGCAAATACCTTTATAACTTTGAAGAAAAAAATTACTTCTCATTTGTTGTGTATAAACATTTAAACAACGTTATGTGAAACACTACCATAGATTTTTAAAAATCTTCCATGAAAAGTTACATTTCAAAGAAGATTTTTTAAAAGTTTGGGCCTGAGGTTTTGTCTTTGAAATTTCTATTTCATGGGGAAACATACTTCAATATTTTCCTGTTAAAGTTGAGTAAATAAAAAGTTCTTTCTTCCATCACATTGCATCAAAATTTCCCTCAAATGCTTCTTCAATAAGACATCCCCATTCTTTTTAAAGTTGAAAGGCAAATTTCTTTGAAAGTCTCTGTTTTTAAAGTACTTAGAAAATATATCATAAAAATTGTTTCCTGCTCTCTTTGTCTCAGATATTTCTTTCATCTTCAGTTTCAGTTGCTTTCATTCCAACTAATCAGACCATCAGTTGAAATGAAAATGAAAATCAACTAAAATTAGTATGGAAGAAATACTAATCAAAAATTGATAATGCTAAACAATGCTTAATGTAATAAGACTTAACATCAAGAGACTATTGGTACTAGTAATAATTGATGTTTGTCAAACACTGCATTTGTCTTCATTTGCATAATTGATGATGGCATCTAATCAAAGTCTACTTTCCTTTTCACCAAATGTCATGATACAACTCTATACAACCCCCTGCCTGTTACCTTTCATTGCATTTATCTCTTTGTTCTCCCCAACACATTGATGTAACACACACTCAGAGTAATACAGTCAAATTTATATATTTTTTGAAATTCAGCTGAGCATGGTATGAGAAATTGAAGGAGAATGTGAAAAAGACTTCTCTAATCTTCCAACTGGAAAAAGTCTCGCTGCCTTGAAAATCAGCTATGGGAAATAATTTAGTGGGTAAAAACACTAGTGAAATTTATCCGGTTCTTTGGAAGTTTTGAGTTCAATCCTTGGGTCTTCTAGTGCAGAAAATATGCTAGCTGTGAAGACTTACATCAGCACTATAAGTATAAATTGATTGATACAGGTTCTGGAAATACCTCGCAAAAGACAGAGTATAGGAATGAGGAAATACCTCTGTAAATCAAATGAAGACTTCTGCTTGATATTCTCAGACTATTATCAAATATGACAGACACCTTAAGAAAGCTGGAGTGTGCAGTGGTCAAAATATTATGATAAAAATAACCATGAGAAAACTGGTAAAAAAAATATATTGTATACTTGAAAATCTTCATTGGAATGCTGGCTTTTTACCTTTGGCTTGAACACCAACTACTGACACTGGTAGAAAGACAGCTTTATTGATAATAATAATAAAGAATACTTGTACGTGTGGGTGTATTGATGGTAGGATAGAATACTTGAATAAGTGTATTAATAGTAGTGTTGGAACATTAGAAAATAAATATCATCTCCCTTGGAATTATACTAATGAGATACCAGATGTTACTGCTAAGAAGACTCAAGTGACAAAAAATAGAATGTGAAATTCAAACCATCCACCTCTTTCCAGCCAGACTTTGAAGATATAAGAACATTGAACAGGTCTGCTCTGGCCAAAAAGCCAGATGTGTGGAGGGACGTTCACTTCAAAACCAATAATCATTAAAAAAGAATGTAGAAATCCACTCAGCATGAAGGCACACTTCATCCACATGACTAATGAAAAACTATGTCATCATTGCAGAAATACTTAAAGCCAACATCTACAATAAACCCTCAAACATATGTGAGTATAAATAACCTTTTGCGTACTAAGCTATCTTTTAGACACGTCTGGATTTCTTGATTGTCTCTCAAAGGTAAAATTTGACAAATTATATAACAAGAAGGAATCCTTTGTCAAAATATCATTGCAGAATTAAAATCATAGAAAAACAGGCCTTGAAAAAATTATATATCATATCATATGAACTTTATTTCTCCAACTTGAAAAGAGAAAAAAAATTTGGCTCCCATTTCATATAATTAGGAAACTCTTTACTCTCAAAGAAATGAGAACATTTAAATTACTTCTATTCCAGCATAAACCATGCATATATCCTGTGAATTTAAGACAGTTTAACGATTGACATGCTGAAGTATAACCATATGGAAAACATATTTACAACATGGCACACAGACAGCTTCTTAGAGAAGCTATTGTGAGAGATTCAGTTTGTTCAAGTCACCCGAAGAGCCTAAAAAAAATAGAGATGAAAGAAACATGTGAAAACACAAACCAAACAGAAAGATTTGAGATGGAAAAAAAGAGTTCAACTCGGATAAACCGAGAAAAACCATGGACTCTACCCTAATAGTAAGATCTTTTACAACTACCCCAATGCTCTGGTTGCTGATTTTATTGCTTGTCCATCTACCCCCGCATCCCAACCCACACGCACTCACACTTCCTGACCAGCTGGAGCTCAGGGAGATGTGACCACTCTAGTGTCTTACTCCTAACTCCTGCAATACAATTCAAATTTCCCTGCTGCTGACACTGTTGCTCAGGGTGTCTTTGTTTGAAGAGTAAACCAATGAAGAGAGAAAGCTGCTTTAAAGCTGTAAACTAGATGATTCAAAATTTTGATTGGCCAACCGACCCCACAACCAATTCTTACTGAAACTAATGTCCCTATCTTCCTTTGTTTGATGTGCGAACACATGTTTCTCAAGAAAACTAAAACCTTATCTTGGTAGCAAATTGTTATGAATAGAATGTACATGGTGTTGTTGTTTGCTACAATATCTTTTTTTTGCATTTATTTGAACAACTTTATTTTGCCTTTCTTCCTCTTCTTCTGTGAATGTAAGATGCTTTGTCCCTCACTATACCATTGAGCCATTGGTGTATTAATAGTAAAAGAATATTTGTATGTGTGAGTGTATTAATAGTAAGGTAGAATACTTGCATTTGTGAGTGTAAGCATAAGGGAACTCTTTTTATAAAGGGGGTAAAAATTTGACAAGTTTGCCCAAAGTAGGGGGTGGCTGACTTCCCCACCCCCTGGATCATACGCCTATGTGTGTAAGTCTGTTAGTGTTGGAATTATTTATCGTGCTTAGCAAATCACTTTCCCAAATCCCAAAATTAGTATTCTGCGAGTTTTTGCCAACTTTTGCTGCCAGAGTTTAAAATAAGACATGTTTGTCAGTAATTGATTAAGGAGAGAAAGCCTGAACCACTTGGTTTAAATCTCTGGTAATTCCATGTTTTTTTCTTCCCAGACCATTATAGAATTGGAAGACTGTCCGTCATACAGAAACAGGTATGTCTTCTTCTCTTACTACATTCTCAACTCACTTTAGAAGTTGATCTATTGACTAGGCAAACTGGCAATTCTTTCAAAGGTGCTCAAATCTCTATTGATATTCACATGACTTGGCTCCAGGATTTTACAACTACACAGATGTGCATTAATACTTATGTTGTTTTTCTTAATCTATTGGCTGGGCCAAACGGCTATTCCTCCTTAGGTGATCACTTTTATATTGATAATTACTCAAGTTAGTCTGATACGAGGCAATAAAAATGGGGTACCCATTGCAGGAAATCAACTACATGAGCAATATTCTGTCAAACTAGCTCAGTAAGCATTACCCCTTCAAAGATATTCTGATTGATTATCAAGCCAGGCAGTGAACAGTTTGGGTGAGATGGTATCACTTAGAGTTAACCCTTCTTTGATCTGCCACAGTCTGCCTCGAAATGATCTCCTGAAACCCAGACTGGGAAAATAAAAGAATCAGAATAGATAGCAAATACCTAAGTAACTTGGGATTTGAAGATGACATCGTCCTTTTTGCTTAGAAGGTTCTTGATCTCTAAATAATGCTAGACAAAGCAAATGAAGAAAGAGAAAAAGTTTGTCTCTACATGAACTTCAGAAAAACAAATGCAATGTACAGCAAACATGTTGAAGACAAAGACACCAAATCACACAGTGGTCTATAGAAATAAATGTTAGGGAAATGCTGTTTGTGATAGAAAAATATCAGCATGGATCCATGAGAGGGTTTTGTATAGAAAATATGATGTTTTCTACTAAAATATTTTTGTAAAATCATGGAGCACTCTGGTGGACAGGGAATATATATGCGTGAATAAATGTATCATTTAAATTCAACCTTACTGACCATCCAGTTCCATGGAGTACCAGCCTCTGGGTCTGAAGCTGAAGTTTCAATCCTACCTCATGGTACTGGATGGGATAATGGATAGTCTATAGCCACACTGAAGAGTTGTAATACAACAAAACAGCTGTCTTTGGATGATACAACAATAATATACATATACATATATATATATATACATTCACATACACCAAAACAAAACATGAACATAAAATATGTGCACATGATGAGGAACACTTAGGCATATCTTACATTCTTATGTGTAAATACATATTTCTCAGTATATCTGTATTTAAATGTCACATTATACAGAACAATCAAATACCCATCCCTATAGACGAGTATTGACTGAAAACTAATTTATGCTCTTTGTATAATTACAAAACCATCTTTCTGTTGATTGTTTTAGTGAATTTAATTAAGTTTCCTGCATGGGGTGTGCTAATTAAGTGATGGGCGTATAAAACAAAAATATCAAATATCAATATAATGTAAGAGACGCGTATTAATGGGGATTTGTTTGTCATAAGGTTTGAGCCAAACACATTTGTAGATAATCCAAACCTATTCCTATTTCTGTAATTAAACTAGCAAATCTTTCATGCTAGATTATTCTGAGTTGCTGTCAGGTAATCTTGTATAATTCTAATTGAATATTAAGACTTTCAAATATTCTACACACTTTTTTAAAAGTTATGTATTACATTATATATTGGTTGATGAAATGTACCTAAAAGTCTGCTTAGTCACTCCATAGAGACCATCAGATGACCAACGTCTTTTGTCATGTTTGTGGCAATCAATCAAAAAACTTGAAAAAGGGGTGATCAATTAAAAAGTCTAAATTTTCAAAAAACAAGCAAATATATATTACTGGAAAAAAACAAGTGACCAATTTAACATGAACTTGAAATAAATAAGAGTATACAGATATATAAGAGAGTATACAAGAACATCAAATATGATAGTTTCATCATCAGTATAATCATCAGCAGCAGCAGCAACAGCAGCAGCAACAGCAGCCTTTTCATTGGACATAAACCTTCCCCAAGATTCACCAGACATTTCTATCATGGGCATATCAGGGCCAGTACTTCCTGAATCTATTTATCTCATCGTGCTATCTCACTTTCTATCTGATATAATTTCGCATATGATCTCTAGGAATCCTTGCTGTGAGTTGTGATGTCTAGTGGTTGTCTTGATGCATTTTTTATGGAGTTTATCAATAAATATAAGTCTTTGAATTTTCAAATTCTTTTCATATTATTCTGAGTAAATTAGAAAAAAAAAGCAATCTCTTAATGTTCCAAATGCTACCATCAGGATATTGGTAATGGCAAACAATATTTTGATGCTACTTGCTGGATCCGGTTAACGGATTTTTTCTAATGACCATAAATCAATGCCATTTTATTCTTTTCCCTGTTCTTTTTTCTACCAATAAGAGAAATATTTCCGGGCTAGTTTCTCCTGATTTCCAGAGAACAGTAATACGATATATGAGAATCAATTTTGGCATATTTTCTGGATTTTAGAATATTGAAAAAAAAATAGAGAGAGAGAGAGAGAGTAGTAGTAAAAAGTAGCACGCAGTGATTCGACAGTGGGGAATTAATACACTTACTCCCAACTTTTTAAAAGTTGATTTTGAACAATTTTTGCTTTTTACAAAAAAGAGAGGAAAAAGTGAAAATAATGCTCAACATTTGCTTAGTCTTGAAGACAGCATACACCTTTCCCCTCTCCTTCCTACATCCCAGTCACCTGTAACTCTCAATATACCATCATTACCATTTTGAAGTTCCCGGAATGCTCAAAAAAATTTCCAATTTAAGTTATTGGTAATTGTCCCTTCATCTTCTGCCATTTCTGTGCACAAAACACACTCTATTTCTGGAGAGTGGGAAAAAATTCGAAATCATAAAATGCTGTCCTTCAAATTTTTCCTGTTTCATTTACAAAACAAAAGAAATAGACATTTGTTTTTTAATTCTTTCAAAAAAGCCAACACTTGAATTCAGAATTTCACTTTAATCAAATCTCAAAAAAGCAAATAAGAGGAAAATGTGAGTTCGTACATATTCTTATTTTTTCCTTTCAACATCAGAGAGGTCGAATTGCATTCAGTCGGTGACTTTTCAAAAAGGATGCTTTGTAAACCAGACTCATAAAAAACATGGTATATGCAGAGAATGTCCGTTACCAGAGGGAACAAAAACATAATGTTTTGTATTCTTCAAAATCTGAACATTATTTGATTGTAACGACAGAAGAGGGCAACAACAATAGCAAGAAAAAGGGTTTCAGGAATATCAGTCTTGGAGGATTGAGGGTATGACAACCATTCGGAATGATTCTCTGCATGGTTTTTGCTTCGTTCCAATGTCTCGTTTCAAGAATGATTTATATTCCTGGCTCAGAAAATTTATGCCTGATAAAACCTGCCAGAGTCAAAAGGAATTGGTTATGGGGAATGGTTTTTGTATTATATAATCAATATTGATTCTGAAGATGTTCTCTCGCTGATATTGTATTGTTATTAAAATGAATGTACTTATACCCCCAACTAGCTTGCACATACTTTCTCTCCTGGTTTTGGGTGTTTCTTTCAAAGATGAAATATTTCCAGTCTATATTCGGAGTTAGGTTAAGATTATTTCTATTTTGTAAAAAGGTATTCAGAAAAGGTTCATACTACTACCTACCACTACTATGACTATATATTACTACAACAACAACAACAACAACAATAATACTAATACTAATATCAATACTACAACAGACCACAGCGCAACTAGGGATTGTATGAGTACTGAAGAGAGTACTGGAAATATGAGACCTACAATCCCCTACTCAGAGAAATGTCCTAACAGCCATATAAAGGTATAGTTGAGGCAGAGCAAACCACATATGATCACGATATGAGAGGAGGGCAGGAGACCTGAGGAGACTTAGTGTCACACAGTCCCAAGCGGTGTAAAAATTCATCATCATCATCATCATCATCATCATCATCATCATCATCATCATCAATGAAAAATAAGATAACAAGAATCGAGAATTATATTTGTTGCTGGTGCTTAACTTCAGGCTAAATAGTTACATCATGACTAAAGTATAAAGCTTTTTCATTTCCATGGATCACATGACAGAGATTAGGTACAAAAATGTGATTTTGAGGTGGAAGTTTTTCATTTGATGCTATTTTTACCGAATTTTGATTTAATTGGCACTGAATTCCTCCCAACGACAGACATTAAAAGCCTGATAATGATGAAACAAACCAAGTTATGCATCAAAACATGAAGTTGAATCTCTTAACTTGTGACTGTTGAAATGCTTGATCTCATCCAGAATCATTGACAAGAAGAATGAATTCATGAAAATATTTCCTTTGTAAGATAGACTACTTAAAAATTAGAGATTAAAATGAGAAACTAAGATTATACTATTTCCTGAATTGAAAATTCCACTTATTGAAAGTTAAAGTTAATAGTTCAAATTTTATAGAAACTCTTTGGTAGGATCTGAACCTCTTAACCTTCTGATTGTAGTGTAGAGATATTTATCACTGAGCTCTGGTGACATCTTTCAAGTATCAAATAATGATCTGAATATTATAGTATCCTGTCTGCTACTTAGTCGATTAGACATTGAAATATACAATGTAAGTGTAATATACTTATGCATGATTAAAGGAAAGAACTCAAAAAATACTGTGAATGGTAGCAAGAATTGTTTACTTATCGAAATACTTTTTCATTGATTTATTCTCCATAAATATACTATCTTTTGATTAAGTTCTACTTACATTGAAGATTGATTTTGGAAACTGATGTTAATAAATGTTTCATTTTTTTCTGATATTCCACATTGTGTTCACACTGTATCATCAAAATATTGGATATCATTGATTTTTATGAAGACTTTATTGAATAAACATTGATGCAAGGAGTCAGTATTATTACTTGATTGTATTGACTAATGATTAGTATTTGAAACCATTTCAACTTGTCAGACCGATTCTGGACTGATTCCATAGGTTGCATCTCAAGAGAGTATACACCAAATAACTTGAATAGAATCACATCTTTATTAATGGGGCAGAATAGCCAAAAGTTTCAAGCCAACTTTGCATTTTGTGATAAAAGTACATAATTTGGTACCTTTAGAGCTGAAGGTATTCCAAAACAATTTGGATATCGGATGATGGTGATGATAATGATAAAAATCATGAAATAGAAATATTTTCAAGGAAATCTACATGATGCTGGCCGATTCAGCTAGGTAGCATATAGGAAAGGTTGTGCTAGGCAGTACAAGTGCATAAAAGCAAGGAATTGCTGTAAAAGGGAATGCTGAATAGGCTTCCAAGCAATAGATCCTAAATTTGAGTCGTAATTGTTATCACTTATTTTCAGTTGGGAATTATGTCCTAGCCATCGTATTGAAAAATAGTGGCAATTTTTAAGTATCATTAATTTACATATATCAACCAAATGGCTATTCCCCACAACTATGTATGGTAAATAAATTCAATAAATTATTCCCTATATATCATATTATATCCACTGCTGTGTGGCTTCCAGGTCAGCCAGACTGGATCAGTTTCCTTGGCCATTGAGACATTTGTGTTATTAGGGATGTTTAGTGTTAGCTTTGGTGGTTAAGCACAATAAGCCTCATGCAGGATTAAAAATAGTTGTAAGAACAATTAACACACATGTTGGTCGGTAAGCCACTTGGATGTCAAGTGCCTGACCCCTGTTCTTTCCCAGTAGCTGTTGATGGTCAAGGGTGATAACCTAAGGGTGGTTTCTTCCCTTTATTTATGTTTTATATGGATGTGGCATGGCCAATCTTGTTGACCATGTGACATAGACAATATAGCCATCTTCTGACATCTATTTGGAAATGGATGAAGATTGGTGAGATTGCCAGTCATGTTTAAAAACATTTCCTCCTGATTTTTTTTTTATGTTGTAGGATTTAGTGTACAAGAATTGATCTTCAACTTGATATGTATATATGTCCCTTGATAAAAAGCAAATTGAGTTGGTTGCACTGTGTAACACACATGCAAAGCAAAGCAAAGCAACTATTTTAATATCTTTCTCAAGTCTTCCTCTTTCTTTTCTGTTCCAGGAAACCAGAAAATCTTTACGGTTCACCCTTCTTTTATGGAAATTGCCAGTTCAAAAGCAAGAGTTTTCAAAGTGTTTTTCAACCCAGTAAGTAATATTTTTCTCTTCAATTTTTCATCTTTGAATCAAATCAATCCTTGGTACCAAGAGATTACTTTAGTGAGCTTGAAAGTATTTAATTCTTATCATTCATTCGTAAACCCTGTAGATTATCTTTCTCACCAGACGGTGGTATGGAGATTTTATTTATGTGGTTATGTATTTGGTTAAGTATGTGAGATTAAATTGGGTGTCAAGCATACTTATCTGAAGTATGCCTCTGCTTTATGGCAGCGGATTTGATATTATCTGAATTGGTTAGAGGTGACTATCATCATCATACAATTAATCTATGGAGGGGAAGACTTTGGTCATATAACCCATTCAAAACTCCTGGGATGTATTTATCAGGTTTTTCTTACTGCTAGAATATATGTCCTTTAATCTCTTTCTCAAGTCACTTTCGGGACACTTTAATTGAGGCAGTAAACACATCATAGAAAAAATTATGGAATCAATACACTTGGAATTCACCAAGCTTTTTACATTTTTACAGCGAAGGATCAAATTACAGATATGACTCAAATATATTGGATTGACTTACTTAAATAAATAGTATTTATTTTTCCAGATCAAATAGAGCAAGAGTATTATGGAATCACTGTGTAATTTGCATTTCTAAAACAAACACCAGCATAAGTCTAAATATGCAAATTAGTCTACAATAATGAGCTATTGGATGTATTGTTGGGGTAATTGGAAGAAAACATGGCTTCAACAAAAGGGCCCTCAACTGCATAATGATTCAGGAACCCTGCAACAAATATAAGGTGCATGACAAAAAAACAAAAGAGATGCCAAAAGGAGGAGAGCTTGTGTGAGCTTGCTGTTTTAGCAATCGGCTAGTATGTGTGTCACCAATGGTGTCATAGAGAAAGGAAAAGATTATCAATGACAATGGAGGGGGAGAGGGAGAGAGGCGAGTAGTAGCTTAGGAAAAAGATTTAGCCAAAGTTTGTCTTTCCTCGACTCAAGGTGTGATGCACTTTGCTGTGAATAATTCAAGTCTCGTTCTGACATGTTGACAACTACTCTTAAGAAATAAATGCCATTCCTCATTCTACCCTTAAATGATGGATTTTTTTTTTTACTTCTCTTCCCCGAATCTTGTTCTCGGCAACTTCTGTTTATTCATCATGCACCTTGATTTTATCCCAGGGTTCCCGAATCAATATGCAGCCACCGATGATTCTACTGGAATAATACAACACTTTTAAATGCAGTTGCAATGCCTGACAATGTTTTCAGCCAGTGTTTGTTATCTAAAAGCCCCGGTCTTGTAGTGAGCAAAATAAGCAGCTTCCTCTATACTTATCAATACATCAGGATTGTGTGGCATTCATCATCGTCATCGTCATTGTCATCATCATTGTCATTATCATCATCATTATCATCATCATCATCGATAACAACAGCCCTTTAGTGTGTGCTGTTGGACACAGACCCGACCAAGATTTATCAGTTTTCTATCATGGGCATTGCAGAGCCAGTATTATCTGAATTTGCCACATTCATTGTGTGGCTTCAATGGTAAAGTCAAAAGTCTGTTAGATATCTTATATGTTGTTGAGAAGCAGGACAGCAGATAGAAGGTAAAACATAAGTCCAAAAAGTATTTGAATTGGGAAAAGTCTGGGAAGAGGGCCAGTGGAGGAACCTTTTTACATATTGCTGCTACCAGTGGTTTTTCTTGCAGTTGCTGTTTTATAGAGAATGTAATCTTGCACTTCTGAAAGGATCTGATTGATTCATCATTTTTATGAAGGAGCCTCTTATCTACTTTAACTTGGTGCATAATCTCTTGGCTGATAAAAGATGCTAACAGGTTTGTGAGACTCTCCTTTTGTGTTTGTTGCATTTTCCTGATGTATATCTAACTTATTCCCCAGTCGGATATAAACATGATAATCTCCAATGAATACTATCTTCTCTCCAAGCCTAATAAAGAATCCTGAATGAACTTCGGCTAGAATTTTGAAAAACTTGTTGAATCAAATCTTAATCATTGATTTGCTAAGAAGAGGCCTGATGACAAACAGTGATTATTCCCTATCCCTCAGTTTTCATTCTCACGCATTCTCTATGAAGACTTTCAATAGATAAATCATTTTAATTGGCTTCATGCTGTCCAAACTGTCATATCTTTTCACTGATCAACCAGACCCCTTGGAGCAAGACAGCACTAACATCCATTCTCATCAAAAAAGGCGTATCAAGTTTAACTGAGAATTCACTCCCCCATGAAAAACACACACACACGCACATGTGCAAATCTGTGTGCATAAACATGCTTACAGCCACAAACATACACATGTATGCTCTCAAAAACTACTGTGTTGATCAGCTTGCAATCTTACCTGGGACACGTGACACTAAACCCTGTTATAAACTATTTGTGACCTACAGTTCACAAAATTGACACAACATTTCCATTCCACTTTTTTATTCCATTCTGTCTTCCAGAATATTAAAGTGTTTGCCTAGTTTCCCAAAAAATCTGATTGGCTTATTTGAATGAAAATATTCTACATTTCTCTCCCAATTCATAAAAAATAGACTGAATAACAAAACAAATAACCTGAGGCTACTCGGATGTTTGTGCTGCAGAAATTGTAATCAACCAATCAATAGGTTTATCCATGAAAATTTTTAATTACCATTTTAAAATTCTGACAAAAATATTTTCCTTTAGATCAATCCATGACTGCATGAGGATAACAAAGAAACGTTTTGAATCAAACAAATGGATTTTCAACATTAAGCAGAAAAATATTGCTGTAAAGATCAAAAACATATCTAGGTTGTGAAATTCATTTTATAACTTTGATTTAGGTTTCAGAATATAAATTCTATTTTTTACAATTTGAGGACTCAGAAAAATAGATATAAAATTCTTTCCAGGAAGTTAAGTGCTTCAAATTAATTTTTGCTCTGAATTTTATCTGTTATGTATACTCGTGAAGAAGTTGAGTTTTCAGGGCCGAATTCTTAGGTCCCAAAATAGGCGTCCATCTGTTCATGATCAGTTTCTCAAATTTGGAATTCCTGAATTATGAGAAGAAAAAGGAACAAGTATTAGCTTCAGACATGAAAACATTCATCAGTTATGGCCATGCAGAACACAGGCTAGGCAAAGCGACTTGATGTGCACCTGTGAGTTTGTGCCAAGGTAAAAAAAGGCTGGCTTTTGAATGCATATTTTCAAGGAGCCCCCTTCACTTGGTAGACTGGAATTACACGCTCTTACTACATTCCCACATCCTTTTTGGTTTTGTTGAAATAATGTTAAGCTTAGTGAATATATATATATATATATATATATATATAGATAGATTGATAGATAAATATATACATACATATATACATATACATATACATATATATATATACTTATATATATATATATATATATATATATATATATATATATATATATATATATATATATATATGTATATATCTATAAATAGATGTATATATATACATATATATACATACATATATATATATATGTATATATCTATAAATAGATGTATATATATACATATATATACATACATATATATATATATGTATATATATATATATATATATATATATATCTTTGGATTTTGTTTACAACTATTTCAAGACCTTTTGTAGTGAAAGATAACTGGAATGTATTCTACAAGATTCAATACATGTCACTTGTATATTCTCTTCATTTTTTATAAGTCTCAAAACTTGGGCATGTCAATTTTGTGGCTTTATAGTTTGCATGAAAAGGAAGGAAAAAATATAAATTCAGTGGAGCCAGTGTTTTTAAATTGATATTTTTTAATGTTTGGCTCACAGCATTGAAATCTCATTCTTGATTTTATTTAACTAAAAGTTTCTTTGGGAAATTCAAATCCGTCTTACCATGGATTATGTATGACAACATGGAAATCTAGTTGCATAGTTTTGTTTTTTACTTTCATGACACAAGTTCAGTAATCTTGTCTTCAAATCTTGCACAAAGAATACAGAACTCTCATTCCCATTCTCATATAAATATCAAATATTCTGTTTTTTTACAAAACATTATCAAAAGAATGTTTGGTCAAATCTTGTCTTCATAACTTTTTTGTATTATTTTGGTAGCTAAGCCCTGTTTTATTTGCATTTTCTTCTTCATTCGTAGACTAAGCACGGCGGGAGGGAAATGTGAAAAGTTAAATTAAAACTGAGAAAGCTGCATTTGCAGACATTTCAAACTCCTTCTAAATGTTGTTCATCATCATCATCATCATCATCATCATGAGCAGTAGCCTTTTAGTAATGATAGTTGGATGTAGACCTTCCTCAAGTTCCACTTGACCGCTGTAACATAGGTTCCACAGAGCCAATACTTCCCAAACTTATTTAGTTTGTCACGCCATTTCATATTTTGCTGGTCTCATTTTTTTTACATGATATCTGGGAATCCGCTGTGAGTTGTGGTGTCCAATGGTTGTCTACCATTTTTCCAACATGGCCAGGCCATTGCTATTTGAGTTTTCTTATGGTTTCTATCACTGACTCTTGTCTTTTTTCCAATTTAACAATCTCTCTATGTAAGGTTGAACATGATTCTCTTCTGTGCACATAGAATGATTCTCAGCTTGAGGGTCAATTATTTCACATACTTTTCAGATTATTTCTTCCAGCCATGTTGTTTTTTGACACTATGTTTTGGTCAGAATATCCTCTGGCATTTTTCTTTTATCTGAAGTTTTAAAATGAAGTATTTTCATTATCAACCAAAGCAGTCAACACAGGTTTCTTCAGTTTTTGAGTGAGTACATCTTGTTGTCTGTCAGGCCATGTATAAAGCATATTTACAGGCAGCACCTTGGGGCTAAAAGGCTGATAATTTAAAAAAAATCTATTCATTATTATGTCTAGGGAAAAAAAGATATTTTGTATTTTGAAAATTTCCTGCTCTTAAATAAGTTTTTAACAGTTGGAGGAGTTCAATTTACAATGTAAGCTCATGCTAAATTGATCACTTAGTTTTAAAAAATCTGACTTTTTTTAGCAATCACTGCCCCCCAAAAATGTGAGAGAAGTAAGTTATCCATTGATTATCCCTTTTGGTACTTTTTCAATTGATCATCCCCAACAAGGTATGCTGCCAAATAGCATTGGTCGCATAATGGTTTCTGCTGTGAGACTAACCAAACCTATTCTATATATTCTATATCAATATACTTTTATCCTACACCCAGTTCATCCAGTGGCCTTTAGAAATCTTTAACATTTACATCTATATTGTAAAAAAATCGATGCGTAATCCAACAGAAATGATTATGAATGCATTGTATCAGTTTTGAACTCTATTTGAAATGACC
The DNA here is from genome assembly GCA_963457665.1 of Thysanoteuthis rhombus. Classification (NCBI taxonomy): domain Eukaryota; kingdom Metazoa; phylum Mollusca; class Cephalopoda; order Oegopsida; family Thysanoteuthidae; genus Thysanoteuthis; species Thysanoteuthis major. Next base: position 26,329,961 of record OY735212.1, read on the forward strand.
CTCTGTTAATACACTGTGAATGTATCATTTCTCCTAGACAGTGTAACTAGAATAATCAATGCAGTAGCCCATTTTCTTTAATTCTTTATTCTATTTTTGTTGTCTAGGCCGAATGATTCATTCACTGTGAACTAACATGAAGTTATTTGATATAAAGTTTCAAGATAATATAATGCATTCATAGATATTCACATCTATGTATGTATATCTTTGAGTGTATGGATGTGTCTCTTGTTCATAAATTTACTTGGATTACTGCAATGGCTGGAAGAATATTTTTGCATTCCATGTTGTGAAAAAAAATGAGAATCTTCGGTTAAAATTATAGACGTCTTGTCCAGGTTGACTTCAGTGACTTTAATTCTGTTTTCGTAATCAACTTCCATTTTTTTTTTTCTTTTTATCATTTGTCCATTTCACGAGATAATGAGGTGCATCTTTCCTTTACCATTAATTTTTTTTTCTACAGTGTTTGATGTATGATCAATGGAAATGGTTTCGAGCAAAGTTTTTTCATACAAATGGATATGTTTCATTTTTGTTTTCCAGGAAAAGTTTCTCTTATTACTTCCATCATATAATTGAAATTGGCAGGAATTTTAGGGGTTTGCCTTTTTTTTTCCCAGATTTCCACATTTGCAAGAAGAGTATCCATGTCTACATGCACACATACAGAGAATAGGGATATGCACCGAGGGAATAAGATTCCAATCTGTCTCTTTTGAATAGAAAAAGAGTTTTGTAAAAGCTATTTTTTCCAGCTCCTGATCAATTGCGAACAGAAATTCATTTATGAATCTTTCAGGATTCTTCAAAATACTATTTTAAATAAGTTTCTTTTTAAGACATTATGAGTTAGCCTTTGGCTTAAAAACTTTACCCTTCAATAAGAATGTTTGGATAAACAGATCAATAAATAGGAAACACGAGTGAATATATGTCTACACTTGTATTCATTTTCACTATTATCAGTGTTGACCATCAATTCATATAAATATACACACGATCTTCTATCTTAGAGATCATATTTATGACTGTAAATTATTGTGTGTGTATATGTATATATATATATATATATATATATATATATATATATATATATATATATATATATATATATATATGTATATATATATATATATATATGTATATATATACATATATATATGTATACACATATATATATATTGATAGATAGATAGATAGATATAGATATAGATATTCATATATACATGCTAACATATAATGCAAAACAGCATACACAGAAATGATAGATGTATAGATAGATAGATAGATAGATAGATAGATAGATAGATAGATAATGTATGTGCCTGTTTGCCTACATGAATATGTCTGTATCTATATATGTGTGTGTACATATTTGTATTTCACATTTACATACACACACACACACATATATAAACACTCACAAATACATATGCATGCACATACATATTAGCACTTTTGGTCTAGAGGAAATATATATATTTGTATGATAAAGAACCATTTTTTTGTCCCTTGATCTCACATTTTTTTTTACATATTCGGCTGCTGTGGTGTGTTTTTTTTTCAATCCCTATTGTATAGTGATCATCATCATGTTGTGGTGTTTGATTGTAAGGACACTGGAAGCAGTGGTCAGCCAGAGTGTGGTCCATGATCCTATGGCGATCAATGTTTGCGCCCTCTAAATAGCCTATCTGTATCATGGCATATCTAAATGGATATGCAGTCCAAGATTAACGGAATGAAATCCCGTTCAACAGTTGAAAACATGTAGTTCTTTTTGTTTGCTCCCAAACCTTCACAATTTCATTCTTGGCAGCCATCAACTAAAAAAGTTAACAAGATACACTGGTTGTAACATCGCAACACGCACAAGAGTAATCTTACCTCTAGATCAAAGCGCAATCATTGCAGTCCTGAAAGAGAGAGAGAGGGGGGGGGCAAATTTATGATATCTCTTTCCTTATGCCCAATTAAATCAGCATACTGCTGACAAGGGAAAAATGTAGTGTAGACCAAAATGGCCTGCCTATCGCCAACTCACTGACTCTGTCATTTTGGGGTCCTATAAATACCAAATATCCCCTTGTTTCTGTCAACCTCTTTGTCTGGAACACTTGTTTCGATCTTTTTATCACTTTCTGCCTTAGCTGACCTATCCTTTTACTCTTTCTCCATTTCTTTGTTCCTGATAGAAAATATGTGTAATCTTGACAGATTACTCCTAAACTCAAATCTTTTTCATGTGTTAAAGGCATGAACTTATTATCTTTGTTTGATGGTCAAAGAGTAGACACAGAGTCGGAAACCATCCCTCTTGGTACTTGATCTGTGACTATTAGTCTCTGGTAGCCTGTTTTGGTTTCCTTTAGTGCATAAAAAATGTTACACACATACACACATACATATGTTTCTAATTTCTAGAACACAAATGCTTACAGATACATATGCATACATACATATAAACACGTGCACGCATGAACATATGTACAAATAGACAAACAGATGATTCACCTTTATTTTCTTGTACACACACGTGTCCATACGCATTGGTTTTAAATCATTGGTATCCCTAAAAACTGCTCACATGCATACACATATATGAATATAATCACACACGGATGATCACACAAATACATCCTTGCCTGGCAAACTATTCTTCAAAAATATTCTATCTATTAGAAGAATGAAATAAATGAACTAAAGAAAAAACAATGAACCAATAATCAAGTCTCTCTAACCATTTATGATACACATCAACACAGAGATACAAGTATGTCACTACATGAATGGATTCACAAATATTCAAGCTACTTATCCTTTGGCAAAAGATTTGCAAGTGATCAAAGGCTACTGATAGAAATGTACTGGCTATAAATTCATTTCATCTTTGAGGACGAGAGTGTAAAACATCTGATGCCATCTCCAAAACATTAATATAAATTTTACTAGACAATAAAGAACAAAATGCTGCTACAGTGCAAAACAGAAACTGAAATAAGTACATACATAAATTTGCGATGAAATGCAAATGCCCATCATTTGCTCCAGTTCTTCTAGATAACTTCCAACATAGGAGCCATTGAGAGAAATTTTCTCTGGGGATACAAAATTTTTTGAGGACCCTTTTCCCTTCCTTGTTGGTCATCCTGTTTTTATTTGCTGCAATATATTTGAATACCTTCTGAGATTTCTGAGGGAATTCCTGACTTCCGTTTGTTTTCTTGGCCTCATTAGGACCCACAGGCCCAGGGATAATGTACTACTAGCCCCCTATTCCCCTAATCCTTGACCAATATCCACTCACCACAGAATAAGTAGAAATGCTAGCTTGGTTTGGATCCATTATCAACACGAGACTAGCTGACACATATTTTATACAGTGATATTTGAATATATATATATATATATATATATATATATATACATATGTAAATGACATGAATTGTATTGACAGATATGGAGAAATAAGCTAAAAAGATTTTGTGTCACTCCAGTCTCTTATTTCTCAACATCTGTCAAAAAAAGATGTATATGTATGATGATAATTAATAATTGAATCATCCTCAGAAAGCTGTTTCATTGTATTACAACTCTTCAGTATGGCTATAGACTATGTATTATCCCATCCAAAACCACAAGGAAGGATTGAAACCTTCTCTTCAGACCCAGAGGCTGGAATCAACCCCAGCCCTACACAAAACTGGACAGTCAGTAAGGTTGAATTTAAGCAATATATTTACTTGAGCAGAATTCCTCATCCACCAGATTGCTCCATTCTGAAGTTGGAAGAGCATTGCTGCTTACATATATATGTAGTATAGAAAATTTAAGCTTTTTTTAAAGCTGTAAAACTTTCTAAACTACGTATTTATTTGTACATGTGTGTGTATACATATATATGTGTGTGCCAGTGTGTATATATATATATATATATATATATATATATATATATATATATACGCATATAGATGCTCACATATAAAGATTAAGATTATTTTATGATGTGCTACCAAAGAGTTCCAGTAATTTGAACAGTAGGAGCAAATGATATACAATTCGGTCATCTGCAGGAAAGTCGAGCCAACAGCACCTTTCGTGCGTCAATATGCCAAGGCATATATACCTGAGTGAATGTTTTGCTGAGTTATGCTTTTTGTTTTTTATAAAGTCTTGCATCAAAACTGCTGAGTTGTCTGGTATTTCCTGGTTTCCAGTAAGATGGTGATCATTCCTCACCCACCTTTATTCACCTGACCTTGCCTCCTGCAACTTTTTCCAATTTTCGAAACTGAAATTCTAACTGAAAGGGCATCCTTTTAACTTAATTGTAGAGATCCAGAAAGAATTGTAGGAACAGTCCAAGACTATCACACTTGAAACCTCCCAAGGATATATGGAATCGTAGAAAATAGGTTGGGACCGCTGTTTACATACCCAAGGGGAAATCTCCGGAAGTGAAAGCTAAAGTTAGTCATTTTACTGTAATGCTCAAATTTCCAAAACTTTTGGATAGTACCTTGTACATGATCCTTAGGAGAAAAATTCCTCATCATTCGAAAGAATATTTAATCTTAAAATTTTAACTCATATCTAACAAAAAAAACTTGCTGAAATTAATTTCAATGAATTAAGAATACGTGGTAAAGGAAAGCATCTTATCATTCTTTAAAAGAAATACTGACTGAAATATTTATTTTCGTTGGAAATTCTTACATAATGATGAATGTTGATATCTTTTTTCATACAAAAGGAATAAAAAGATCTCTAGATTGGAATCCTCTTCCAAAATTCAATCCTGATTTACCTGCAAAATATGACGAAGGTGTTTTAGAAAACATTCTTTTTTCTTAGTGCAAGCTTTCTTTTCTTCCAGATCCTCTTGTCTGGTTTAATTCATTCTGGTTAAATACATAAAAATTTGAAATGAAAGTTTTTGATCATTTCAGAAGTTTTATCGATATTGGTAAATTTATATTTTTCATTATAAAAAATTTCAGCTTAGATTTATCCATTGATCCAACTTCAGTGTCACTGTCATACACAAACATAAAAACACACACACATATACAGATAGAACGCCACTTGAATAAACACCTATAATTGTTTTTTATTTTCTTTACGCCAGCGTGTTACAGTATTCCCCAAATAGATGGCATTATAATTGAACCTGAAGTATTATGGTTTTTTTTATTGTCGCCATGTGGCTAATATCAAGAAGAATTTTTCATAATTTCTTGATGGAAATGGCCAATGATGGGCAATTTATCTGCTGCAATGGTGATGTGAATATCCTCTTACTAATGCTCCCAGCTACAAAGGATACTCACTGCCTGACTTCCTGACATACTCCTAATTCAAAATGATGTAGGAAATACTCGTGTAAACAATACAAAAACTATCATGTGACTTGCATCTTTTGGCAGCATACCATATTAAGCATGATCAATTAAAATATTGGAGGATAGGGTGATTGATGCATGTTATTTTTCTCTCTTTTTGTTGGGCAGTGATCACTAAAGTCTGAATTTCAGTAAACATCACCAGTTATAAACTAGATTACAAAGTGAACTTTCAAGCTGAAAACCTTTGGAGAAGGGTGTTATCAAAAAAGCATTTTTTTCTAGACATAATGAGTAGTAAATTCTAAAATTTTCCAGCCCCTAAACTCAATTTGCGCCAACTGTGTGCAAGATATATAGCAAACCTACCAGCTAGACCACCTCAAAAACTGAAGAATCCTTGATAGTTTTGGTTGAAGGTTTCTAAACATATTATGTTCTTGTCTTTATTTTAGAGCCGAGAATGGATTGATTGAATAGATTTATTGATAAAAAAAAAGTCAGATTTGATCACCTGAAATTTGATGTCTGGGAGGGGAAATCAGTTTTCTTCAGTGATAAAAAAAGGTCTTATAAAGAACTCTTTGGAAATACCTCATTGTAATTTGTTGATTCCTTGAAAGACTTTTGTTTGTAGAGCCTTTAAAGAAACTTTTGACTCCAACTTTTTTTTAATTTCTAATTGTTTATAATGCCTTGAAAGGAATGATTTTCTTTCCTCTTATTTTCTGACATAGTTCTTTTGTGTCTTCAAGAATGATTGATACAAATCCTTACATTCTATTGAATAAGAGTAAAAGATCTCTGGTGTCTTCCAGTGTGATAAATTCAAATCCTCAAATCTAATAGAATCAGAGTGAAAGCTCTCTTGTGTCTTGTAGTATAATTGATACAAATCCTCACATTCTATAGAATCAGAGTAAAAGCTCTGTGTTGTCAAGTGTGATTAATACAAATGCTCACATTCAATAGAATAGGAGTAAAAGCTCTCTTGTGTCTTCAAATGTGATAAATTCAAATCTGGGCATTTGATAGAATAACAGTAAAAGCTCTCTTGTGTCTTCAAGTATGGTTGATACAAATCCCCAGATTCTATAAAACAAGTGTGAAGCATATTTGCAAGAGGAAAACATCCTCTCTTAGAGAAAAAAGGCAAAAGATTAAAATCATTTATCGCAAAGAGCTAATAAGATCTATTACTTTTTGTTTCTCGCTTCTACTGTTGTCATCTCAAAAACCACATATCAATCATCTTCCATTTCTCAAGGACACATAAATAACCAACACATGCAATAGCAGGAGGAAATTGAAAATTATTTCTGGAATGATTCAAGACAAACATAGCTATACTTCATCTTTTTTAACCTTTGGTGTCTTATAATTACTATGAATGTTTTTTTTCCTTATTTCTTTAATCTTTGTTTTATTCCATCTCTGATGATGAATTGTGGCGATTAGAAAAAATACAATATCAAACTGTTCACTTTTTTTTTCTGCCTCAGTTTGAAATTACTCTGTTACTTTTATGAATATGTGTGTATGAATCTGAGATCTTCTGCAATACATATGCATGTATATATATATATATATATCTACAAGATGTCAGTTGATGTTTGTTGGAATATTCACTCTTTCTCAAGAAAACATTTAATTACCTTTCAGGTAATATTGTAGATAATAAACTGTATGTACTTTTAAGAGGAACATATTTATGAGACTAGTAATGGGTATTTATATGACATGTTTGAATCAGATTTGCTTATGAAAGAATAAGAAAGAACATGCACTGAATAAGGAGACATTTTATTAAATTTTGAAAAGATGGAAAATTCATAAGTGGTATATTTCTGACTGTGCATAAGTACACATAAAAATGTTCAATGCAAAATTTTGTAACATCTCCAAAACATGCACTGTCCATATGACATTATGCTATCTTTTATTGGGTTAGAATCCATGTTCTGGAACAATAAAGCCCTTTCTATCATCCAATCCTTGCTCTTTAAAATATTTTGCAATGATTTTATAGATCTTTTATAGTTATTTATTTTGCTGTCTCCTCAATGAATTTTGTGCAAAAACTTCAGATAATAGAGTGTTGAATCTCGTGTTATTTCCTTCCCCCAAAAATGCCATACTAAATTTTTCTGCTGATATTGAAAAAGTCATAAAGCCTTCACAAACAAAAAAACCCAATATTTCATTACTTAGTATCTGAGTTTCCTTATTAAGCTAAGATAGAAACACTTTGTCTATGAATATGGAACATCATGAAAATACACATACGTAAAATTTTCTATGCTAAAAAATACACACGTATTATGTGGCATGTATGTGCATAAAATGTATTCATTCAATATTGATCAGCATGTGTATACTTATATTTATTAGAATAAGCTTACAAAAATATATCAACATATCAAGTCTTATGTATATATTTATAGCTTTGTACATAAATATTCATAATCTTATTGATTTATCTATAGTGTACATATGTACTTACATGCACATAAGATCAGCTGAGACATTCTGCTAAAGACAATAGAGATAAAGATAATAGTTTGAAAAATATAGGGAATTCTCAAAACATATATATGAAGTTTCAGTTCTGTTTAGAATAATTATAAATGCTAATATTTCCATTGATATACAGTGCGTGTCAAAACTATATCATATCTGTTATAAAAGACTGCATATTTAAAATCAACTAATATCTAAAAGATAATTTATTATGCAGTAAGCAGAAATTCAGTCACAATACCTGTGGACAGAGTTATTTTTTAATTGATAAAATACATGATTACTTACAAAAAAATGTTATAGTAACCTGTTTTATATGGTTTGTAAAATATATCTTTAAAGCATTTGATTAATTGTATGGTTTCTTTAATAGAAGAGTGATTTTTTGATTCAACCAGTAAGTCTAAGATATATCATGAGTAATGCATTTTATCTGATAATATATGTAATCTTTTTTAGTGTATATGGGTTGACACGATGGTGTATATAGCTTGATCATCCTTTACAAGGAAATGGTATCAAACTTTGCATCTTCAGGTATGAGTCAGCTCAATAAGACAGTACACACGAATATAAGCATTTATAAATATATCTATACATATCATTAGAAGGAGAATTCCATCAGTCTTCCAACAGTGAATGCTGTCAGTTTGTATCTGTTGTACTGGAAGCTAGATATTTGGAAATTTTTAAAGAAATTTAACTATATGTATTTAAAAGTCAACTATGTATGGATTATATACATAAAAATATCGTTGCAAAGAAAATTTCCTCAGCTTTCCAACAGTGCATATTGGAATTTCCAATTAGTTTCCACCCCTTTAATTCCCTCTCTGAACTTCTTGGTGTTCATAGTAATCCTCTGAGCTTAGTTGCTCCCATGTCATGTAATTTACGAATCAGTGATCTTATCTCCATTACTCCAATGATCCATACATTGTTTGCTGTGATTGTGGATTTTTATGGGGCTGGGGTGCTAGCTAAATGCCCAAGATCGACTGCCTTACAGGAGTAGATGACTCCAATGGCTCTGCAAATTGCTCATAGCAGAAGGAAGATGTGGATCCATACTTTTCCTAAGGATATTTTTGTAAATTAAACACAAACTGTCTCTGCAAGAATTTGAATTCTCCTTGAATTTGAATTCTCCTTACCATTCACCATTTGGTCACCCATGCATCATTGATGTATCAAAAAATCAAGAGAAAGAAAAATCTTGCTGAATCTCCTCACCAGACATAAAGGAATCACCATAGTCTGTGCATGTACCAGAACTAATTATCTAGATCTTTATCTAAAATTATCTAAAAAAGAAATACCAGCACAGAATTTGGACATTGTTGGTCCAAAATGGCCATCATCATCATCATCATCATCAGTATTTTAGTGTCTGTTGTTGGACATAGACTTTCCCCAAAATTTGCCAAACCTCTCTATCATGGACATCATGGAGCTTGTACCCTCAGAACTTGTCCAGTTTGTACTGCCATTTCATATTTTGTAGGCTACAGTCTTTGCATGTGATCTTTGGTGATCCATATCGTGACTAGTGATGTCCAGCAATTGTCTGCCATTCTCACAACATGACCAGCCCATCGCCATTTGAGTTATTGTGGATCTATGATATCTTGGACTCCTGTTTTTCTTCAAATATATTGTGCTGTCTTGTAATCTCTCCATGTTATTTTGAGTAGGATTTTCTCCCATGCACGTTGCATGGTTCTCAGCTTGAGGGTCAATCATCATCTGTTTAGGTTCCATGTATCTGATCAATAGGTGACTATCGGGAGGATACATTGGTTGTATACCCTTCTATTCATGACTAGTGGAATTTTCTTGTTCTTGAAGGTTGAGTTTGCTCTAACAAAAGCTTGCCGTCCTTAAATGATTCTTCATTTGATTTCTCCTTTTGTGAGGATTCTATGGAGACTTATCATTCTAAAGATACAACTCAAAATTGAAAAACTTAGAACTGGAGAGAATTGACTACTACATCTACTTTGGATCAGACATACCTGGTTGATTTGTTGTTTTGTCAAAAAATGCTGCATGCATGAAGAAAAAGTAGGCTTAGTCATTGTGTATGTTACAGTAACGTAATTTATAAACTTCTTCAATGATGTTTAAATGCAGACTAAGTGACCTTATGGAAGAATGGCTATTCACTCATGCACAGCAGTTACAATATCATGGCAGATGGGGACATTTTAATCGAACATTTCATTTTATTCTTAAATATCTAATTTGATTTTTAAATAGCATCTTATCGTTGAAGATACTTTGTACATGTGTAGATGTGAAGTATATTAATGTATTTGGTCAAAGATACAATGAGTTACAGAGTAACTCTTTTCAGATACCTAAAAGGCAATAGAAACATCTTAAAGTTGATTTATAACGACAAGATGAAGCATGGTCACTTGGAACCCCTGCAGATAGATATCCAGTCACCGACAGTTAATTAAAAAGATATCAGAAGAAAGAAAATGGAATAGTATTGATAAAGAAAGGATGTACAGGGATTCTAACAGTGGAAGTAAGAAAGATAGACAGTAAATTTAGTTGAGAGAGAAACAAAAGAAAGCAGGAGGAAAATAGAAGAGAAAAAGGTAGATGATCATTTCATTTGGATATCTGATAAAAGAAAATGATAAGTTAATTCAGTAAAATATATTGGAAAAAAAAGAGACATCTTGTCTTTAAAAAAGAGACCAAAGTTTTGTTTTCAGAGACTACAAAAATAGGAAAATAGAGAGATACCAGAGTAAACGTACAGTTGACAAGCCACCAACCTTGGCCGCTGGAAGACATTGAAGTCTTATTCTCTCTCCGTATCTTTCAACAATCTCTTCCTTTCTCTCCGTGAGTGATGATTATGTCTAGTCTTCAAATGACTATCAATGTATTTTTGATTGACTGAAGAAAAAAGTAAAGGTTTGATTTTGAATAGTTACATGAGTCTCATCTTTTGTTCTCTCCTATATGTCAGTTGCCATGCCACCAGAACGGTGCATCATCGAAAAAAAGTCCCGATGCCTTTATCCTTCACAGTGAGACCTCTCTGATTAGTTGCCAAGCAACATCTTGAGTGCCCAACCAGTTCTCGAGTCATTCTGGATACTTTTATATAAGGATCTGAAAGATAAAATGAAATATGTTAAAATACATCAACTTGGGATTCTAATTTGTTTCCCCTTGCTCTAGTCTATCCGATTTTTCTGCATGGACTACATACTAATTGGATAGCCCTTCTGCCAAGTTTGATACAACAATCAAAATGGCAGATTCAAAAATGAAAACAAAATAATGAAATAATAAGAAAGAGATTGGGAAATTTGAAAACCAGCAAAAATATCAGTAAATGGTAATTCCATTAAATTAGCAAGATTGTTTGAAGCTTCTCTGGTTTAAGCATCATGTTTCAAGCAGTGACATTCATACATGTTGGTGTTCAATTATTCAGCAATAATTTCATTTTGTTTTAATGTTAGTCCATCAATCAAATTTCTGAGTGAATTTCAAATAGATTGGAAAAAAGAATTTTATTGGATAATTTCAAAGGTTTACAAAATGAAGTGTGCAGGACCGTTTTTGCTATTTGAGCACAAAATTGATAATCATTTCAATATTTTGATTATTCATAATTGATAACGATGTGTTCTTTAATGAAGGGAAAAAAATTGAGAAATGTTTTCCCTTGAGTTATCTGCACTCATCTGTATAGAACATTTTGCAGTGCAGTGTTATGACATTGGTGAATGTCACTGGCTTCAAGCAACATATGAAAACAAAAAGGTTTCAAACAATTTTACCAATTCAATGAAGTTACCTGATTAGAAAGATTTAGAACATTTCTAGCTGTATGCAGTTTTACTTAAGTTTCTCAGAGTCAAAACCTTCATTGAAAAATGGAAAACCTTCATTGAAAAGATAACGTACTGCTGTATTCTGTATTGTGTGGAAGTACAGATGGATGTTCGCCTAAAAAAAAATAGCCTTGTGTTTTATTTCATATTAAATGGAGTCTGTTGTAAATGAATAAAAAAACGAGATCCTTTTTTTCAGCCAACATATTTAACTCTTTGGTTACTTTTGTCATTCTGCATTTTCAAATGCTTGAAAGATACTTTGATTATGCTCTTTATTTTAATTGCTACAATAATGTTTCATAAGAGCTGCAAACATATTTTTTATGATTTTGAAAATAACAAGTTTTATTAGATAATTCAATCCATATTGATATATGATAAGTAAAAATATCAGTGGCAATTTAATTTACTAGATCTACCATAATAATTGTGACAGCAATTCTTTTATAAAATGTACAGCTTGGGATTTTTTAAACAATATGAAAAGATTTGAACACTGCATGAATAACATATATATCTCCATGTGATTCCAATATGATTTTTTATGCCCTGAAATATCTTAGATTCAACATTTATTGAATAAATCTTCCAAAACTATTATTGTGTATAATCTAATGGTCAGATTTTCAATTTAGTAACTCTAAAATTTTAGAGCCAAAGCCTCAGGTTTCCCAAAATAATTTGGCAATATTTATCGATATATCAGAATGATATACTGTATATCCTGTACTAATTAATAAGCTGTCATCTGAGCATGTAACACCCTGTCATCCTAGCAAAGTAATAATGGATTAGTCTATCATCATGGTGAAGAAAAGAAAGTTAGGAGAAGTAGGGTTAGAAAGAAAATGGAGACAAATAATGAGACATTGCAAAAATTTTGTGTTCATTGAAAGTTACGTAGAAACTGAACATTTATGACATCATCAGAGAACGTTTTATACTGATCATGATTTTTCTTGGGAAGATGTTTTTTCACCTGACCTCATACTCGGATAACCTTTTTTAAAGATTTATTTTACCTTACCTCATATTCTGAACACACCTCTCTTTGTGACGATGAAAGTGATTTTTATTCTCTCTTACCTGGTTTCATCTTCTTATCACATGTTTTCTGAAAATTTGAGTAATTTTTCACTTTATAGGGTTCAAAACAAAGGATTAACCTTTTTTTTTCATTTAAGATGTCCCAAAAATTCTTAAATCAGAAATTACTCAACCCATCTGAACCAAACTTGAAAAGGATACTGAATATCATGCAAAGATCACAAATTAAGTTTCAAGGGTTGATCTCGACAGTTATCACTTATGGGTTGCAGCTATTTGTCCTAAAATTCGTAAATCAGAAATTACTCAGTCTTTCTTGGCCAAAATTGGCAGGGATACTAAATATTATGCCAGAATCTCAAATACAAATCTTTGGGTTGATTCACACAGTTATGTTCCTTGCATCATAGCCATTTCAAATAAAAGTCATAACTGTAGAAAACCACTCAACTGACCTTATCCAAACAGGGATACTAAATCAACAGGGATACTGGTTATCACAAATTTGTATTTTTGGACCGATCCTAGTACACTTATCATCCTATATCAATTCTTTTAGTCCATATCACCTAATATCTTCAGATGTTTTAGATGGACTTGAATAAGATTTTGTGGAAGGGTGGTCCATGGTCTAACAAGAGAGTGATTTGATTTTAAAAGCTAGGTACAGTTACATTCACTGTAGCCAGAAATACTAAATCAAATATCCTCTAAAAATAATTGTGCTCGTCCTTTGGCATGGGGCTTCATTCAGGCTGAGGAAGCTGCCAGTGGGATATATTTTCAGCTCGTATTCAATAATCGTAGGCTTGCAGATGTTAATTTTCAAATGTCTATTCCTTCCGTCAAAAATAAACTGCTCATGATACGTGGAAAATACCAAAGTTTGCATGATGTCAATTAGTGGATAGTTTGCTTTGTTTTTACAATTATAAAGCATCAGCTTACCACTGGGATCACATTGATAATGTTCTTTTAATTTCTATGCTTGTTATGCCCACTGCGTATTTGGAATAAACATGACAAGTAGAACTGAAAATGGCTGCCTTGATTAATTAATATGGCCGATTTAGTGTTGGGATATGAGATTCATTAAATTCATTCTCACTGATTTATCTCCCTTGGATCTCATTTCAGACTTATTATTAGAGGAACATTCTCAGGGTTCTTATTAAAAAGAATGGATAAACATATTTTTAAAATGAACTTACATTTATAAAATAGAAGTTTGAAGACACATAGGCACACACTGTCACACACACTGTCACACACACTACTCTCAAATAAAGTGAGAGTGACATATTGTTATGTTTTTGATACACACATACAAATGCAAGCATCTATGTATATATATTGGATGTTCATAGTTAACTGATTTGAAGTCTTAATATCGTAAAGGAAATTCTGATGCATCAAGGAGTCAAACAGTTGAAGTTGAAAGATAAGAAGAGAAGAAATTGTTTACATCTAACAAAATTGTTTTTTAATCATCATCAGCAGAAACAGCATCTTCATTCATCTTTCTAATTTATTCTCTATTTCTATCGAAAAAGAGAAAGAAGTTGCTGTCTGAGAATTTACATACTTTACTTCAGTGATTCCTATTCTCAACATTTGTCATAATGAGTTTTTTATTTCTCATAAAAAGTCACTACCAAATCGTTATTATTATCATTTTAACAATAAACTGTGAATTACAATAGACCTGCCCATGGATGTATCACATATATTGTTATTAATAATTCTGTTGTCACCTTTAATGTACTTGCAAACACATTTATGCACAGATCAAATTGAAGCGTAGGGTCATTCATGAACATAAAATAAATGAATAAATGATAAGCGTTCTTTCAAATGAGCTTAAATTCAAGTTACCAATTAACATAAATTTCTAGTTATTTGACTTTTAAGATATCTTGCTTAAATTCTGCCAAACAAATTACAATAGTAAACTTAATATCACTATTGTAGACCTTCGAAAAAAGTTAAAAAACCGACAAAAGAATTCAGAAGTCAGGAGGAAGTATAACTTTAAATCGACATCTAAAGATAAGAGAGTGATAAAAAACTTAACCATCAATCAAATGTATCTGCTCATATATCTGCTTGTAAGGATGAGTCACAGTATAGGGTAAGTCATGATACTGTCATATATATGTCATATACTGTCATATATGTAAGTCATATACTGTCACATATATATCAGTCATATACTGTCATGTAGGCTGTGAAGGATGATTGTGGAATAGAATGTAGGAAAAAAGAAGGTTCCACAGCAACAATAGAATTGCTAAAATTGGATCAACTCTTGGGTAACTGCATTTTTTGGGATCACCATCTCATTGTTTAATTGTAATGGATCTTGAGATATGTTACATTACATTTCCTGCCAAAGATGGCACATGGTATGCCGTTACTGATGATGCTGTCTCACCATACATTTTTTGGTGATATGGTCTTGCAATCGAACATGAATTATATAAATTGGAGTGTCTTCAACATAGAATTGTTCCATGGATGAAAAAAAAAATATTTCTAAAGATGCTGCAATATTCGGGTCCAACAAGGTGGCATCTCATTTTGCCAAGTCTATGTTGTGATATCTTGATTCCTAACAAATTCTTGTAAGATGGAAGAAAGACAACATCACAATCAGTGATAGTCAATCAAAACAGCTCAATGATGGTCAATCAAAACAGCTCGTGCCTTGATTAAAAGAGTGGCCTTCAACAATAGATTTAAAACAAAAATGGAGATGGGTTGTATTCACGGTGAGGGAAATGCATTGCTCTCTCATGAAAAGTTCAATTAAACCTTTGATCTTTTCGGTAGATAAAATCATTCATGTCAATGCAATGTTCATGAATACATTGACCATAAATTATTTCTATAAGTAAAATCATTTTGATTAGAAATCGACAAGTTCCAACTTGTTTTGAGATTTGACAAAATATTGACAATTTCTGGTTTTCTATCTTTCAGCTTTAAATGTTTGAATATTCAAGACAGCTAAGATTCTCTTGAAAGAATAATTCAATCAAAAACTTTCAAAGTAAAACTTCTTGCATACCTATGAGGGGGAATTGATATGCATAAGTATATAAATGTCTTAGTGGGTGTATATGTACACATAGTAATTAGTATCTATTACATAATGTTGGAAAAATGACTGAAAGAAAATAAGATATATAGTATTTTGGAGAAATAGTGATAATTGGAAAACCCAGCCTGATCTTAAAAAATGATTGCAGATTTGAATTCAGCCCACCAGAAGTATATAAAATCAGTTTGAAAAATCTTGACTGTAAAAATGATGCAGAACAATGATTTCCACCGACAGCAGGAAGGGAAACGAAAAAACAGCAAAGAACAGCCAGGGAAGGACACAGACTTTGAGTCAGAGGATCCGCTATAATTGGTGGTTGAATCACTAATGACATCTTTTTGAAGAGAAAAAAACTCTCCTCATGTGTATAACTTCAAATACATACAGAGCAGTGGAGAGAAAGACCACAAGGATAAGAATATTTTTACATACATACATACATATTGATATATACATGTGTAATTTTTCTCGTTTCCTATTTTGAAATATCTGATCAAGACTGAATATGGCTGACTATCTGATCCAAAAAAGTAACTTTCATCATTATTTAATGCATCTTTTAATCAGAATTCTTTGATATTTCTATCAGAACATTTCAGATTTCTTTTTGCCGTCAGTGTGTGTCACTACGCATCAACATTCATTCATACATATTTCTCCCTCCCTCTTTCCCCTCCTTCCTCTTTCTCTGTCTATCTATCAGTCTCTCCATCTATCAATCTATCTATCTATATGAATATATATATATATATATGTGTGTATATATATATATATATATATATGTGTGTATATATATATGTGTGTATATATATATATATATATATATATATATATAGTATATATATATATATATTTATATATATATATATATATATATATATATATATATATATATATATTTATATGTATATATATATATATATATATATGTAACATGTGGTCACATACTTACTATACTTGAAAAAAGAAACATGCTTATTTGGAAATCACAGATACATGGGATCCGTGGATATATATATATATATATATAGATATGTAGGTGAAATATGTATCATTAAAAAAAAATCATTTTCCCAACAGGGCTTTGTATTTATAATTGAGACAATATACTGATTGAATACATAAATACATTTTGTCATAGACAAAAAATATGTATTTAATCAATACCTATACCTATATCAATAAATATATATATATGTGTGTATGTGTGTGCGTGTATACACATACTTTGCAGGGAATAGTCTGTATGCATGTGTGTGTGTGCGCATGTGCTCATTTCTTTGGGAATTTTATATTTTTTTCTCAATCTCCCTTCCCTCTTGTTCCTTTCCTACACACACACATACACACACTTCCAACATGCACATACACATCTACATAAATATATCTTTTACTTTGTACTCCTATCTTTTTATTTACATAGACACATGTGTATGTAGGTGTGTATGTGTGTGTGAGTGTCTGTGTATGTGTGTGCATTTATACAGACTTGAAATAATTTTTTCCATTTACTCATGTGTATGAGCACAAAATTTAATATGTGTGTAAGTAAGTAAAATATATATAACCTTTTTTTGCTGTTCCACTGATCTTAATTTCTGTTTCGCCTGGAGCTGACAAGATGAGGGATTCTTTTGCCAATTAAGGAACATATTATGACATGTGCCTTGGCAGTAATTGTCTTTGAGGATTGATGAGCTGATTCTTGAATTCAGTCGACTCCTGTAACAGCCTCCTTCCTGGCCTATCTTGCCTAATAAAGTCCCAAGAGGGGACAACCTCTAATTTCATTATCTCTCATTTGTGTGTTTGCTGGATAGCACATATACTTTTAACCCTTTTTTATTTGCCACAAGCAAGTTAATTTTATGATCATGGTGACCTCCCTCCGAAAACTGCCTGTATTTTTGACTTAGTTGAAACCTTCATGGGTTGCTATTTATTCAACTTATTCAACACTGGTATCTCTAAAGTTCATGTGAGAATTAAGATCACTATTAATGGCTTGTTAGTACAACTGGTAAACCATTATATTATCATAAATGGCAATTCTGATGTGTTTATTCCTATGTTACAAGGTATTTTATATACATACATATATATATATATATATATATATATATATATATATATATATATATATATATATATATATGTATATAAGACAGATAATGATGTTGAAGACCAGGAAAGCAGAATGAAATAATACATGATGAATGACTGGAAATCATTTGGTATGAATAGAGATATATTGAAGAGCACCTTGCCAAATACAATGGATGCATGATATCACCTATGGCTTATGGATGCAAAACATGGAAATTAACAAAACAAACTGAGAACCAACTTAGAATTGCACAAAGAGTAATGGGAAAAGCAATGTTAGGGAAAACTCAAAGAGATAGAAAAAGACCAACATAGATCAGAGGAAGGATTAGAGTGAAGGACATAATACAAGTTATTAGGGGACAAAAATGGAGATGGGCTAGAAACCTATAAAGAAGAGATGACCACAGATGAGACATGACACTAACTAGTTGGTGCCTATGGGACAGTAAACTCAGTAGGATAAGACCAGACCAAAAGATAGGTTCACCGGCAAGACATGTCATGATCACAGTCATCATTGAAGGAGATAGGGAAGGCCTTTGTCCAACAGTGAACTTATAATGGGTAATGATGATGGTGATATATATATATATATATATATATATATATATTGACAAGAGGCTGGCCCAAGGTTGGATCTGTAGAGTTCTCAGAATCAATTCACTCTTTATATGCCTCACAAGGTGAGCAAGCTCATGTCTGTATAACCAGGAAAAAACTTTTGTTTGCACATGTATGTGCACAAGTTTATTAGTTGATATTTATGCTAGTGTATTTGGATGAAATTTACGGGAAAATAGTCAGCTATGTAACGAGTGACCAGCCAGAATATATAAGGATTTTTCATATTTTTTAATTGTTCATAACATGAGAAATTGAACTAAAGAACTGACTGGTCCTAAATCTGATTCTCTGCCAAACAAACAATATGAATTTGTGGCTTCCAGTGAAACAAAAAAGTTGCATGTTATGGTCGATATTCCATTGTTTCATTGTTCAGCTAGTGATTTACATTCAACATGATTTAATCAGACAAAAAACAAAAAAGTTATTAAAACAATACAGTAGGAGTCAAGTCTGGTAATGTTTTTTGAGATCAATTGACCTTTGATCTGTGACCTTTATCAAATCATTAAATCCATAACAAGGAATTATGAAACCCTGTACATTTTGTCTCCTTTATAGAAGGCCCCATATTGAAATCAATTTAAGTGATAATTTTTCTTTATGCTTTTGTGAACTGTCCATTTTTTACCATATTGCTTTTTTTTTTCAAGTTCTTGTTTTCTCTTTATCTCCTGTTGGATGGCTAACAGGTTTTGCTTGTTTCAATGAATTTGCCACTCATAAACATTCTTTGCCAGCACATATAATTGTAGATAATATAGATCTCCGATAGCTTTGAATGAATGTTGTACAAGATCTTCAACACATGAAATGCACCATTGTTTAAACATCATCCTTCTGAATAAATTGTTTGGATCCTTTTTTGAAGCTGTTTTTGTTCTATGAAATTGATAATGATCTTTCTTGGTAAGTTATTCAGATCCTTTCTCAATTATTTTTGTTTGTTTTAATGATTCAGCAATGATTCTTCTCACTAAGCTGTTCAAATCTTTCAGTGAACTCCTCTGAGTAAAGCATTCACATCTTCCTTTGAAACTCTTTTACTTAAATCTCTTTCCTCTTTGAAAGAAAGTTAGAAATCACAATTCTAGACTATTTCAGTCACCTTTTAAAATCTCAACAACAGTTATCTTTGAACTGAATGCTTGTGAGAGTAAAGTGGTTCTATTGATTTATGTTTTAAAATGAAATAACACTAATAGTAAGCTGTTAGTTCTATCTATCTTGCTTATCAATGCTTTATCTATTAGAAAAACTGATACTCATGTCATTTAATGTTTAGTATGATAGTAAAGGAGTTATTGGGTGATCTAATAGTTAACAGGACAGAAAATAGAATCACTTTGCACAAATGCCTTTCAGGAAGGCATTAATCCGTCTTTTCTTTAACCATCAAACCATGGATAAATGACGGAGTAATTTTGTATATTCAGCCTTGGTTAGCAACCAGTCTAGAAGATGAACAACTCTGAATTCACACTCGAAGAGTCCAACCCGTTGTCCAGCATTGTGAGAGGCTGACAACAGTCAACAGACAGAGTATGAAACAGGTTCCTGAAATATATGGTAAGCAATGCTCTAGTGGAGCTTTGATTGGCTTAGCAGACCATACTAGGATTATAATGAATTGTTCATTATAAGAAAGAGAATGAAAAGAATGAGAAAACAAAATAATGTGACCGCTATCTCTATTTCCTCTTTTCCATATCTTTTGATATCTTGTAAAATCTATGATACCCAGAATTTTTCAACCTCTTTCCAGATAGTTATAAGCTGGGAAATTTCTCAGTTAAGTAAATTTTTGTCGTCAAGAATAACCAAACCGTATTCTTATTTAATGCAAACTAATCCAAAGAATCGAGAAACAGAGAAAAGGAGAAAGAAGTAGGAACCAGAGAAGTATGGAAATGAGATTAATTCTTCAAGTCATTGGTTTAGCACAGATTGATTCTGAATTGGTTGAATTGATTTAATGCAATTATATAAGTGGAATGCTGAAAGCAAGAGATTTGGATTTCTTTTTTGCTCTCAACTTATCTTCAATTAAGGTTTTAACTTCTGGCTCTCAAACGTGTGTTCCCTTTTACAAACTGACCGTAGAGAATAAGAAAACTATTTTTATCTTACTATGAAATAATGGTTAATTAGCATTGCAATCTTATAATTTTTCTACAGTTTTCTCCAATATTACTAAAAAATACTCCAGTGAAAAATCGAGGCCTCTTTTTTATACTGCTATTAAATAGTGATACTAGAACAAGCTTAGGGGTCGGGTTAAAGCCAAGTAGTTAACATTTTTTATAGCTGAAAATATTTTTCCTTGTTTTTTAGTTATCTATCAGTGGTTCAAGGTCATAAACTCTCAATATACTCGAAAGGCAAACATAGGTTATTCTGTCGGTAGAGAAGAGATCATAATTCTTGAGCCACGTTTGTCAAATTTATAACATAGATTCAAGTTCATATCATTAAGAGACATTGTACATCATCGAAATTTGATTGAAATGTTAACTTTAAAAGCTAATCGCAAAATGTGCATCTGGCCTCTTTATTCATAAATAACAATTCAAACAATGTTGCAAGTATTTGTTTAAAAATTGTTTCTTTGTTACTTGTTTGTCCATTGGCTTATTGAGTCATACATCCTACTTTTGATTTTCTTTGAATTGAAATATGCATATTTTTTCAGTCGTATTTACAGAGACAAAAAGTACTGAAGCTTTGAAAAAGAAACTCAAGAATTTGGTGTTGGGAAAGCATAATGCTGATAGTCTTTTTCATCACAATTCTTGATTTGGAAATGAAGGATGTAACTTCAATTTTTGATTGCAAAATCAGGCTTCCAGCAATTTCAAACTTTTTTGTTAGTAGATTTTTGGAAACAATGCATCCGCTACTTAGAATAAATATTTGTTTGTCTTGTTGATTTTGAACATACATATATTTTGATCATATGTGTGTGTGTGTATATATATATATATATATATATATATATATATATATATATATATATATATATATTGGATATATATATTGGATATATATATTAGCCATATGTATTTTGGAAACAATGCATTACTTGTGCTTATCTCTGCCACTGAAAATGAAATATTGTATTTCCAGCATCAAGGAAGCTTCAACCTCAAAGTCACCCCAGACTTCGACCTGCAAAAATTTTGAGAAAAAACATAGAAGAGATGGGAAGAGTAAGGAATGGTTTTCAAGACACAATTTCTGAGAAAAAGTGTCTTTGATGTCATTTGATACAGAAGTTTGTTTTGCTTATTTTAAACTTATATTGAGCATAGAATAATGGAAAAGAAATTAATATATTTCCTGCAATAAACACCAGTCATTGTTGATGAATAATTTTCTTTTGATGGAAGCCAAGTAGCTGGTTAGGAATCAAAAAAAGAGCAAGCTGGATATCAAATATTCATTAAGAACCTTTATTTTGACAGTGAGTGACATTATCCATGCAGATATTCAAGCCAGCCTATATGGAAAATGAGGCTTTTAGGAAGATAAATAGATTTATGACAGTAAGAAATGAATGCAAATATTCTGTAGTGTCCTGTCCCTGTCTAAGCAGGAAGCATTTTGTTAGGAATCTATCAACATCAAATAACATTGATATCTGATTCAGTTTCTGGTCTTCCTCCATTATGTGACCCAAACACCACAAATCCCCCCACCCACTAATAGCAGTGCTCCCACAATAACTACCAATATGATCATCATCTGTGTGCTTGTGATTTATTGCACATGGGTTAATTGTATCTAGATTTTCACTTCTACTTGAATAAAGAATAAGCATAAAGTTCATATATAAAAGCAGTCTAAAATATGTCTGTGTGAATACACATAAAAATGTATATGAATATTGATAAGTATATATCGAAACTGAACAGACTACAATTCATATTCAGTTGTATTGTTATACTTACAAACACTTTTTTTGCTTTCAAATAGGTATATAGTTTAGAAATGTTAGTGATTTTTTTTCCATTTATTCAGTACGAAAGGCAGCTTATACACCTGGGTGTTTATCTATGGAAGTAATGAAGTCTCCTCTCACAGGTGTCCATATAACATGCTAATACTCATGAAAAAGGAAAATAGTTTTTCCAAAGACAATTTTCTTATATTTACAATAAAAGCAGGAGTAAATAACATTTGCGTTATTTACTTTGCTTTTCTGCACTAAAAAGCTCAAGGGAGATGGGATGTGTGCTTGTGTATATATATATATATATATATATATATATATATATATATATATATGTGTGTGTGTGTGTGTGTGTGTGTGTGTGTGTGTGTGTGCAGAAGGTTGGATGCTTAAAAAATAGTACACACCATACACTTGTAAATATGTATTAATTTGTTTTTGATTCATACCAGAAATTTTTTTCTAGTGTTTTAAGTTGAAAATTATTTACTTTTAACAACAAACAGCATCATCATCATCATTATCATCATCAGCCTCATAGTGTTTGTCATTGGACATGGACATTCCTCAAGATCGCATGTGATCTCACGGGGTCTATGTTGCGATTTGTCATGTTGAGCAGTTGACTGACATTCTTACAACATGGCTAGCCAATTGCCATTTAAGTTTTCTAATGGTTTCAATAATATTATAGGTATTAATCAAGTAGGAAACAGTTAAGTACACTATTTCAGTTGGTTGATTCAGAATTGTTATACTGTATCCTTTAATTCATGCCATTTCATTTACAATCTCATTTATCATCATCATCATCATCAGTCTTTTAACGTCCGTCGTTAGACATAGACCTTCCCCAGGATTTGCCACAATTCCCTATCATGGGCATTGTGAATTTGTCTTGATCATCTCTCCATCTTGTATTCTGCCAATCTCGGTTCCGCATGTGATCTCTAGGGATCCATGTTGTGAGTATCAATGTCCATCGGTTGCCTCTCATTCTTGCAACATGGCCTGCCCATTGCCATTTGAGTTTTTTAATAGTTTCTATGATATCTCAGATTCCTGTTTTCTTCCTGATATTCTTATGATCTCTCCATGTAAGTTAGAGAATGATTCTCTCGTGCCCGCATTGTATGCTTGTCAGTTTGTGGGTTTGTCTCTTGGTTGGGTTCCATGTTTCAGCTCCATAAGTGACTATCAGGAGAATGCATTGGTTGTATACTTTTGTTTTTAGGATTGATGGGATCTTCTTGTTTTTAAAAGTTGAGTTTGCTCTGCTAAAGGCTGGCCATCCCAGGGTGATTCTCTGCTTGATTTCCTCTTCTTTTGAGGATCTCAAGGAGATTCATTGTCCAAAGTAGATGCAATGGTCTTCTTTCCCAGTTTTGCATCTTCGATTTTGACAGTTATGTCATTATTTTCAATATGATTGTTGCGCATGACTTTTGTTTTGCTGAAGTTCATGGGAAGGCCGACTCTTTTGCTTTCTTTATTTAGTTCATCTAGCATTAGTTGGAGGTCATGTAGGATGTCGTCTGCAAATCTAATGATGCTCAGATATTGGCCGTCTATTTTGATTCCTCTATTCTCCCAGTCCAGGTACCAGAAGACCATCTTGAGGCTGGCTATAAAGAGTTTTAGTGAGCTGGTACAGGGCTCCTGGATACATTAAATAAGTGTCCCTCCCATTGAATGCCAGGATCCAAGCTTAGAACAACCAATACAAAGCTGTCCATGGGAAATGCATTGAGAAGTCAGTTAAGTCCCAGTGATTTTGAATGATTGTCTTTGTCTTGTTGTAAATTCCCATGACCTCAGGTGACCTTCAATGACCTCCAGTATGAACCTCACATTGCCTATGACTTTTTCCATGTAGAGATTCACTCTTACGCAAAATTTCTGCATCCTAGGTGCAATACTATATCCAACAACTCAAACAATTCCCTGCAAAAGACCAGAAATGACATGCGGTAACCTCGGATAACCTAATATTAAAATTACATTTCTAAACATTCTGGCCATGAAAAAAAATCTACCTTTATGCCAAATTTCGGTTCCACAGGTACAAAATTGTCTAGAATTGACCAAAAATGTCCTCAAGTGACCTCAAATGTATTGTAATATTTAATTATTTGATTTGTATTCTTTTTATCAGTGGAAGTGCAGAGTGAAGTAATGATTATCATTACAGAAGACCAGAATCAGGAGACCAAGTTCATATGTGTTTTATCTTTTATGAGTTCAACTTCCTGACTTTTTGCTTTGTAAAAATCCAAAACATGCTCTTTTATCAGCAGACATTGGTCTGTAAGTTTGAACCACTGCTTGTATGGAGGTATTCCCCGGATGAGTGTTAGTTAATCATATTTAGATGATAGAAATAATTCAGAAAAGCACATCTGTTGGTAATCAATATTTGATTTTCAAACAAGATAAATCATATGGTGGCTTGCAATATTGTGGAACCTCAAGTATCTGGACATCAATTATTTTGATTTTCGATTATCCAAACAAGATTTAAAGTTTCCATAATTGTGTTCAGCATTGGTTCCTTTTTCAAAATCAATTATCAAGTGTTATTATCATAAATGCTTCCTGTCCATTTTGTTCAGATAATCAAGGTTTGCCCATGTTTAGTTTTGTTTACTTCTGATTTGTCTGGATGAAATTAAGCAGCACAATCTTTACGAATAACATACTTAATAGATTGAAGCAAAATAGAATAAGTTGGCCCGACAGTTGGGATTTCAGGAGAGAATTTTTGGTAAGTGAAGCAACCAGATATATATTATGGCATGCCCCTATGGGCTACATGCACCAATTGTTCAAAACATGTTCAAAGTTTGATGAAATATTTGACAAAGAGGTAAATATTGATAATAATACCATATTTTTTTTTTAAGTAACAGTGACAAACGGTAATTTAGTATTAGTGTAAGGTGAGTTTGTAGTAGTTCCGAGGTATTTCAAAAATTGTTGAAAGGGATTAAGAGGGGAAAGTAGTAGCTCATTGATCATTGATATGTGGGTAAGTGTGTGGAGTGAAGATATCTCCTTTAATTAGAGATAAATGTGGGTAATTATGTCTCCCCCATCACCATCAAGTGTGTGTAGTTCTAATACAATTTGGAGGGAAACTACAAGAGCTTATTTTGTACGGATTTTGTCCAACTGAGTTTGAGAGATACCTGCAATATATATATATATATATATATATATATATATATATATATATATATGAATGTATATATATATATATATATATATATAGAGAGAGAGAGAGAGAGATAGAGAGAGAGAGAGATAGAATGATAGATGGATAGATAGATATGTATACATGGTCTCTCTCTCTTTCTCTCCCTCTACCTCTCTATATATATATCAATCTTTATATATGTATATCATTATCAATATATAGATATATAATCTGACAAACTGTTCATGAATGTGTTATATTTTTTGAAAATCTATTTGAAATGACCTCACATTGTTACATGGAAAATGAGTCACTCAGCCTAGACAGGTTAAATAGAATAAAGAATTATAGAAAACTGGAGCTGCTGCATGAATCAAATCTGTAACCAATGAGGTAGCTCCTCCAATGTGGCGTCTCTCCTAACCATTGATTAAACAGCCTCACAGAAAGGCAAAAGTCTTCATAAAAGCTTTGTCAATTTGTTCATTCACTGTCCATGGCTACACTTGCTGTTTCTAACGCAGACAATCATATCATTAAGAAATGGATATATATATATATATATATATATATATATATATATATATATATATATATATATATATATGTATATATGTAATTCCTATTAGCTTCATACCTAATAATGTTGTTTTCACAATCCCTGACAGATCTCTGGTTTTGTTGCAAATCTGTTTTTTCCTGTTCTGTTTCAAAGAATTTTCAGAAAATGACAGCTGCCGATAAAATGATTGATTTTTCAATCCAGAATGAGTTGCAACCGCATATTGGTACTGCACTCCCCAGCCCCACATCACAACAAACACTCCAGACTATTGATTATACAATTCTTTTGTTGCACGTAGATATTTGTGTATTTACTGAGAAGCTTTTAGATAACAGTTGCAATTGTAATTTCTATAGAAAGTCCCACTTGTTACTCTAAGTGCCGCTTATTGATTTTTTTTCCCTCTTCCTATTCTCTCTTAACTTGACCCACTGATGACATAAGTTCAATTGATTTCTGCTTATTGGATGATAAAATTATAACAAAATGGGTTTTTTTTTCTATTTATCAAAGAAGAATCAATAGAATTACCTTTCAGGATTTTTTTTTTCTTAGATTTTCTTACAATCAGTGTGGATGTATATGAAAACAAAAACAGACACAAAATATAGAAAGAACTACCAAATGCATCATAAATATAAGAAAAGCCAGAGAATAAATTGATCAAAATATGATAAAAAAAGAAAACAAACATAAGGACACTACTCCATATTATTTGTGACATGAATGACTCACTTTTTCATATCAGCTTAATCAAAATCCTACAGTACAATTTGGAATAACGAAATTGTGATAGGTTTTCCAAACAGTTGACTGATTGACTGGCTATTTGGTGGATAGTCTAACCCTATTGTTAAACGGTCAAAAGAACCTTCCTTAGATAAACTGATTAATTAAACATCAAACCATTTGGATGACTTGAAAACTGACCACTGACCGCTTTGTTAACTTCATGAACATCAAACTGATCACCAGAAATGTAGGTTGGTCATTTAACTGATTGATCAAATAACTGACTCTCAGCCTACTTTCAAGATGTATTCACCACTTGTTTAATTGACATCTTGACTTCATAGGTACTGCAGCAGTCATAGAAACCTTGGGATATATGTGTTCCAGGAGACTGGAAAGAGGTAAATGACATCTTGACTGCATAAGCAAAGATTCTTAGTTGTTTATGTCGCTACATAATTGATGACTTTTTGTAGGTATCCAGGCATATCTTTATTAGTTTATTGTATAATAATCACAGGAATGCTGGGAAAATTTCCGCTTCAAGAGGTTTTAAAATGATCAAAATAACTAATATATAAGAACAAAACCCTTCTCCATCGGACAGTACATAAGTGACAAAGAATTATTTCCGAATGACATGGTTGTAGGCAATCAAGTTTGATCAACAGGCACAAGGGGTGAGTGATTGAGTTAGCTAGTAAATATATTCTTGATAACTAGTACTAAAACACTATTGATAGAAAAAATGGTAAAATTGACATTTTAATAATGTTTTAAGGTTAATGCCAAAGTTTTGTCAGCAACAAATTAGGGAAATCTTATCTATCTCAGATGTTTACTACCTCTACTAAAGAGTTAATGAAAGTTTTGATGTATTAATTTAGCTGTGATATAATGGGTTTATAGTACAATATTTTGTGCAGGAAATGATTTCACTTAGTTTTTTGATAAGGGCTATTATTAGATAACCATAGTTAACAAAGATGGAGAAGAATTATATCTTTTTTTGTACATGCATTTTTATGAGCTTTTTTTTGCATGTTTTTTGTTCAAGTGCTCATGGCCATCATGTTATGTCTACAGACATGAATATTGGCATCAGTACTCCTCTTTTGAAAATGATTTTTTTTCCCAATAGTTTGACCTTTATGGGAAAATATTTTGTTTACTTTTTGTTCTAGTGCCCATGGCCATTGCATTTTGTCTATAGATTTGAAAATTGGCATCAATACTCCACTACTAAAAAATGTTTTTTAATTTTTGGAAAAAAAGCTATTTTGACGTTTTTGGTGATCTATTCTGATGGGTCTATTAATAACATTTTGATTTCCAAGAATCTAGATGTTTTTCTTAGAATATTATAGATGTTTTTACTTAAAAGAATTATACAGCATTGTATATCTACCAATTCAGTAATTATCATCATTAGTATTAGCATTGTATAAAATTTGAAAGATTTCCCCCCACCCATCATCCACAAAAAAAACAAAAAAAAACAATTCTGATCAAAATTCACAGTGATTTGGAGGCCAAGGTCCATCTCAGTGCTTAACAAATTAAGTCAATTATGGGATGAGATTAAAATGGTTTGAAATAGAATTTATTTTTGAATAAATAACTGCATTATTCTATCTTTGTTGGAAAGTGAATATCACATTGAATGATCGTAACATAGATGTAAACTCTAGAAAGAAAAAAAGAAAGGGAAAAAAAAAACAAATTTTGGTCTTCAGTGAAGTGAAATTTCCACAAAAGACTGACAGGGAGAAATGGATATTCAGCTGTCTGTTCTCCGTGTGGTTCTGTCATTGATTGATTTATATGACTCTCCTGCCTCAACGCCTCTCTGAGCAGAACAAAACATCTCCCTATCCTTGCTTCATATCAGACCTATTGGGTTATTCTTGCGACAATACCATAACGAAGAATATAATAGCCTGAAAACCTCAACGAATTGTTTTACTACTTATGTTTTTTACAAAGTTCATAGCTAAAGAACTATTTTCTCATATTGAGACTTCTGACTGAGTTGTACAGTTTCTTTTTATAATGCTTACTCTGTCTCCTTTTTTTTTTGTTTTTGCTCTTTTCTTTTCCAATCTGGTTTGGTACATCTCTTTCGACAAATGCACTTAGATTGTAAAGTGGTTGTCACCTGAATGTTACATCTGAAGCCAGATTTCATGATAACCTTCCAAGTCATCTGGCATTGTGGCAAAACAAGTCTGCTCAAAAAAAAGTATTCTTAGAGTTCTCAAGATGTTCACAATGGCAGTAAACTTCCAGGACAAATCTTGAATTATCTGATGGTCACTTCTGGAGCTAAAAAATGGAACCTAACAGAGAGACTGACCCTCAAACTGAAAACCGTGCAACATGCCCATGACAGAATCATACTCAACCTCACATGGAGAGATCTAAAGACAGTGCAGTATATTAGAGAAAAACAGGAGTCAGGGTTATCATAGGATCTTCAAATGGCAATGGGCAGGTCATGTTCCAAGAATTGCAGACAACCGCTGAACTTTGTAACTCACAATGTGGATCTCTAGATCATATGCAAAACTGTGGCAGGTACAATATAAGATGGCATAATGAACTAGAAAAGCTCAGAAAGTATTGGTTTCACCATGCCCATGATAAAAATGTCTGGAGAATCTTGGGAAAGGTCTATTCAAATCACGGACACTAAAAGGCTGATGATGATAGGATATATTCTTTATCATGAAACTTTGGTATCATAAAAAAAAGTCTTAACAACTAAAATTTCATTTTTTAGACTCTCTATATATACTTTATATTTACATCTAACACAAGATTCCTATTCGCATTATAGTTTTTAGCACTCACCATAGTTTTAACCAGCTTGAAATGAAACCAAGTAATGTATGGCTGTGACACTTGAAAAAACAGGTGTCATACATACATTTCATCACTATGCCGTTCTTCTTATTGTTTTTAGCGTCTTCCATACATCCAAAAAGATTCAAGTAATAGTCGTAAACATATCATCAGGTTTTAATCAAGAGTTTGAAGCAAAACTCTGAACCAGAAAAACAAAACTGAAGAAAAAATTGATTTTTGATTCTTTCTGCTAAATTTAATGGAAGAATGTTTTGAAAAAAATCAGCTCAACTTGACAGCATATCATTTACTGCACAAGATACCTACTAATCTGCTGAACACTTCGCTATAGAAAATTCTCAGGAGAAACTTCTGTTCAGTATTGGATATTATTGTAAAAATACAAGTAAAAAAACTTTCCTGGGATAAACTTTTTTAGTAATTCTCACAATGTTTTTGTTTTGTAACTAAGTCTTAATCCCAACAGAGACACCAGTATGTCAACCAGAAATGAATAAATTCACATTTTTACGACAACTGATAAGGAAAGCCATATGATTAAAAAAAAGGAAGGCAACTAAATCTTGACTTGGTCACTTGATAAAATAAGGCTCACATCCAGTAGAGTTGATTATTTTGCTGTCGTATGAAAACCTGAAAACATTTTGAATTCACTTTTCACCATGAACATTCAAGTAGAGGCTGTAAAGAATGTCATGATGTAAAACAGATAATTTTCCAAGTCACTCACTTTCACTTTTTGGAATCTAGCCACATTACCCATGAAGCCTTGTCAATTCAACTTGAGATAATGGATCAATCTTTTTTGATGTGTAATTTGCACTGGAACTCAGTGAATGTACTTTAGAAACACTTTAATTAAGCACTTTTTTTCTTATTGTTAAGGTAATTTAATTAATTACTCAATTAAATTTCCTTCAGTTTTGTAGAATGTTTTATCTTAAATGGAATCGAATCGACCTAAAGCTATAACTATCTAGACCTTATGATTATACATAGCTTGATGGAACTTAGGAATAGAGCATTTTGGTGGATGGGGAATTATATGTGAGTGACTATATCCCTTAAATTCAGTCCTATTGACCATTCAGTTCTATGTAGGGCAGGGGTAAAATGGCAGCCTCCAGGTCTGAAGCAGAGGTTTCAATCTTCTCATGGTACTTGAGGGGGTATTGGATAGTCTATAGCAACACTGAAGAGTTGTAATACAATGAAACAGCTGTCTGTGGATGACACAATTATTCAATTATTATATATATATATATAGTATATGTGGTACAAATCAGGCTAGCAGTATAACATAATATAATAATATATCAATTATATAAAGCCACATCTGAAATGTATTGGATTTATTTCATAGAGTGCTTGATACATACATTTTACTCGTGGAGTTGAGTTGTTTTAGAGTAGAGCTGGAAATAAATAGTAGATTGTGGATTTGCTACACAAACTAGCTCATGCTTCAGCATATATATATATATATATGTAAATTCAGTTTATGACAATGGTGTACTCTCCTTTCACAATAATTACATTGTATAGTCTATTTGATGAGCTGGATATAGCAACATGGAGGTGTACCATTTCCATAGATACAATTCATTTATCTAATTGTTGACTGTACTCGAGTAAGTCAATATTTCAAGAAAAATGTAGTCTTATATCAATTGAAGACTTGTTCATAACTTGAGCCTTTTTTGCTATACAGGCCATTAGATTGCAGTAATGTAGAAGGCAATCCTCTGATTTTATTGTAATTTTCATGTATGTGGTTAAGAGAATTCATAATAAGTTCATGTAATTTGAAGCAAAACTCAATTTGAAAATGTAAAGAATGTTTCCATAGAAAGCATCAGAAAAGATGAAGATATCAATGTAAGAATTTTTTGTGTAAAATCAACTGCATTTTGAATTTTTATTTTACTGAGGGACCAATGAAAAACATTTGTTTGAAAAGTAAAAATACAATAAAGACTATGAAAATACAAAAATTAGATCATTCCAACGGTGGTATTTAATTTTCTGATATGATATCAGTCTTCATTTTGAAAATTGTTTGTTAGAGTAGGTATATAGCTTCACCAGTTTGAAGACCAAAGTTATGATAATAGACAATGAGGAAAGTTTCAGAAAAGACTGGATCCATGCCACGCATGGTGGTATCATTGCAAAAGTAATTAAGTATGGTATTGAAGCCGGTAACTGATCGTGAATAACATTAATCTTCATTGTTGTTACTTTTGACTTGTCAGAACAGAAATACTAGGTGTGTGCAAAAGTTTCCCTTAGAAATTTGAGTTTAAATAGTTTTTTCTGTCAGTAGTTTCCAAAAAAGAGCACAGAGACTTTTTGCACATTCTTAATGATTTGTTGGAAAAAGCTGTAGAACTGGGTGTTTTTCCTTAAAAAGAAGGTACAGCATTGATGAATTAATATTTTTGAAATTTACTCATTTTTTTGATTTTTGATATAGAATAAAATTTGAAACCTTTAAGTTTGAAAACAAAAATTATGTACAGTTTTGAGCTTAAAAACAATCGCCACATCTGTTGTATGGAAAAAACAAAGCAACAATAACAATGTTTGATAATCTTCTATGTATGGATTTGAACAATGATTATATGAAAGAATAAGTTGGACAGATATTCGGAAACCATTCTTTGGAAAACAATTTCTAAATATTTTTGGGAGTCACCTTTTTTGGACTCCTTGTATTTGTTTCATTTTGATTTTAATTTTTGTATCAGTTTGTTTCGCTTATTTTCCATCTATTCAATCATTCCTTCAGGAATCAGATTTTTGCCCCTCTTTGTTTGCCTCCATTTCTTAACTCATTCCTTCTGAAACGTGATTTCTGCATTTGTTTCCATAAATAGGAGAAATCAAAGCTGAGTATTTTTAAATGACCAAAAAACAATAGTAACAATAAATGAGAAATAAGCCAAAAAGTGAAAAATAAATTAAATACAAAAAAAATTAAAACATAAACAAACAAAAGAACTCTCAAATGAAAGTTGAATATCATTAAATGACCCAAAAGCAACACTAAAATAAAATAATATTCAGAATTGAAATAAAGAATAAAATAAAATCTTTCAAGGTTTCCAAACTTTTAATAGAAAATTTTACCATGAGTAAGAATTTTTTTTTCAAATCAGAAATAGATATTTTTCAAGGTTATTTGTGGTGAGCAGCAAAACCAAAACAAGCTTTGCAAATAATGTTTGAAATTTTTCTCATTCAAAAAAACTTATTTCAATCTGACAATGATATATGAATCAAACTGATATGCAATGGTTTGTTTTAGAGTAGTTTTATCGAGAACAAAAATCAAATATATTATGTAAATAAATTCATAGAAAAGGTTACATGCTATGAAAAAATTGCAGTTGCCATTGTATTATAAATGTATGGATGTACGAACGTGCATACACTGATGAGCCATAACATTATGTATGCCTCTAGTAAGGTATTGGTCCTCTATGTACCTACAAAACAGCTCTCATCCAGCTAGGGATGTACTCTATAAGACTTCTAAATTATTGAGTGTCAAAATGTCAACAGCAGGTCTTTTGAATTATGTGATGGAAATTCCACATGCCGGGCCTCACATGGAGAGACCACAAGACAGCACAGTACAACCGGGAAAAGACAATAGTCAGGGACATCATAGAATCCATTAAAAAGCTCAAATGGCAGTGAGCTGGCTATGTTGCAAGAATGGCGGACAACTAATTAACATCACGACTCAGGACATGGATACCCCGAGATCACATGCACAACCAAGGTCGGCAGAATATTAGATGGAGAGACGAGCTAGACAAATTCAGAAAGTACTGGCTCCGTGACACCAATGATAGAGAAGTGCGGCAAATCCTGGGGAAGGTCTTTGTCCAACAACGAACGTTAAGAGACTGATGATGATGATGATGATGATGATGATGATGATGATGATGATGATGATGATGGTGGTGGTGGTGGTGGTGGTGGTGGTGGTGGTGATGATGATGATGATGATGATGATGATGATGATGATGATGATGATGATGAAATTCAAAGCAAAGTTGTTGATCTGACTCATCCAGAAAGATCAGAGCAGTTTGGTGACCAGGGTCACTCAGTGAGGTTTTCTAAATGTTCCTAAAATCATTCCTGTTCATCTTGCGTAGTGTGGTCAGGTGCATTGTCATGCTGAAAGATGCCAATACCATTGAAGAATACCGTTGCCATGAAGTGGTATATTTGATCTTCAGTAATGTTGAGGTAGTTTGTAGACAACAGAATACCTTCCACATGAATGACAGTACCCAGTGTTTCCCCGCAGAACATCCCTTAAACCATCAAACTGTCTCCACCAGCTCGTTGTTTTCCTAGCACATTTACTTTTACAGGATAAGGATACATACAATGCCATCCTTTTATTTATATGGAGGCAAGATTCATTAGACGAGGCAACCTTTTTCCATCAATACAAGTTTGGCTCCCAACATCCGCATACCCATTGAAGCTGCTTCAAGTAATAGACA
This sequence comes from Thysanoteuthis rhombus, assembly GCA_963457665.1. Lineage (NCBI taxonomy): Eukaryota > Metazoa > Mollusca > Cephalopoda > Oegopsida > Thysanoteuthidae > Thysanoteuthis > Thysanoteuthis major. The sequence continues at coordinate 26,364,426 of OY735212.1, forward strand.
TTTATTAGCATATATACTCTGACTGGCCTGCAGCTATGGAGCATCATACAGTATCTAAAAACTGAATGAGAGAGAAATATAAGTATTGGTCTGGTTAGTTACTCAATAGAAACTGTCATGTGACCAATGTCTTATAGCAGCACGCCATGCTAGGGGGGATCAATTAAACGATTCAAAAAGGGGTGATCAATGAATCAGTTATTTCTCTGTACTTTGGTTCGGCTATGATAACTAGAGAAGTCTGAATTTTCAATAACAAGCATAGTAACAAACTAGGGGATCAATTTAGCATAAATTTACATTGTTAATCGAACCCTTTACCAAAAACGTATTAGTAGGTGGTGGGGTTAGAAAAAAATGTTTTCTGCACATAGTAAGAGGTAGGTGTTGAAAATTTCAGCCCTCTAGCTTCATTGGTGTGGCCTGTACTTATGATGCATACACAGCCAGCCAGCCAACTTGAAAACTAAAAGGAACCTCTGTTGAGAGTCTTGGCGACAGTTTTCTTGTATAATATATATATATATATATATGTATATATATATATATATATATATATATATATATATATACATTCATGCGGAACGTGTATATATATATATATATATATATATATATATATATTGCATACAATATACAATATATTGCATACAGCCTGATATATCATCAAAACATATTTTCAAAGATAGTGCAAAGAAGAATGTATATATTATATTATATATATATATATATATATATATATATATATATATATATATATATATATATATATATATATTGCATACAGCCTGCAATCTATGACCAGATTTAGGACAACAAATAATCCGTGAAATTGGATAATGTTAGTGTAACACAGTGTCAGCCCCAGCACCGAACTGGAAATGATGGAAAATATTTTCTTCAGGTTCTCACCTCTTATAGATAGTATATTCCTATGAGAGAAAAAAACACAAGTGCGTCAAATCATTCCATATCTGCCAGTGAAATGCTACAATAATTGCCCGGTACCAAAAGGGATATCCAAACAGTCATTCAGTGATGAAGCCATGGTAGTAACGGAATGACAGAGATGGAAATCCGTTGAGTCCAAGGCTTCAACAGGTGCATTAACCCCCATGACCGATCCTGCGAAGACTTTGGACGATATTTTTTTTTCAGATGACAACATGAATATTCTTTTTTAATAATTCCTGTCTTGGCTTTTGTTAACCCTTCACTTGTTCTTGTCAATGTGCCTTCAGAAGCTCAAACTTGATTTCATTCTGCCCAAGTATTTCCCATATCAATCAAAGCCAGCCAAATCTTTTTTTCCTTTTAAATCCATTAAAGCGAGCAAAATCTTTTTTTTTCTTTTAAGAGACAACTTTCCATCATCATCTCTTCCAACCAAATTCTTGCAGCTTTATGATTCGATAAAGATTTTGACAGCTTGGTTCGTTCAACTGACTCAAGTTGACCAATCTTCCGTTTTAGCATCTCTCCCTGTTGAATGATCCTGAAAATAGATTTTGGGGCACATAACTCCTTTCATTTCTTCAACAGTGTTTTTTATTTTTTTTCCACTGTCAATGAAGCAGGAACAGGTATACGTATTATCTGAGGTTTGTCCATAAAATATCTCTAAAAGTTCTCAATGAATTTCAATGACATTTTGTGGAAAGTCAAACCATGGGTTCATGGAGGAATGCAATGAATTCGGGGGCTGATCCAGGAATTCTGTTTTAATTTTTCATATATCAAGACAGTAGTCTGCTAAATGGAAAATCAAAACTCACACAGTAACCTCCCTGCATTGTTGCTATGTATGAACTGATTTTCTTTCAGTTCTTGATTATTGTATGTTGTTGGCAGTGGTACGTATTCTCTGGGTGTTTTCTAGTTATGTTTGTTTTCCTGGATCCTTATGTTGACATTCTAAATGAGTAGATGTCTTCTTTCGTCCAGCACACGTATTTACCAGATCAACAGAAGTCGACACAGATTGTTATCATTCAAGAGCTAAATTCATTCAGCAACTTGTGTTGCATAAAAAGCTTGGATTAGTCTCATGGTTGAGTGTTTTATGATTAAGTTAACCTACTTTGTCTGTTTTTCTATAAAAACTTCATCATCAGTCTTTCAATGTCCACTGTTGGACATAAACCTCCCCCAGGATTTGCCACACTTCTCTATCATGGGCGTCGTGGAGCCTGTACTTTCTGAATTTATCTAGCTCGTCTCTACATCTAAAATTCTGCCAGCCTCGGTTGCGCATGTGATCTCAGGGGATCCATGTTGTGAGTCATGATGATCATCAGTTGTCTGCCATTTATGCAACGTTACCAGCCCACTGCCACCACCACCACCACCACCACCATCATCATCATCATCATCATCATCATCATCAGTCTCTTAACGTTCGTTGTTGGACAAAGACCTTCCCCAGGATTTGCCGCACTTCTCTATCATTGGTGTCACGGAGCCGGTACTTTCTGAATTTGTCTAGCTCGTCTCTCCATCTAATATTCTGCCGACCTCGGTTGTGCATGTGATCTCGGGGTATCCATGTCCTGAGTCGTGATGTTCATTAGTTGTCCGCCATTCTTGCAACATAGCCAGCTCACTGCCATTTGAGCTTTTTAATGGATTCTATGATATCCCTGACTATTGTCTTTTCCCGTCTTCAGCATAATTTTCTCATGTGCACGTTGCATATAACCTGTGGTATCACATGTAATATTTGTGAAACAAATGTATAACAGTTTGTTTTTTTTATTTACCCAAGTGATAACAGTGACACAGCAGATTCTGGGAGTAAGGTGAGAAAAGATAGAACTATAATCCAGAAAGTATTTTAGCACCTAAAGCATTTGAAACCATTATATGTATACAAAGTTTTCAGCTTGTTGATGCCCTTTAATTCATTACTAATGTATTTATTCTCTGTTTGGATTTAGTCAATTTCAGCATCTTTTGTTTTCTTGTTTGATTCTCATGAATTTTGGATTTGTTAGCCTCCCTCTTCTTTACTCATCAAGTTTTCTTAAACCTTGATGCTGGTTCATTCTCTCTTCTTCTGTGATAACTGCAATTGTTTTAAGCCATTTATGAGCAAGGGAGACAACTGTGTGATATCTTTGATACCTGTAATCTTGTTTCCTCACAAAATGAAAGGAAAAAATAATCTTTAATCAGATAAAGATGATAAATGATACCCGGAGGAATATTGAAGATATTAAAGCTAACAGCTTTTATCAGAACAACAATACCTTCATAAAAGAAACCCCAAACCCTGACATCCAAAGTAAAATTAGATTTTGTTTTGTCCTTTCTCTCAGAAGATATGAAAATTTAATGCGTTCATGTATGAAAACAGATATCTGTTGTTGAAATTCCCGAGTGCCTACTGGAACAAATTCAAACAACCTCATACACATTGTTAGTACTAAACAAGAACCATAAGTTCAATGATTGTTCCGCCATCCTTAGGTCCATATTTCAAAAGGATTCTGAATGTAGTAGTAGTAGTAGTAGTAGTAATAGTAGTAGTAGTTCTAGTTGTAGTGATTGCCACAGGGAGAGGAGAAAGAGGAAGATGAGGATAGTTCGCCCAAAGGTCCGGACCAAGTTTCATATCAATCCAACATGATACCGCCGAGAAAACTGATATATAACATAAGGACCAACAAACCAAAAAGAGTCTTATACAGATGCATAAATGCATTTGAAAAAAACTTCTTTCTTTCATATCCATTCTGAGTGATCGGTCTTCTTCTGGTTAGTCAGTATCCTTATCATCTATTTGTTTATACATTACTCTGTCCATACACACACACACACACACACAAACATGTATGTGTTTGTGTGCTATATCAACATGCCTGCGTGTAAAATTAGATTCATACACGTGCATGTATTCAAAGAACAAAATCAGCTTCAAAACAATTAAAATGCGAAAAGTCCCAGATTTATCAAAGTCCCTTATTCATATCAATATATTCGCATGTAGATTTGAGGCAATTATTCCCCGAGTATATATCATTGGATTTATTTGACCTGGATATCTTTAACTGTGTGCGAAAAAAAAAAAGTTAAAAATATCTCCATCGTGCATGGGAGACAACGATTGAATTTTTTTCTGATTGCCCCAAAAATTCATCCATGTCTATTATCTGGAAATAATAATACTTGATTATCTTTGCCATTTTCACAATATAGTGAGGAACCTCGCTGACAACTGGAAAGCACTGCTAGAAGAATTTGTCATTTTGAACACATTGTATTTGAGGAATGGAGGTAAAGTCAATATTTTCTTTCTTCCAAACTCTTCAGACATTGGCTGATGCCTAATCAAATTTCTTGTATTTCCTGACCTGCACTTTCCATTGTCAACATCTTTGCACCTTGTACAAAGTGCCAGAAGAATGTGTTTAATTTTTTTTTTTTTATTATAACCAGAGTTTTATGATTGTTGTTGCTTTAATCTTTTGCTGGGTGGCCATTCCTGCCAAAAAAAAGATTTACAATTTAGAATCAACTTTTATTCAGTGCTGCAAAATCTACAGTCATCACCAACTTCTAGTGATTTTTAAGATAAAGTTTTGGCACCTCATCTTGAAGAATAAATAGTAACTAGATTTCTATGCTTGTAAAATATGTTATTCACAAAATACTTAGATTAGTAGAATCCATTGTGAAGTAATTTCACTTTTTAACATAGTCCATGTCAAAAAATGAAATTGTCAGTTGTAGAAGGTTACCAAGTATGAAAGTTTTTTTTGTTTCGGTTATTTACATCAAAATTCCAACTAGTCACTTGAGTACAAGTAGAGCATAAATATCACTCTTCATGATTCAATACCTGGGAGCAGCGAAACCAGGACAAGGAACAACAATCGCCACGGCAGTGTGCGACCCCGCCCCAAATCATTGTATAGATTCCTGGCGTAGATAAAATTGCCAACTTAAACATATCTCTCTTCCACACATAAGACATACAATGTTCATCGGGCAATGGGCATTATATATCAAACATTGAATAATTATGAATAGGCCTAGTATATCTCATTCATATCATTGTAAATTGAAGTTTGAGAAATAATTAATTGACAAAGAGAATTAATTGATTACTGAATCAAATGAAAAAGAGATAATTGACTATTTAATTAATCAACAGAGAGAATTAATTAACTAAGAAGGTTTTCATCTATCATCGCACATAATTATGAAATACTTCATCAAAGATAGAAATGAAGCAGTGGTGGCGGTAAAATCAAGTCACCTTGATGAATATGCTACTCGTATAGTTTGAATCAGAAATATATGATTTAAAGAGAAAAAAATACAAGTCTGTTTAGTCCCTCAATTGGGTGATCAATCAAATCAAAAGTTGGGAAAAGGGGCAATTAATGAATTGGTAACTTTTCTTTCATTTTATGGGCTGTAATCACTGAAAAGTACAAATTTGAAAAAAAAAAAACCCTGAATGCTGCAGGACACAAAATAAGGGACTAATTTGGCATAATCTTTCATTGTTAATTGAACCGCTCAATAAAAACCTATTTATGGAGGTAATCTCCCGAAACAAATCATTTTTCTTATGTATGTGTGCAAAATTCCCATTTCCTACTTTGATCGGATAGGGGTAATTAATACATACATAGATACATATGAATGTCAGAACACATGAATGACCTCAAACCAGCAACCTGTGATTTAACCTGTCTATGGGGATAGTGGTGATTGACAAACTTTGTTTCCTCATTTCTCTCACTCCCAATCAGGGGAAAGTTTTGTTTTATAGCCATTTATACCAATGTTTCAATCCAAATGTATGTTTTGTAGTTGGAAAACTATGTTGTCTTGAGTTGTTAGTTTTCAAGTTCATGCCTTCCTTAAAAAAAAAACCCCAAAGAATTGAAAATCTCTCATCATACTACTCAAATATGTTCTATTTATCAAGTCACCTCATTCTCTCTACAAAATATTCCTAAGCAAAAAAAAATCATTGAAATGTGTGTACTGAATTTGATTATATCATGTATTTCTCTTCAATAGAAAAAATTATTAAATTTTGCACAGTTTTTACTCATCTTTGACTTGGAACTTACCTAATTATCCTTAGCATTCCCGGAAATTCTTCATATTTATATGCCTTGAGCTGACTTTGGAATGTAATTATACAACACATTTCAAAGTCTAATAACTTGTAGCGCTTACAGGATTTTTTCTTTCAGTAGAACTTGTCAAAATAAGATGCCTGATCACCTGCGGCAGATTCTAGCAGATTATTGATGATACAGCTCAAAGTACTCAAGGCATAAAATAAGTATTAAACAAATTTTGTTCAGCCATCAGTATATATGCATGGGATATTATTTTGTTCGTAAAAATTATTTCAGTCTTGGATGATCTAGAAATTATGCCCAAAGAACTCTATCAAATGTATGTTAATAATCTTTGTATAAAATTGATCAATAACATATTCATCTAGCTATAATACTTCCATGATATCTTATTCCTTGTACAAAATTATGATTTCAGCAAGACAAAATCATGTGCAACAACCACATTGGAAATAAAAACACCAAGATCGGAATCGAGAACACAAAACTGGAGAAAGTAGATCACTACATCTACCTAGGACAACGAATCTCCATGTGAACCTCAAAAGAAGAAGAAATCAAGCAAAGAATCAACCTAGAATGGCAAGCCTTTGGCAGAGCAAGCTCAACCTTCAAAAACAAGAATATCACATAAATCCTAAAAAGAGAAGAATACAACCAATGTATCCTCCCAATAGTCACTTATTGAGCTGAAACATGGAACCTAACCAATAGACAGATCTGCAAATTGAGAACCATGCAACATGCAGATGAAAGAATTATGCTGGGCCTCACATAGAGAGACTTCAAGACAGCAAAATACATCCAGGAGAAGACCGGAGTCAGAGACATCATAGAATCAATTAAAAAACTCAAATAGCAATGGGCTGGCCATGTTGCAAAGATGGCAGACAACCGATGGACATTGTGACTCACAACATGGATCCCAAAGATCACATACGTGACCGAAACCGGCAAAGTACTAGATGGAGAGACGAGCTAGACGAATTCAGAAAGTACTGGCTCCGCAACGTCTACGATAGAGAAATGTGGCGAATACTGGGGAAGGTCTATGTCCATCAACAGATGTTAAAAGACTGATGATGAATGAATGAAAGTCTAGTTAGCTGATTGTTTAGATGTTGTAGTCAATATTGAGCAGATATATGATAATTAGGACAGTCATTGTGAAGACAATATTTCTCAAGACATGATGTCTGGTGGTAATATTCATGCTACAACAATCAAAATCAAATATGCAGAGCTGGAGAAAGAAAATCACTTTATATATATCTTAGCTATTCTCCATGAAGTCATCAAGAGAAGAAATAAAGTGAAGAATCTCACTAGATTGTCAGGCTTTCGGTGGAGCAAGCCTAACTTTTGAGAACAAGAAAATATCACGTCATTAAACGAAGGGTAAACAACCAATGTATTCTACTGATAGTCACCTATGGAGCTGAAACATGGAACCTAACCAAAAGACCGACCATCAAACTAAGAACTGTGCAATCATGCTCGCTCTCTCATGGAGAGATCATAAGAGAGCACAGTATATCAGAGGAAAGACAGTAGTCTGAAATATCATAGAAACTGTTAGAAAACTCAAATGGCAAAGGGCTAGACATGTTGCAAGAATGGTAGACAACCATTGAACATCGCGACTCGCAACATGGATCCTCCAAGATCATATGCAAAACTATAGCCGACAGAAAGTAAGATGGTTTGACAAGCTAAATAAATTTAGAAAGTTCTGGCTCTGCGATGCACATGATAGAGAGGTCTTGTGAATCTTACTGGAGGTTTATGTCTGATACTGACAGGCTGATGATGATGATGAGGGAAATGAAATTGAAATTATATATTAAAGTGATAGAGTTTTTTTTAATGAAAATATGAAACCAAGAAACTCCTAATATTTGTCTACAGAGAAGAAATTCATTTTAGAAATTTACATGCTTGAACTTTATACAATGAATTGAAGTTGTAATTAAACAGTTAATACCTCTAGGGAGTTGGACAGGTATAAGTATTTGGTCGCCTCTGTCTGTTTTTCTGTCCATCTGTCCACAAGATATATTTGAAGTTAATCATTGGATTTCATTGAAATTTTGTGGAAGTGTGGACAATAAGCTACAAGAGAAGTGATTTCGATTTTGGAATTGACCCATACCCAGTTACTCCCCTTTCTGTTGTAGTTGAATGTCCACACTACATAATATCACCAAAAGTTCATATCTGTCCACATGATATCTCCAAAAGTTCTCAATGAATTTCAATGTAATTTCATTGGAGGGTGGACAATAGGATAAGGAAGAAATGATTAGATTTGGTGAGGATCCACACACGATTACTTCCTATGATAATGGCATCGGCAGAGGTACATGCTCTCTCAATGCTTTCAAGTTCTCGCTGTGAAGAGATGAAATGAAAATTTTCTTCAGGAACTATCGACTGAAACTTCCTGATTATCCAGGTTTCTTAGGTTTTATTTTCTGTCTGCCAATTGTCAATCATATTCAGATTGGATGATTCCAGTTGGTAAAACTTTGGGCTTTTTTTCTCCGGTGTCGATTTCTTGCGGAAAGTTTTTGTTTGTTTCCAGTAAATGTGAACCATTTCAATGTTGAATACATTTCAAACTATCATTTTTACACTCGTCTAATAGGAATAAATATTGTTACTGCATACAAATCACCTAATATGTTATGAATAATAGAAAATAAACTATGAGTGCTATAACTAGCATGCAGTATGAGTGAGAAGCTCTCAAATTGAGGGTCATCTTTTCACTTGTTTTTTTTAGGGCCATTTTCAGAACCTTGTAGGAGGGAAGGTTCATCAGATACAGCAGTACAAGCCATATCAAAGGAGCTATAAATGACGTAAGTTGAATAGAAATCATTTGATGATATTCATGATATTGAGTGAAATTTCAAAGATTTTAAATTTCAGTACAATTAGAGTCTAATTGTACTGAAATTTAAAATGATGATTACACATGCCAGAGGAAATTTCTCATTTCATCAAACTTCTTTCTTCTTGTTTTATTTTGTAATCAGTAAACAAATAGTTTTCATCTTATGTTTCATCTTTCAATACAAAGTTTTATCATAATTAGAAAATCTTTGGATGCTGATGCATGATCTTACATCTTTGTGTTCATTAAAAGGACCAAGTCTTGAATGAATACCTTAGTCTGTTTCAGGACTTGATAGATCAATCAATGAACAGAAGGCTTGACCCAAGAATAAAAGGCCTGACCCAGCAGCCACAATCTGAAACTGATCTTTTGTTTGCTAACTTGAGCTAATTGTCATTAGCAAAGCATTCTGAGAACTATGGACACTTGCCTTTGGAACTGACATCTAGCCTTAGAATATATTATTCAGTTCCCAATTCTCACCTCTTCATATGCAAATATGTTTAAATCAATTACCAATGTCATATTTGCAAACTCTGCACGATATCTAGCTTATACCTTATATAATATGATACACTTTGATCATATCTTAGATAATATCTCACCATTTTTCAATACAATTATGAACAATTATTCATCTCTTCTTTTTTGTGACAATTCAATATTTCTTTTTCAAAATTCTCTTTCTTCTTAATGTGGAAAATAATTATGATTTATCTATTCTTTTATTATTATTATTATTCAGCTATTCTTTTTTTTCTCCCATCTTCTCCTTGTTGTCATTCATTCCCCTGTCTTTCTCTCTTTCTAGTGTTTTCTTTCAACCCCTTTTTCCTCTATGACCTATAACATAGAGCCCCAGAAATAATATGCAAAATTGTGACCAGCAAAAAATAAGATGGTGTTATGAACTGGACAATGTTTTGAAAGTACTTAGAAAGTATGCAACACCCACAAGCGAGAGATGTGGTGAATCTTGGAGAAGGTCTATGTCCAATAATAGATGTTTAAAAGCTACTGCTGCTGCTGCTGATGATGATGATGACGAAATAAGGGTGTTTTACTGTTGTGGATCAATCTTTGGATAATCCATCTTTTTTACCCTTGAAAATGTTATCTTTCAATCAAGCACAACTTTCCTCCATGTAAGGCTTTTCATTTGGAATACAATGCAGTTGAAAAAAAGGAGAAACATTAGTTAGGCTTTTAAGGAGAGAACTGATAACAAATGACCAGCGTTATTATGGTTTCAGAGATTCATTCCAGAGATAGGTGTACCTAGAATTAGCCTCAAGGGAGACCCATGGATGTTGTTAGTGATGGAAGAATGAAGAAAATTGTTGAAGGTAACTCTAGAGCAACAATTCAAGCTCTTTCAGTAAATTTTGGAGTTTCTCCTCTGGCTGTTTATTATCATTTGACTGCAATGCAAAGAGTTGAATGGATTTCATATGGATTGACAAAAAAAATCAGAAGCCATGTCCTTTTGAAAAGTGTTAATCATAGTGACTCATTTATTTTCAAGTCAAATCAAATGCGGAAACAAATAAGTATTAGCTTTAAATATAAAAACCTTAAATCTAGCCACATATTCAATACATCACTTCCTTCAACTTCTGTCCATGAAAGCCTTGAGCTCACCTATACAATTGTCCATTATCCCTGGCTTTTAGCCAATTAACTTCTCTCTCGCTCTCTCTCCCTCTCTTTCTCTCTTCCTTTCCTTTTCCCAAGGAAAGTGTGCCATTTCATCATAAATAATCACTGTTCTAAAGCTTCTTTCTGCCATTCCTAAGATGCTAAGATCTCTTTCATATCCTGTTATTAAATCATGTGATTCCTCTCCCTAGCCCAAGTGTGTGTTCACACCTCAGTTGCACGTAAAGGACAAGGCATTACATTTCCTTCATAACGGCCACGATTAGTTCCTGTCTTCTAATTCTCCTAACTCTAGGAAGTGCACATGGGTCAAAATCCTATTGACTAAATAATCTTTCCAATGTGTGTTTTTCTAGTGTGGGGAGTGCACCTAAGTTCACCACAAAATTTGTTATGAGACATAACGCTGAATATCTATTTTCCAATAATCACTCTCATCTTTGAAGCAACCAGTCATTTGGGAAACAATCTCTTTCAGTACCTGCATTGGCACCTGTAGCCATAATGGTTATATCAACATGGATCCCCTCCCTTTTCTTTTAACTATGTTTAATCTCTGTGTCCATTTCTAAACCTAGGGTAGAGATCCCTTCTACAAAGAACTGTCAAGGCAAACGGATGTTTACATCTGAACTAGGCAGCAACCATCTTTCCCAACTCTTCTCATGAAATCAGATTGTGGCAGTAAATTCAGACACTCGGGGCAGATTCCTTTGCCCTTTGTGACTATTAGAAACTTCTCAATATGCAGAACCATAACTGCCATTACTGCTCCCCCCTACAATATAGGACTCCATTAACTACCAATCCTATAATAATATAACTAATTCTTAAATGTATTACTTAAGTTGAAGATCTAATTCTTAATGACAATTGTGAAGATATATTTTGATTGAAAAAATATTTTTATTTTGAATATTATATTCGTCAGAATTTAACATTCGATGGAGCACAACTTCTAATGGAAAGCATTAGATAAAGGATCAGCTTTATACTTGAATAACAAACTATTCCTCCTAATTTGGCTTTTGTCAGCACTAAGTGACCTTTTTAGAATATTCTCTGTATATCACATGTCTCTTAATCGTATACAAGTCAAGTACATTGACCTTTGTTTTACGAGTGCTTTTCCACAACTCGTGCTTTTATAATTCGTGTCTGTAGAATCTGAAGTAATCAAACTGTCCAAAACATTTTTTTTTATACCTAGTGTAATGATATAAGCAAACTGATTGATCAAAAAAAAATTATTCTCAGCATTAGATAGGGACTTTAGCCATTCACTTAGTTTTGATTGACATTGGTAAGAAGAGAAATCAATTTAGTTATGACAATAGTAATCATAATAATCTTTCAGTTAAGGTACACAAGCTGCTTGCAAAAATCAGATGATTCCCTGGAATGTATTCAATGAATGATTTGAATTTCTACTTCTGTTGATATTTGCTGAAAGCCTCCTCATTAACCCCTGCATAAATCAATTCTTCCCCTATTCTGAAATCTTCCTTTCCTTAAAAACTAACTCTGATATCATTCTACAAAAGCCAAGATGATTCTTACATCCGAGTTCTGATTGGTTCTCCTGCTTGCATGCTGATCAATTTAGCAAGTGGGTTCCCATGAGGAGAGATTGAAAGCCTCACCTCCTACTTTTTTAGCTATTTCAACCCCTAGCTGTAGTTGGGAGTGGATTCCTCTCTTGGTTTTGAATTCTGAGCTATCTCTCTAAACTAGTTTTCAAATTAAGCTGGAGAGCTAAATCCATCCTGTTATTTTACTAAACCTGAAATCAAAAAGAGATATATTCATGCCTTTTTTAAAAGTGTTAATGAGAGGTGAATGTAAACAGACTTGGATGGAATTTGATCTCGACTTGCCAATTCTATTTTTTCAGTACTGGTAATGTTATGCCACTCTAATCTGCTCATATTGGATGTTTTCATGATAATTACTTGACCTTTTTGACAAAACATTGCATTACGCATGTTTGTCAGCTCCTATACAGTCTAGATTTGACTCCTTGCATTTACTGGTTTATCCTAAAGAGATTTCAAGTAGTAGATGAAGGGAAAAGCAATGTGATAGTTGATGTCAATCCCTGGAGAAAATAATGCACATGATTTTGAAAAAATGTAAGGGACACTAAGATTAGTGTGTATGGCCTTAAAAGGTATACTGAACGGAAATAAGGCTGTTATTGCCCCAGGTATGACTTATTTTCTGTTAAAAAACAATAGCTAGATACTTTACAGACTGATCTTGTACTTGAGGCTGGTAAAAGTTTTGAATGGACTGCAGTCCAACAATTATATTCACAGCATTAGGTATTTGTTGATTACTAAGGTTTCATAAAATTTGTTTTATTTTGAATTTAACCATCTCTAGGTATAAGAAGGGAGTCACGGAATACAGTAAATATTGTATGTGTTTCATTATTAAGCAAGGTATCATAATGCTGTTTGAAGTTACTAGATATTGAATTCTTTTATGAAATGTGTAAATCTCACAAATATTCAGATTTAGAGGTTTCATAGGTAAATTAACACCAGAAGGGGTTGTCATTTTCCATGTCTGTGTAACAAAAGGCAGAAGTTTTGACGTATGTTAATTTTGAGCAAACTACTTCTATATTGGTTTAGCTTTTTCTTTTGCTGCTTTTTGAATAAAACAAGGAATTACAATAGGTTGATAGGCCTTCAGTAGAGCAAGCCTGACTTTGATGAACAAGAAAATCCCACTTGTCCTAAAATGAAGGGTATACAACCAATGTATCCTACCGATAGTCACTTATGGAGCCGGAACATGGAACCTAACCAAAAGATTGACCCTCAAACTGAGAAGCATGCAAAGTGCATATGAGAGAATCATGCTAAACATCACATGGAGATATCATAAGACAACACAGTATATCAGAGGAAAGACTGGAGTCTGAGACATAATAGAAACTGTAAGAAAACTCAAATGGTAAAGAGCTGGACATGTTGCAAGAATGGTAGACAACCACTGGACATCATGACTCACAACATGGATTCTCAAAGATCATGTGCAAAAGTGTTGCAGACAGAAAGTAAGATGGCTTGATGAGCTCGATAAATTCAGAAAGTACTGGCTCTGCAATGCCCATGATAGAGAGGTCTGGCAAATCTTGGGAAAGGTCTGTGTCCAATAACAGACGCTGATATGATTATGATGATATCTTCAAGTTATCATTTATTTATGCTTAGTTGGTGAATTTGTTTGTTTCTTGTGTTTTTCTCACCAAAGTGAAATTTTATTACAAATGTTTACATACTGTAAAATGAAATTCCGCCCCCACCTTATTTAATTTTCCAAGTATGGAAAAGGTTGAATATATTTTATGCAAAACACAAAAAAAATAATTAGCATAAGCTCAATATTTACAGAAATATAATGACAATTTAGAAGAAAATAAAACATTCCTGAATTTTTTTTTATTGATTTGAATTAGCAAGTTTTGAAAAATATCACTACTTTCTTGATATTGACAAAGGACATTAGATTCAAGATTATCAAATCAGAAGTTAGACAGACAGCTAGACAATATGATTGTTTGGTGATGTATTCATCTCACTGGACATATCTGCAATAATAAAGTTGCATATAACATACGAGAGCAGTTTTTTAATGAATGCATGTTTATGTGATTCTTTTTTGAGTGTAACCATCTTGTTAAACATCTTTTCCACCTTATAAAAACAAAATTTATAAAACATAAGATATATATCTTATAAAGAAACTTATGTATTAACATCAAATAACATTAGGTGTGTATATTTTGGTAAGTGAAAGCAAAAAGAAATTTAGAAGTTATGTTTGCCAAAAGATTCACATGATTAAGTAAGTACCCATAAGTACTCAACTCTCAAACATTCAAACTCATGGGTAACATTCAAACTCAATTAATTTCTTTTCCATCAAAATGGCCTTTCTCTTCTTCACTTCTCCTCTTGAGTGTTTAGAAAACCTTTTTTTGATGTTTTTCATTAATGTTATAGTTTTTCATTCTTTTTCACTTTGGTATTTAATCAAATAAAAGTTGTTTTTTTTCTTGATAGAGGAATTAGCAAAGTAGGTGATACCATGAATTAATTAGTATAGACTCAATATTTACAAAAATGTGATGACCATATGGAAGAAAATAAAACATTTCCAGCTTTTTTTTATTGATTTGAATTGGCCGGTTTTCAGGAATATTGTCAAATCAGATGTCAGATAGACTACTAGACAATATGATTGTTTGGTGATCTAATGCTCTCATTGGACATTTAAAATTTTTCCTTATTCAAATTGAAAAAATAAAATCTTTAATATTTTCACAAGCTTTATGAACTAAAGTCCACTGTTTACAAATTCTACATATTAATTAATAATCAGAACCTGTCCACCTCTCTTTCTACCATGTGGCTGTTTATTTCTTTCGGATTAGATACAATTTTTTACCTTAACAAAGTGAAGAGCTTTCCTGTTTTGCTATCTATATTTATTCTCTTTTGTATTTTGAGTTCATGGACATTGTGCATACTCTGATTTTAGAGTGTGTCTTCTAGGCCTTGCTTACTCTTGAAAGATTTCATTTGGTTGTTGAGAGAAAGACTAATATCTCAAGTTCTGATGCATTGTAGGTTATGAGTACTATGAGTCAGTCTCTGAGAACCAGGACTATATTATCTTGGTTATTCAATCAAATGTATTGTTTGTAACTGAAACATTGTCGTTCTTGCTGTAAACAGAATACACATTGCAAGACAGTCATCATCATCAGCCTTTTATTGTCCATGATTCTTTGGGATTAGCCAGATCTCTCTATCATGGCAGTTGCTGAGCCAATACTTTCTGAACTTGTTGAGTTCATTTTGCGAAAATATATTCAGCCATCCGCAGTTTTTCATGTGATCCACATTGTAAGTCATGGTCCTGCAGTCGTCTGACATTTTCACAACATGACCAGCCCATTGCCATTTGAGTTTCCTTATAGATTCTATGACTTCATGACTGTTTTTTCCCAAATACATTTTTTTATTTTGTGATCGCTCCATGCAAGGTTGAGCATGATTTTATCATGTGTTCATTGTATGTTTTCCAGGTAAAGGCAGTAGTTAAGAGCAATTAAAGAATAAATTCCCTATCTCCATTCTTATTTGTTTTTGTTATCATAAAACTAAATGCCTAAGTTCGGACCCCATCCTAGCAAATCAAAAAAATGAAATAATTTGGGGATGAGTCTTTATCCTTGCCAGAGTTTTGGGGATCGTCAGTGTTTTCTTTTTTTATTGTACTACTGAAGCGAATCCTATTATTCACTCAAATTGATCCTAGCAACCAACTTTCAAAGTTTTATCAAGATCTATCAATTTGCTCTTTGAACTTTGATATATTTTAAATTGTATTTTGCACATATATACTCATACTTTTTTCCAGAGCATTATTGTGAATTGTCTATAAAATACTTCAGTTTGAATTCAAACTTGGTTCAGTGATACCTCTTCTCGATGCTCATAACCATTACGTCATCAAATGTTTCCTGAATGTGTGTTTGATTGAAACTGAACTTTCTCACAAGCCTATCAGAGTTATGAATCTATTGAACTAATTTCAAAGACAATGTAAAAAGTATTAAAAAAATGTCACATGATTATGGAGTACATGTGTCGCACACATAAAAGAATGAAGAATGAAAAAGTATCTTTGTTTTGATTTTGAAGACAAAGCTTTTATTCATTCAATACTTGTTCTTGCAGGTTGACCAAACCATAAAAATAACATAATCAAAACATTGCAGTGTCAAAGAGAAAGAGAGACTGAACAGAGATCGATTTGTTTGTTGCTAAGTATCATTTACTATTCTCTTAGTCATAGTCAATTACTCATGTACATCACTTGCACTCATAACTGCACAGCATTGGTGGTGACAAATGTCTCAATTACCCTTCCTAGTTTTCTGTCAAAACAATGACATCAGATGTCATTAGCTGTTCACCTCTCAATTAACAGCTAACTTATCTAACACCAGGCCCCATGAGCTGTGGGGGCACCAAAGGTATGGCTTATTCCCAACAAGCACACCTCAAAAGAAAAAAAAACACAAATTTTGAAAAAGTTGGTCTTAAATTAACTGTCTGATTGAAATCATGGATTTTCTTAGCTTCAGAAACAAAGTTCCAGCAAATCTTTCCTTAATGCATTTTAAAAGGGTACTTAGCTAGATTTTAATCTTTCTACAGGTTTCAACTCACCATGTGGTCTGTTCATTGGTAAGAATTATCCATAAATTGCATCCCATTATCTAAAAATGGGCTGTTATCTGCTTATCTAAAATGATTTAAGGATTTCTTTCTTGAAAAAAAAAAATGAAAAATCATTTTGTGGTTTTGATTTTTAAAGAAAAATTTAATAAAACAAATTTCTGATTTTATAATCTTCCTGCCCCAAAACAGCGTTACAAAAATGCATTTTCAATGATGGTGACATTATGCCTGTTACTTGCGTGCAATTGATTGAATATGATTGAAATTAGGGGAAAATATGCGCAAAGGAATATCTTGATAGGATTTTGTATAAAACAATACATTTTGAGATATCTATAGAAAACAATTTAGTTGGCTAGAGTCATATTTTGGTCATTATATATTTTTCCTTATGAAAATTTGAACTGTAATAATGAAATCATTTCAACAATGTGGAAAGGGTTGCTTTTCCTTTTATTCAAAAAAGATGTTCTTTAATACGCTGAATATGGGATTTTCAAAAAATTTGTCCTTAGCTAGATTTTCCATTAACCCTTTTAAGACTGAACTATTAAGGTGCTTCATGACAGGAATCTTGAAAGGGTATAAATAGCTTGAAATGTATTTATTTTTTTAATGAACACTATTCTCTAATCAAATCAAAATTTTTTTTAATATTTTGAAGAACTGAAATCAGGATGGGATACATTTGTCCCAGTAGATATTTATTGTCTTTCAGATTTATTTTTTGTGATACTTTGGTCCCAATAGACTTCTAAGAGATCTTCAGGACCTATTTACTTTTGCAGTCATTGCAAACCCATGATATGTATGTTCCAGAAGTCTCTTGAAAGAAGAGGAAAGGGTTGATCAATGAATATAATACTTCTCTCAACTTTTGTGGGGGAGTGATTATCTGAATTAGAAGTGAATAATAATGAATGCTACCTGACAAAAAACAAAGGACCAATCTACCAAACATTTAAATTGCAAATTGAACTCCCTAACTGAAAACTTATTTTGGTTGGGAATTTTCAAAAACAAAATTTTTCTTTCTCAAATATAATAAGGAGTAAAGGCTTATTTTTCAAACACCTAGTTCTATTACTGTAGCTTCTACACTCAATATATGCATAGCAAGCCAACCTGAGTCTATTTCTTAAATACATATATATATATATAGATGGATGAATAGAGAGAGAGAGAGAGAATGAGTGAGTGAGTGAGAGTGTGAGAGTGTGTAAGTGAGGAGGGAGAGAGTGGGGTAGCTATCAAATATGTTTTTATAGACGGGTTTCCTCCACTTTGAGAGGAGCATTTCTATCAAAAAAACTTTTGTAAGCCAATTGGCAAAAAGCAAAGAAAAGGTTACCATTAATTATATGGAAAGAACTTTGAAGTGTTTCAAGACCCAAAAAATGGTGATGATGGAATGTTGAGTCATTGGAGATTGGGCTGGTGGGAGGTGCAAAAAACTGGGATGTAGGAGAGAGAGAGAGAGAGAGAGAGAGGAATGATACTTTTTCTTTTTTAAATTTAGATCTATAAGTATATATTTAAAGTGAATGAACATTTTCAAGATAAATGAGATGGAATTTCAAAATATTCTCAGGTTCTTATCTCTTCTCATCTTTGGAATCACACTTTACCCACTTCTACAAGTGTAAAACAGGAAAAAAACAGATGCTCTCAAAATGAATGACTTGTAACATTTTGTCAGTCAAAAAATAAGGATACAAAACCGATTCAAAACGACAAGAACATTCAACTAAAAAGAAAATGATGAGAATATAATCTTTTGTTTTTAATGCAGATTGCAAAGAGGATGTTGCTCAACGGAAAATGTCACTTTTGATCTCTTCAATCTTTGAAACTAAATTTATTTAAGTTTATTGCTGAAAAAGAAACAAATTTATAAAATGTCTTCAACTATTTTGATATTTACACTCTTGAATCGCTTTGGATTCCTGTTAAATGGATCATTACTTAAAAGGAAAAGCAACTGAGTATGAACAGTTATGTGGGAACAGAATCAAGTGTATTATTATTGTCCTTTTTATACAAATTCTTCCAAGAGGAATGATCACTTATAAGGACCAAAATGCCTGGTCACTATGTTCTATTTTCAAACGGATCATAATTTTTTTTAGAAAATGAAACTAATCATAATCCTTACAAAATATCATAATCAGAAATGTTTGTGAATAGGAGAGAGGTTTATCGATATTTATGAAGCTGTCACTTTTGATGTGTTCAATCTTAGGAACTGCAAATTTACGGCTTAAAATACTTACAAGTTTATTGCAAAGCTCGGAATACAATTTCTAAGGTAGAGATAATTTTACAATATTTATTTTCAACCATTTTGATTTTTACACAAATTATTTACTCAAAATAGAGTCATTTCTTCAGAAAACCAAACTGATTGATGATAAAATATTGTGATTGAAACTGTTTGTGACTAGAAGATGGAGATGTTTATTGATATTTACCAATTCTTATCTTAGTATGGCACAAGTACAAAAGTGCAGGTCATTCAATGAGGATTAGCACTTTTCAATAGTAATGGTCTGTAAAACTATTTTACATATTGTGACTAAATGGTGAGACACATTTAGATATTTATGAAGCTTAGCTTAATCTGGCTCAAAGCCTCAAGTGTTGGACACCTAGTGAGGATTGAAATAATTACAATAGTTGGGTCATTGCTCTCACTGATTCAACAGTACAGCCAGAGAAGTGGTGAAAAGACTGGCTGCTTGTTGCCAATCTTCCACCCAGTCTTACTGCTTCAGTCACTTGCTATGGAACGTTACGTACAACATTCATTTTTTTCTTTTGCCTTATATTACTCCTGGTATTATTTTAGGTATAGATATTTTGCAAAGTATAACCTTTAAGATTGGATAATTTCATTAAGATGGATTTTGACTACACAACATACTCTTTTGGGAAGAAGTTAATAATTAACACTAATTTTTTTGTTAAAAGAAGGATTTTCAGAATTCAAATAAAATGCATGAAAGAGTATAGGAACCATATGGAATGTAAAAATATCTATCTATTTAATTGTGTTTAATCAGAATCTATTCTGGCGAAATGATCCAATCTCCAAAGATTTTTTTCCATCCACAACATTTCTTGTATCTTCTGTGAAGTGTTTGTTGATATGTCCCTAATCCAATAAACAAAAAGCAAAGAAGAAGTTACATTGTAACAAAAATCTTCTGTTCATTATCCCTTTCCTTATCCCTGTCAATGTCTTTGATGGCAACTAAATCATAATAGAGTAACAACTGGAAAATAGCCATTGACAAAAAATTGAAATAAACCTTGAGAGATGATATATTGAAGGTTATCAACCATTCCTTTATTGGAAAATGATTCATTTTTTACTTCTTCTAATTATTCTTCAATAGATTCCCTTGATTTATTGGGAATCAGTAATCTATGCTGATGCCTTTATTTTTTAATCGGATTAAGATTTGATTCTTATGACTTTGTCTCCTCAACTGGTTTGCTAAATTTCATCTGGTCTTGCAGTTAATATTTCCAGAAATGTAACTAGATTGATTTTTTTCATCAATGACACAAACTTTATGGTTTGGGAATTGAATGATAACTTTTTTTTCTTTTTTTTTCATTATTACTTTTTTCTGAGTTTTCTTTAATTTCAGTGTGTAAAAGAGAATTGAATAATATAATTTTGTCACTCAGGAGAAATGTAATCATCAAAAGCTAAGGAATTTATGGAAAATTTGTGTATTTTGATTTACAAAAGACTTTCTTGACAAAATACATTCTTGATTCATTGTTCACACATTTGTACTGAGTAACATTCACTGTTTATTTTCCAGTTATGAAAAGAAAATTCACCAATCACATGACATAAAAGATTGCTACCAAATCAGTGGTCAGATATTACCGAATCATTTTTTTTGCAACTATTCTTCAATTCTATTTATTTAAAACTACTGATTATGACAAACATATTCTAAGAGTTTTAGAAGGGGATTTTATTTACGTATAACTATAATGTGAAATTGAACCAATACTTTCCACTCAATACTTATACATTGATGCTATTATTGTATTTCATTACACTGTACAATATTCTCAGTATATAGATTGTCAATTATTCCCTTGAAACTAAGTTTCTGTGACCAGGACAATGATTATTTGAAAGCCACTTATTTTTCATGAGACAACAGGCAAATTTGTACAATTTAAGCAAATGAAGTAAGAAAAATAATTATATATGAATATCTCAACCCTGGTCACTGAAGCGAAATATTGGACATTTTCTATACTTTTTACAGATAAGCAATTAGGAAATAACACTCATTACCCAGGAACAAAGATAGCATAGCATGGTGTCATTTATACATGAAATAACAGGCTCTTTATATTATTTACTATGAAACAACTAAGTCGGATTATCACCGTGCCCCCTTTAAACATTGATGCAGCTCAATCAAATTTGGTACACATACTTGAAGACGTAGGGGAACGTTTTAAAGTAAAAAAAAATTGAGAAAAGATATTTCCAATGATTTCATTGGGGGGCTCTGAAAAACTCAAATGGCCATGTTGCAAGAATGGCAGACAACCAATGGACATCACAACTCACAACATGGATCCCCAGAGATCACATGAGAAAACGAGGCCGGCAGAACACAAGATGGAGAGATGAACTAGACAAATTCAGAAAATCCTGGCTCCGCGACGCCCATGATTGAGAATTGTAGCAAATCCTGGGGAAGGTCTATGTCCAACGACAGACGTTAAAAAACTGATGATGATGCTGATGCTGCTGATGATGATGATTCATCATAACGTGACTATAATATTAAAGTGTTCAGTTCTGAAACACATTTGAATGACAAGGTGAACAAATAATCTCAAATTCCATGGATTATGTGAATCAATATTTTGATTTTGATTTTGAATTTACTTTGGTTCGTCCAGTCTCCAGCTTCCTTCAATGATATCTGCGGGGATGAATCCAGGATTTTTTAGCCAGAGGATTCTGAGTTGATGTTACGTCTGGTAAATATCATTTTGCTATTTTTATCAATACTGATAATTTAGCCGATGATTTTTCAGCATCTTCTTTTCAAAAACTGTGCACGTATGAAGAACTTGAAGAATTGAACAACTGAAATAAAGATACATATCTGCACTTACCAGGGAAATAATGGTGGAACTTTATAGACTTTGCTCTCTCTCTCTCTCTCTCTCTCTCTCTCTCTCTCTCTCTCTCTCTCTCTCTCTCTCTCCACTCTTTTTCCTCCTCATCCTTTTTGTTTCTTCTTCTCTTGGATTGTTGGCATTTCTTCGAGGTGGCTCCAGTTATGTTTTTCATCCTATATGATGATGTAATAATTCATTCACTGTCATCTCTCTTCAAAGTGTTTTGTCCAATCTCTTCTCCAAGACATTTTCATGGCCAAATATTAAAATCTCTCAGTGGCAGATTTGTTGCCAAAGATAGCTCTTCACCACACAGAAATATCTTGACTTGTAAATGACAGCAAGTAAATAAACAATTAGATTGTCCATCAGGATTTATTTTGATTGGAATGAACTTTCATGTTTTTGTTTCTTAGATACAAAGTCATTAAAGTTATGTGGCACCCCCTTTACTTTTAGTTAAAAATATGATATGAAACCCTTCTTTCAGCTAGATATTTAAAACATCAATTTTGATAATGACTCCCAATAAAAGCCCTGAACACACATGTTCAAATGCTTGTTTGCCCAAGCACTTCAAGCCGGTTACTCTCTCTCTCTCTCTTTCCTCCCTAGGACTGGTATCATTTTGTTGGCCTCCCAAAAACTTTACTGTTTTTTCACCATGACGAATCACTGTACTAAACGTTCCAATTCACTACGAGCTCAAAATGCATATACATTTCTTTCTCTTCTGAATGAAATGGCAAAGCATTTACTACACAAGTCACAATGGTCTGTCTTCTGATCCTCCTTATTTCAGAAAGCGCACATAGACCAAACTTCATTTCTGTGTCTTGAATAGTCTGTCAGTCGTTAGTTTTTCAATGTCAGAGAATGGCCCCCAAGTTGCTCTCACGCCATCTCAAATACTTTGATATTTTGATCCTAACTCATTACAGTAACAGCATTTTTCATATATCTGTTTGTTTTGGCATTATAAAAACCAACAAAGGAAGAAAGAAAAGGAAGAAAACAAGATTATTGGGATTGGGTTTGAATTTGAAAATCTTTATATGAATCTTGGGCAAGTCTGTCCCTACTTGAAACAATACTCTGTATTCTGCAATATATTGGATGTAAAAAGTGATTTACCAAACAGAAACATCACGAGTAGTGATTGACAGCAGGCAAATAAAAATAAAATCGACCATTAGAATTTATCAATTATTGATTAAACTTACACATTTTTTCTTTTCAAACGTGAGTTATTTTGATTTTAGTAGATTACAAGAAATTTTTTTTAATGTATGTTTTTGCTTTAGCATGATAGAAAAAAATAAACACGTGACAACAGCTTTTTGTATTCTGAGATCATTGAGATCAAGTTTGAATTTTGAAATCCTCAGGTAGATCTGGGATAAGTCTTTTCCCACTCATAATGGTCATCGTATTTGCAGTCTGTATAATCAGCAATACGTAGAATGTAAAAGTAGACACATTTCTTGTAAGTATTCTAACTTTCCTTCAATCATGAATGAGTTGCTGAGGAGAGGTTTGAATTTGAAGAGCTAAAAATACCAACACAGAACATTGTTATATAGAGATCAGGATAGGTCAAAATATCTCTTACATCCAAGCTGTTAATGTGTGCAGGTAATGCTGGTATTTTGGGATAGCTGAACAGAGTTTTATTACACCTTCTGTTGAAAATAATTTTCTCTCACTCTACTTACTTTAAAATATTCAGAATTTATGAGAAGATGAAGTTTTCCCCTGGATTCATGCCAGATATTTCTGATATCAAATAAAAACGGCAAAGAAGAAAATGGAGCTTAGTGTTGTTGGTACATTTTTGCAACTTATACTTTTACCAATAGTATAAAAAGTGTAAAATAGTATTTTCTGTTATGTGTCTGAGAAACCACCGAAATGATAATTTCATTAACTGAAAACAAAGGCTTTTGTTGTGATTTTGGTGATAAAGAAGACCCTAAGAAATGCTTTTACTGATAAGATGTATCCAGCTATAAAAACTTCCATCATTGTTTGGCAGTAAAAAAGGGCGTCAGTTTTCTGCTGGAATATCTGATTTAATCTTATTTTGGAACAAATTCGCTGATATACATTTTGCAATCTTTTTATTGTACCTTGTCAAAACTGATTTCCCACTTGGGGTTCTATTTACTGATAACAAAGCCTATTGTCATGAGGTTGGTGATGCTTTTATAGATAAAACATATCCAAGGACTGTTATTTCCACCATTGTTTGGCACGAGAGAAAGACATCTGCTCTCTGCCAAATGTGCTGTAATATCTCCCATTCTTATGGTGAAGGGCCTCAGAGTTTTGTCAGAAGTTCTGATTTAATCTCATTTGGGATCTAAAACTTGATGAGATTTATTCCATTTCAAATTTAGTTCCAGAAGGTAATTGAAGATAAAAAAAGCTGGTGCAATAAAATCTATTAATTGTTTTCTGATTCAGAGTCAGAATTCTCTGCACATGGTTTTAGTCCCTTGATATCATTTTGAACAAGAGAAATTAACGAAAATAATCCTCACCAGTGTTCAGGAATGATCAAATTAAGAAAATCTGCTTTAATGACTTTTCATAACGTACAAGAGGTTGTTGAAATAAGAATCATCTTCTGGGATTTATTGATAATTAGGAACTCAAAAAGTATCAAACTAGAATATTTGCACAGCAAATAGAAGGGAAAAGGGCTTCAGATTTCTGTCAGAATTTCTTATTCAATCATATTAAGGGAATTAAAACCTGATATGATTTATTCTATTATGAATTTAGTTCCAGATGGAAATAGAAGAGAAATGTACTTGATGTCTCTCTTAGGTTAAATAATGTGATGTGCATATATTTTTGATCGGTCTGAAGTTTTCTGCAATTTCCAACAATTGTTTTTCTCTCTCTTTAATCTTCCATGTGTACTATAGGTAGAGATGACAGTCAAGGGGTTGTCAGGGTACCTCTGTGATGGACAGACCACCGACCTCGAGCATTTCTATTCCACTGTCAATCCAATGACCGGAACTCATGATATTGTAGGTCCTAAACATTCTTGTAAGGTGTTCAAATCATTTGATTCCTTGATGCTAGTTGAATTTGTAGATTAGCAATGTTACAATAATTTTCCTGATCTTCTAATTATTAATCAAGTCGCTCCTCATCTTTTTTGCTTCTCACACACTCCCGGTTTAACAGGCCTGTCAAAGCTTTATCAAAATCCCATTAGCCAAACACTTGGGTAATAAGTTCACTACATTTCCACATTGTGTCTGTTGCGTGTCTCCCACATAGCTAAATAGGAAGTTTGACTCTGATTCATCATGAATTGTATAATTCCAGCCTGGCATTCAGAAGGTAATTCATCTGCAGGGATTCATCCATATACAAAGGAATTTTAGAGAGTTATTTATTGTAATGATTTAAGACAGTGGCTAGTCTGGATTTTGCAAGTAAATGAATATCTATGATTGATGATTGGTTCCAAACTTTGATTGTCAGGATTTTGCAGCTGAGTTAAAACTACTCTGATTGAAAATACAAAAGGCATTCTTATTCATAAAATAAAGAATGTAAAAAGAAAACTAAAGAAAGGAAACATAAAGTCAAAAAGTGGGAAATTAAAATACAACACCTGATGTTTTAGTTCATGACCTTGGAGAGGAAAGAGATAACAGTTGATGGGTTATGTAGATCTCCAGTATCTGTATCTAGGAAACACATGGCCAGGGAAATAACTGTAAGGGGCCTTGTGTTTAAAGATTAATGAGCTTCATAATTTTGCTGGTTTTAGGGAAGATTTTGATTTTAATTACCATTCTAATTCTAATTAGAGAAGCCTGCAAATTATCAAAAGATACAGATGATTAATTTTGAAAACCTGCTTATACAAGAAAAGGTGATTTTGGAAAAATTTTCAGTTGTAAACACTGTAGGCTGGTAATGGCTAGTTAGGCAAAACTAATGAAAGGAATGATGTCAGAGGGATCCCACCTTACCGGTTTGTGGTAAGAAGAAGTTAAGCTGATGTAATTAAAAAGTAGCTGCATGAGGGCTAGACAAGCCAGATTTGAAAAAAAAAGCATGGTAAATGATCAAAACATGAAGGTCATTAATTAGAATTTCTCAGGGATCCCAGATCCAAAACACCCACTTAAGAACCTTTGCCCCCAGTTACAGACCACATGTAGATTTGGAAACCTTACCCATTAGAAACCACTTTGACTCTTTGAGATAAATTACCAGCTCAAGATTACAGACAACCAGAAATTTCAACTTTAGGATTTCTGACCATATTCAAAGCTAAGACAAATTTTGCTGACTACTGCTGATTAAAGGCCCCACACTTCTGTTTCCTATCAATGCCAAATGCAATTTCCTTTGCCACTTTGAGTGTTCCTGTCTCATAAAGAATAACCCTTTAGAGACTTGGGCAGCTGTCTGTAATTAAAGAAAGCACAGAACCTCAACCAGGAAAAGGTTAACCCAATGTCCATGACCCTGAATAAATGAAGACAATGTCCTTATACCTTTGAACAGGTGTTTCTTTTCACCAATCAGTGTTTGGCAAAAAAACTAACATGTAATCAGGTACATTCAACTTGGAAGAAGTTTCAACTAAAGAGGAACTTTTGGGGATCTTAAAAACATGATATGGGTGGAGAAAGTGATTGGCAGAGTGAGACCAGACCAACACGAGAGATAACTTGTCATGATGACTTAACAGCCACTATTATTCAATTCTGACTAAGTTCCCCTTCCTCTTGTTTTGCTGCTTTTCTATCGCAACTTTTAGGCTGTCCTTCTATTCTATGATGTTGAAGTAAGCATAATAAATCAGAGAATGCAGCATAAGCTCTGACAAAATTTGATTCTGCTTTCCTTATCCTTGGGAACCTGTCTAACTAGCAGATATCAAACAGTCATATTTTGTCATACAATCAAAATCCTTCAGTATATAATTTTACTTCACTCCATATTGTTTGTTTACACCTTGTCAGGATAAAAAGCAACAAAAATAAAAGAGAAAATAGTCAAAAATGAATAATGAAAATGGCAATGCATCTTTAAAGAAATTTGGACGGCTTGAGACTATCAAGTCCACTGCTACTGGATGGTGTAGAAGTAGAATCAGCGAATGAGGGATGTACTATATGATGAATTTGAATAACGTCTAATGGTTGGCTTTTGTGGCCTAATTGTCCTAGTCAGACTGCCTTCCGAGAGTATTTGTCTTTTTGTAAAACCTTGATTCAAATAAAGTGATTTCTTGAATAAATGAAAGTATACAACTCTAGTCATATCTTTATAAGTTTTCATTTCAATTCAAGTTTTCTCTGCAAAATGCTGTTAGTGAGTAAAATAAGTCAGAAAAAAGATATTTTTGATAGCAATGCTTAAGCAGAAATCATAGATGATTTTAAAAAGATGTCTTATATTTTGCTTTCTATTAGAAATTAAAATCTATACCATATCTATAATTGACAAAAGAAAGAATGAAACCATTGTCAGTTTTGAGTATGAAAAGATGAGCATAGTTAATTAAAGGAAATTAGTTACAAAGAAATACAAAATGTATGATTACCAAAAATTTGATTTGTATGATACATTTTAATAACAATATACTTGAGTTAACTGCGCATGTTCAACATTCATGGAGATGGTATTGAAGAGCTTACATTCATCATATCAAAGCAATCAAAGTTGAATCAAAATTAATCAAAATTTTATTATAAATATTTTTTTTATTTCAAAATTGGTATTTTTATGCCATTTGATGTGCATGGTATCGAGTTTGTGTTATTTTCAATGCAAAAACTGTCTTTGGTTCCTAAAGATATATCATTGGTAGCTTAATATTGTGTATCAACAAGCAGTCGCTTTAATATCTCCCACAAGACAACAGAAACAAGACAGTTTATCCATTGCCTGACAATAAAAATATGATACTCGTCAATTACAAATTGCCAGCTCACTTGAAATCTAATTCTATATCTTATGCAATGAGAATTGAATAGGCTCCAAATGGCTGTTTTTCTGTATCTGACATGCAAAGTAAATTATTTATAGGCAAAGAGGCCAGCAGATTTCTGAGAACAATTGACGTGAGTGTCACTTGGGAATCAGATGATGCAACAAAGATGCCTCCCGGTGTCTCATTGTTACTATCCAGATGCAAACATGTCAGATCTGGGAAGTAATGGACCGACTGTTGGTTTGGAATAAAGAAATTGAAACTGCTCTCAATATGGGGAATGCAGGGTAACTTCTGACCACACAGTGTTAGCTGAATGTGGTAAAAAGTAATTGAGAGGTATTAACCTTGTGATATATTCAAGAGTCAATGTAAGTGGAATGGATGGTTTTAAATGTTAATTATGCATATTTGGTACTTCCCACTCTGAGGATCAGGCATTAGTATGCATGTAAATTACATGTGAGACATGCAATCACAGTTCAGAGTGAAATTTCTTTGTAGTACACACACACACACACATACACACACACACATATATATATATATATATATATATATATATATATATATATATATATATATATATATATATATATATATTTATAAATATGCATGAGCAGTGGCAACTAAATAACAAAACAGGGTTTATATAAGTTGAAGTGCAGTCTGTAAGCACAATCCAGGGGTTAAGCATCAACTAATAGACAAGTATGAAGAACCTGGATTCACCCTTATGTGTTGCTTGGAGTAGATGTGTTTTCTCCGATGTGCTGTGAAAATAACCAGTTCTAAAATCAAGGATCAATTTAAAGTATTTCGAGAAATTGAATGAAACAACCACCAATTCTTTTTGTATTGTGAGTGAAATTTATAAGGAAAAATTCATGTCATGTTCATACCTGTGGCACACAAGATTGTGTAGAGGTCGAGAGGATGTCAAAGATAATGTATGTTGTTGATGCTCATGCATATCAATAACCCATCCGAACGTTTTGGAAATTGGATGAATCATTCAGAGTGATTGACAACTTGGCCTCCATCAATACAGAGATTTTATATGTGCATGAATGTCCACAGCTTCAATCATTTTTGATGTCATCAAAACCTTCAGAAAATCTCTTTTGCTGCTTGAACACACATTCAAATGACATACACTGTTCCCCATAAACTTCAGTAAGCATACGTAAAGATTCATGCCATAGTTTGTAGTGAATAAGCTAAGTACACTAATCATTTGTTCCCATCCTGTATGGAGAGTTTTGTTCATAGGTACACCATGAATCTCAGTTAAATTCTCTAAAGAAGAAGAAATTAAACGAAGCCTTACTGTAGGATGGCAAGCTTCCAGTGGAGCAAGTTTAACCTTCAAGAGTAAGAAAATCCCATTAGTATTAAAAGGAAGAGTATACAACCAATGCATTCTCCCAGTACTAAGCCATGGAGCTGAAACAGAACCTAATCAAAAGATTGATTCTCAAACTGAGAACCATGCAACCTGCACATGAAAGAATCATGCTCAATATTACATGGAGTGATTATAAGACAGCAAAGTATATTAGGGAAAAAAACAGGAGTCCAAGACATCATAGAATCCATTAGGATATCACAACTCATAACATGGATTCCCAGGGACCAAAGGCAGAAAAGAAGCTGGCAGAATATGAGACGGTGAGATGAACTAGACAGGTTCATAAAGTATTGACTCAGTGACGTCCCAAGTAGAGAAGTCAGGCAAATTTTGGGGAAAGTCTATATCCAATGACGGACCCCAAAAGACTGGTGATGAAGATAATTCAAAAGATCATCCCTTCTTCAGTAAGTCCAATACTCAACAGGTACTCTAAATTTGTAAGCATTGTGCCAGGTCAAGATAAGCTTAGTAGAAAGATATTTCACTGTGGAGCAGTGGTTAGCAAGCTAGCGACACAGACCATCACTATTGTAGTTTCGATCCTCACTAAGTGTTTTACATTTGTGGCCTTGTGCCACATGATACAAAGCTTAGTAAATATTGATGGGCAAGGGACATAAACAAGGGAATTAATTTGTATTACATGATTGCTTCCTATATTGTTCCACTGATATTGTTGAACATCGAGAATAGTTTCTGAAGAGAAATGTCTTTTTGCAATTTTCTGATGCCAATTTAGCCTTTGGTGTTCCTCTAAAATGAGTAATTTCATTTCTCGCCCAAGAAGAAGAAAAGCAGGAAAGTAAAATTGGCCCCCGTGTTGCTCACTTGCTCCGCACATGCAAAAACCACTTATTTTGCCTTCGAGCTTTTATTTGCTGTCGGAAAAAGATTTGAATTGAAGTGAAGAGGGTCAGGCTGCATTGAAGTCTGGAATGCTCCAGGCTGTTTACTTTTAAACAAATAAAACATCTGTTTAAAATAAAAAATAAACACTTTGCCGTCAGAAGTCTGAAAGATGCATTGATATTCTACATGCTTTCTTCATTTGATTTCTTTGTTACTAACTGGAGATACTTGAAAATATCTGTAAGTCTCTGGTGTACTTAGTTTAAGATAATCTGCTGATAATTTTGTACAAAATTCTGTGTATTTATTTTTTTGTAATCTTTAGAGGAAGCATTTTTCACTATTATTATTTTATTATTAGTCGACTGATTTTTTGAACTCATCATTTTCTGAATCAGCAGCTCT
The DNA here is from genome assembly GCA_963457665.1 of Thysanoteuthis rhombus. NCBI lineage: Eukaryota > Metazoa > Mollusca > Cephalopoda > Oegopsida > Thysanoteuthidae > Thysanoteuthis > Thysanoteuthis major. Next base: position 26,395,174 of record OY735212.1, read on the forward strand.
TCCAATTGGGGCCATGAGAGTCCTGCATCTTGAAGAAGATCAAATCTAACCATTTAAAGTTAATCCCTATTTTTCTGATCGCTTAGCACCATATTTCGTGGAAATTATTGTTTTTACGTACTCTTGTAATATTAGTAGTAATGATATTAATTTGAATCTTTAATCGATGAAGACTTGTCAACCCTAAAGATTTTTATATGAACTAAACACTCCTCACAGAATTATCAATGGTTGATAATCTTCCATCAAATGAAAGTCTAAGATAATTTAGTAAAAGTGCTTGGATATAGATAAACTGACTGGTTATCATTCTTCATTCCTCAGGACTACAAAGATTTTTTCTTTGATTACGTTTAATCTACAATGCCATCAACTCACAAAGTAGTTTGTATGTTCTTCCAAAACTTCATGATTTATTGAATTCAATAAAATGAAATTTGATTATGGTGGAAGCTTCAAAAAAAGTCTGAAATTCAATTGTGAAATGTTTTGTTTTGATAATCTAGTTTTTGAAAAGCAGATAGATTGTAATTGGCTTTTGAGATTTTAAAATATATCGACTAATATTTCTAAAACTGGAAAGAGACGATGATTCTGATTCTGATGGGAACCAGAATAGATATACAAGAGTCGAAAACAAGAAGACAGAAGGAAAAACAATTAATAAAAAATCCCTTGATTCATCAACTTTCAATTATTCTTGAATATGATATATTCAGAAATGTTTCATTAAGGATTAAAAGATGTTCGAGAAGGAATTTTTGTGGTAGGGCATTGTTAATCATGAACCATTGGATATGTAATACAAATACAAGTTTGAAAGAATGTCTAATAAGCATTTTCTACTTTCCTTTCCCAGGGGAGAATGTTGTTTTCTTTTTGAAGAGGGTTGAGAAAACTCTGCCTTGTCTTCTCTATGTGAGACTCAGGAACTCTGAACAATTAATATTGCTGTTGGAAAAATTTGATATGAGCCAAAATGAATTATCTCTATGATTATGTCTTTTCAGTTGATCATTACATTATTGAATTACAAGATTTCTCTTTGACTCGATCTGCCCTTTCTATATTCATCAAGGATTGAATCATTACAGATGAATATCACTGTATATATGTCCCTAAAAATGTCAAAGGGTGTGGGTTCAAATCCCACTTGAGGCTTATTTCTTAATTTTCCCTTCATCGTCATTGTTTTGCTTCTTACTTTTTTTGTTTTGCTTCTACTAAGCTCTCAGAGGATACATGATCTAAACACAAAGCAAATGATATGATTATACTAAGTGATTTGTGTTTAAAAGCAAGTTTAACTGAAATATATATATATATATATATATATATATATACATATATATACATATATATATATATATATATATATATATATTTGTATGTATAAATATCCTAATGATAATGATACGAAGTTGTTTTCATAATAAAAGTGTCCTTTATTTCCAATAGAATAGAGGTAGAATAAAATTTACTAGTATATTAAGTGCTCATGGAATCCTTACAACAAATCTTTTTCAGAAATGATTCATTTTTAGCTGATAGTGTGAAGCAAATTTGTAATGAAGAGTCCATGGGTATTTATTGTATATGCATAAATATGAATACATACACAATGAGCAGGCTATGTTATCTCTCCATGTAAAGTTGAGAATGATTTTCTCATGTGCACATCGCATGTTTCTCAGTTTGCAGATGTGTCTCTTGGTTAGGTTCCGTGTTTCAGCTCCATAAGTGAGGATGCATTGGTTGTATACTTTTCTTTTTAGGTTTATTGGGATCCTCTGGTTTTTGGAGGTTGAGCTTGCTCTGCCTTCCTAAAGTGATTCTTTGCTTGATTTCTTCCTCTTTTAAGGATATAGAGATTTGCTGTCCTAAGTAGCTGTACTGGTCTACTTTCCCCAGTTTTGCATCTTTGATTTTGACAGTTATGTTCTTATTTTTGATTATGTGATTGTTGCACATGATCTTCGTTTCACTGAATTTCATGTGTAGGCTGACTCTTTTGCTTTTTTTGTTTTTGTCGTTTGCAAATCTGAGGCTGCTCAGATATCAATTCTGATCCGTCTATTCCCCCATCAAGGTTTCAGAAGATTATCTTGGGGCCGGCTGTGAAGAGTTTGGGTGAACTGGTATCACCTTGCGTTACCCTTTTTTGAGCTGGAATGGTTCAGAGTCCTTAAGTAGCCTGATAAAGGAGTTGCTGTGATTGTATATATGTTGGAGCACTTTGTATACAGGGTCTACACCTTGTAGGTTGATGGCCTTCACGACCATGGAAATTTCTACAGAGTCAAAGTATATAAAGTGAAGTATATAAATGCTACAGCGAGTGGCATTTTGTATTCTGCTGCTTTTTTTCAGCTGATTTATTGAATAGAGATGGTGTATGGTCTTATAGCAAAAATGCCTACACAATATCCTCCTAATTTATAACTTATAACTACCAACAAGCACAGTATCCTATGTAAATAAAAACAGAAAAAATTTAACTATGACCAACCACCAAACATATATATATATATATATATATATACATATATATATGTGTGTATATATATATGTATATATATTTATATATATTTATATATATATATATATATATATATATATATATATATATATATATATATATATATATATATGTATATATAAAATAAAAAGAAGATCCTACAACCAAGAAAAAAAGATCCTCCCCCCAAAAAACTGTCCTTTATCAGAATCTAAAATAAACTGAATCATTTGCCTGAAGAAGCCTAAACAGGGAAAAAACATACACATGTTTTTTGGTGAATTCTTCACTTCTGCATATACTTATATATGCATATATATTAGTCAGTGATAATATTTTTAGACTCCATTTATGCCTTCACTCTTCAAGTATAACTTCAGAAAACTACTCCCCGCGTATCTTTTATAATTGATCATGAAAAATATAAGATATTGTTTCTGTTATCTAAAAGGAAGATATACCTAGTTCTGTCCCAGCTGAAGTCTGTCTACATCTGGTGTTATGATATTGAAAAAAGAACAGTTGTTGATTAGTTTTTATATGAGGAATTTCTATTAGATATGAGATATTTTTTGTCTTGTCTGAAAGAAGATATGACAAATTAATTCTTAGCTGAGGAAAGTCTGTCTCTATCTGGAGTTATTAAACTGAAAAAGAATATCTCTTGTCTGGTTTTTTATCCAGCCTATTATAAACATCCACCAGAATTCAGAGATTTTCTTTTCCAGGATTTTATGACGGCTAAAAAATGTTGGTAACAGATTAATTCCTGACCTCTGTGAATAATGATTTTGAGATTTCCGCAGAAAACACTACACAACATAGGAAGAGTGAATTGCCAGGTCACTGCCAATGCAACAGTCACGCAGTACACAAGCTCAATCAATGACATCTAGCTGCAAACCGAATAACCTTACAGGATAGTATCTGTTCACTTGCAGTAAGGTCCCCTCTGGTTGGTTACCAAATTACATCAAAGCTGCACAACTGGTGACTGAGATTCAATCAAAATTGCTGGATACTTTCTGAATGAACCTTGCAGACTCGGCCAATACTTAATTCACACTTTGTCGGATAATCAAACCACGTATTGAAGACCAAACGAAAAAAGAAAGATCGGTTTTTGTAGGATGCTCTATTTTTTACCTCATCAAAATGTGTCTTTTCAACATTGATTCATATCAGCTTATGTCCAAAAATTTTGCAACTCTCCCTCATGATTATCAGGCTTGGCTAATCACTGTTGCATTGTGCACATACTTATAGAGTTGCACATGCAGATGTTGAAAAAATAAAATAAAGTTTGATGAAGAGAGTGTTTATTTCTTCGAAGTCTTTGTTGTAGGCACTTTTTAGAAAAAAAAGCTATTTTAAAAGAATAGAGAGAGAAAGAGTGCTTTATAGGGAGAAGGAAAGACAGAAAAATAGATGTATATTAAAGAAGTTGAGGGACAGGGGAATTGTCCGCTCAGTGATTGTCTAAATTATCTGGCTGTCGTTCCATCTAAGTGATGATTCCAAGCATCATTGTATCAAATGTTTGCCTCAATTAACAGCTGGTTTGTTTTCTCCATCTGCTTCTATGAATCACCTTTCTTGCTTCTGTTCATTCTGAAATAACTGATATCTTGAAAATTCTCTGCTATTTGTAGAAGCCACAGCAATCTATCTTGTTTTTATGAAATCCTGATTCCGGGAAAGGTTGGTGTGGCAGTGCACTCATAACTGCTTTTGGGGCGCTTCTTCCGATGTTTTTTTTTCCATACCTAATGAGTTACGGTTTCTTTCTTTTCACTCTTCTATCTCCATGTACGAACATTTCTGCATTATTTTGATTGATTTTACAGCTTTTTGCCTGTCAAAACCATAAAACTGTTCATCCAGATCTTCCTTATTAGGTATGTTTCGGGCCAAATTCAGACACACTGGTATCAGAGCAAGATAATGACTAGCAGAGGTTAAGTGTTTTTACCTGCAGCTCTTCTGACTTGAGAGATGCTAATTCATCCACTCCCACACTGTTACAAAAGCACACACACATACACACACACACACACACACACATATACATATACATATACATATACATATATATATATATATATATATATATATATATATATATATATATATATATATATATATACATATATACACATATATATATACATATATACACATATACATTTCATCCATGTGTATTCACACGTGTACAGACTCACTCTTTTAAATAAATTTTATGACTTCATGTATCAAAAAAATTAACAAAAATTTAATTTCCGGAAGATATCCATACCCGACATTTACGATATATTGCATACCAGTCACCAAGGTGAAGATAAGTGCATTAATTTTTCACACTTTTTCTGGGAATCAAAATACATATTTTATTTTTTTTTAAAAAGGTAGAAAAAAAGGTCTAATCTTGTTAGATGTTTTATTCTTCCCTCACCAAAATATTTCTTTTCAAGTTGATTAATATCAGCCAATGTCCTGAATGCAAACTCCCAAGAGAGAACAAGAAAGTAACAATGGCTTCTTTCTATAATAGAATGGCTGTTAGTTTCTGCTTCAGTTATGTAAATTGGATTTAATTGTTGAACATCGAACATCCGCAAAAATATTCATAAGGAGAGAAAATTGGTTGCTTTTTTTTTTCATCTTTTTTTGTTGATATTTGGATCGGCTTTTTGATTACATAATTTTTTGTTAATTTATACTGTTTGAATAATTTAGAAGCATTATTATGCCAATGGAAACTTGAAAGATGTCTGCATCTATTTCTTTTTAGAGAATAATTGAGTCAGGGAAGGAAAATAATCAGAAGGCAGAATTATCCTTTGAATTTTAAAAAATCACCTCTTGGGAATTGTGTAATGACTTTGTAAACTTTTTAAAAAAAATTTTCCCCAATTTATAGTGTCTACGTAAAACATGTAATAGTGTCTGTAATTGCAGCTGTTTTTGGGTTTTTTTTTCTAATTGTGTTTCAAGACAACAGACTTGAATGTTGTTGTCAATTGGACTCTTTAGTCAACGAGTTGCTGGGGTATGTCTCCTGTGTGAGATGTATCATTTTCACCAGAACACCAGTTGCTTACTTTTAGTGGGTACAGATACTGAGAAATATGACTGGTACATAAAATGTTGTCAACCATGGTCACAAACATATCTTGAAGCCCAGTTGGAATAAGAATATAAATGCCATATAGAGTCATTTCATATAGGTATGTATATCTGATAATTTTGATATTAAGAATCAGTAGAATTCTACCCAATTTTATGCATTTTGCTGAACAAGCCTTTCCATCCAATCTCCAACACTTACAGCTTTTTTGATACGGTATGTAAAGCTTTGAAGCTTTGTAGATAAGGCTAACCTTATCTTTAGAATTCAGAATTGCATTCAAGTCAAGTGTATCATAGTTACTTTTCTTCCTACAAGGCTCTGAAAATGGCCTAAAATCCAAAACATAAAAAGATGATGCCCGCTTTGAGAGCTTCTCACTCAAACAGTATGCTAGATAAAGCACTCATACTTTTTTCTGTCTTTTATAACTCACCAAATATGTATATCCAGTAACCCTATTTATTACTGTTGTAGAGGTGTCAGAATGATAGTTTGAAATATGCTTGATTTCAGATGTCCCTAAAATTGCCTATTTTTAAGTCCTCCTTTGACCATGTGGGCAGTTCTTGACCTGATCCACTTCACAAAATCTGAGAATCATTTTGTCAATGTAACAAGAAAGACTGTGCTTCTATATCGTAAAATGCCACTATTGCACTTTGTTGAAGGCAGGAAAAGGTGAATCTTTTTATGTTTGACTACTGCAATATAGCTTTTGGGTGTGGCAAAGCTTATCCTAGGTAGGACAATCTCTTTCCATCTGAGCTGGTCTGCTGTCCAATTATATGGGTTCCTTTTGCATGTCTTTTCATCAGTGTTGAATTGCATCACTTAGGCCAAGTGCTGTTGCCTCGAACAATGAAGAGGCAGTCCCTTGAAATACTCCAGACACAAGCTGAGATACGATTCCAGTGTTAAACATCAGCATTACTACCTAACTATCCTAATTGCTTCATTTTTGTCACAATGTTACGCAAAGTACTGCATCAGCTTAGTGAGATTGAAGGCAGAGGTTACCAACTAATGTCTGTTCTCTATGAGAACTGTTTCTGTGAGTTGGGTACTAGAGTACGCATGTAGATTTTCAAGGTTCTGCCCTAAAAATCATGGCCAAGATCACTGACACAGACAGAAAAGTGAAAAAAGGAAAAATACCTTGCCACCATGGTTTTTCTTTGTTTGGATTAGTGATCATAGCTACTGAGATTCCATATATACATATATATATATATATCACTGGTCATATATCAGTTATCTGTCTTCTTCTGATCCCAAGAAAGTTTACTTCAGCCAATAAGATTAGACTTGAACCTACAAGGACCAAACAACTGATCCATTTGAGTCAGTTGATTTAGCCATTTTACATTTGGCATTGCTAATGATAATGGAATAACAGTAATGCCTTCCAACTGTCATACTATGTCCAGAGCAGCATCATCTAATCTCTCAGCATAGCTTTCAAGTGACCCTCAACAATGACTTTGCCCTTGAAAGCAATCTGTTGTAGAAGTTGATCCCTACTTTTTGCTCAGAGCAAATCATCTAAACATTTACATGTCCTTTTTGCACTTCTATCTTCCTGTCAACTCCAACTCATTCCACATCTCACAAACCTTTCACATTAATGTCTGTTTATTTGGATATGAGATCTCTTTTATTTGCCTTGATCTATATAGAAGGATAAATGATTGGATATTGATTCTCGTAAACTGCCTTTCTTTTCTTTGTTTCTTTTTTTTCAGCTCCCATCATTTCAATTCTCTTTAGGGGCTTTTGGGGGAAATATCCTCAGTTTTTTCTTCTCCTTTTTGACATGCATGGAGAAGAGAGAAATAAATTTAAAAGTGCATTTTTGGTCTATTTGTCGGTGTTTTTTGTAACTTTTTTACTTTGTCTTATTTTTCCTTTTTCTGTTCTTAAATCGAATCAACATAGCCCTACAAATTGCCTGCTAAACATCCCAGTGGGCTACAGATTCTTCTCTCAGCTTATTTGTGTCGATGTGTCTCTGGGCACTTCTGATCACAGTCTTTGGGTTACAACCTTGAATATTTGCATGAGTATTCCACTAGGCACCATCTAAAAATATTTTCCTTGTTGTTCATCAAATGCCCATATCTTGGGCTAGAAAAGAAAAAATACCCATATCTTGCGCTAGAATTTTTTTTCAGATAATTTTAGATTAAAGATCTATTTTCTTGAGATAACTTTAAATGATCTTTTAGATTATCAATTTTGGTTCACGCACAGGCTATGATGTTTCATTTATACAAGATATGGATACCTTCACAATTTCTCTTCACCTCTTTTTCATTAATTTTCTCTCTAAGATTCTTCACTAACACCTTTTTCTTTTTTCCTGTTTCCCAGTCTAAATTCTTTTTTCCTCCCACGTTTCACTTCCTTCTACAACCATTCTATTTAATCTTTGTTTGTTTAACACGATTACAAACATCCATTTTTACTCATAGTGTAAGAATATACATGAATATCCAAATGCATATATTTGATCTTCCAGCCAATATAAGTATTTGCATGTATGTGCCTCAGGAACCTAGGTTGTATCCACTATCCCAGACCTGGATAAAACACTCGACCCTGGAATGTTTTAAGTGGCTCTTCATTTCCTTTGTTTACTTTGCCACCTTTCACCTCTTTCTTCATATTTTTTTCCCTCAAAACTTTTGTACTTTCTTTTTTATTCCTTTCATGTCGTTTATGCTACCCTTTTTCATTACTTCAGTCTTTTCTTTCCCTTCTCCTCAGTCACACCCTCTCTTCCATCTGTTTAATAATCTTTCAGTCAGTTAACTATTAAGATTCTTTTTTTCCTTCACTACAGTTTATCATTCTAATTTCCTTTTCATCTCCTTCATCTTTTTTCCCTCTTTTTTTCTAGTATTCTGATAGCTATTAAGCTTCTTTTTTCTTCACTTCATCTTCTGCCTTCTTCATCTCTCTCTCTCCAATTACTATCCATCTATCTTTCTTTATCTCTTTTCATTTTCAATTCTTTTTTTCTCCTTTTAGTTTCTTTATTTTCCTTGTTTCCTTTTCACCCCTTTTTCTCTCCGTTTCTTTCTTTTTTACTGATCAACTCTCATCCTGTTTCTGATTATTCCGAGCTTCCCTGTTTTTGAAGCTGAACAATGAGGACATGCCTATGGCACCTTCTCTGACTATTGTATTAAGAATCAAAATGCTAAAAAGCAAAGGAACGCTAAAAACTATAGACAGTTGATCAAAAGGAAAGAAAAAAATCAAGAGGAGAAGGGAATATTTATAGATTTGTGCTTCATTTTCAAGAAAAAAGTCACAATTTTGTGTTTAGAAAGATTTTTCCATTTTTTGACAGCTCAAGACTGATCTGTGTGAAGGTACTAAAATTAAAAGTGTTGGGTGCGAGAATAGAATGCTTGGAACAGGTGGGGTTGAGGTGTCAGTATTTAGGCAAAGGAAAGTTGAAATAAAAAGAAAAGATGGAAGAAATCAGCTGAGCAAACTTTCACTGGAAATGTACCAATTGCCTGTGGGAATATAAGAACAAATTGCTTTTACTTCATATACCTACTTATACATACGTGTTCTCAAAGTATATATGACATTGCATGGGAATTACATGGGAGACACAGATACATGTGTACACACAGATACACATGCATTGGTACATTGAGGGGAAACTAAATACAAATTTACACAGGTCATGTATTTTGATATAAGATTAGCAACTACTAAGAAAAAATACTTATCTCTAAACATACAATACAGAAAAGTAACGACGGGAAAAAGTATACAGACACTATCAAAAACTCATCATAAAAATGTTAATTGAGACAAAATAAAGGTCTAGACCTTTCTGTACCTGCATAGAAACTTTTTGAATATTCTAGAAATACTTAAAGTATTATTCCATCACAGTCATCATTCACTACTTTTACCTCCTTTAAACAAGGCAGTCATGGCTATGGTAAAGGAGCTTTCAATCAACAAAAAAATATTGTAATTAGGCAATATAATGAAGGTTTCTGTTACGGGGTTATTTCAAAGATTTAGATATCCCTTGGGGATAGAATTATTCTGAGATGGAAAAGTGTGGTACCACCAAAAACTTCCCCCCAAAACTGGCAAGCTACAAAAAATTCCCCCACAAGCTACTCTTAAAATGCCAAGAATAGCCAATCAAATCCAATGGTAACTCAAAAGGAGATCCAAGATGATTGGAGATAGGTTGGTACATCAGTTACTAAAAGAACAATTAGTAATGAACTAGACAGGAATAGCTTAAAATCCTATACGCCACAGAAAACAATTTTGAATGCACCAAGATTCTCAGATTAATTTCGTTTGTGACCATTTCATCATCATCATCATCATCATCACCATCATCATCATCAGTCTTTTATCATCCATTGTTGGACATAGACCTTCCCCAGAATCTGCCACATTTCTCTATCGTGGGCGTCACAGAGCGAGTATTTTCTGAATTTGTCTAGTTCATCTCTCTATCTTGTATTCTGTCGGCCTCAGTTTTGCATGTGATCTCCAGGGTTCCATGTTATGAGTTGGGATGTCCATCAGTTGTCTGAAATTCTTGCAGCATGACCTGCTCAGTGCCACTTAAGTTTCCTAGTAGATTCTATAATGTCTCTGACTCCCGTTTTGTTTGTGATATACTGTGCCGTCTTGTGATCTCTTCATGTGAGGTTGAGCATGATTCTCTTATGTGGGCCTTGCACACTTCTCAGTTTGCGGGTCTGTTTCCTGATAAGGGTTCCATAGAAGCCTAATTATTTTTGGAAGAACATTCTCTGGTCAAAATTGAACTTTTTGGCAAAATCCCAGAAAAAGTACATGTGAGAAATAATACATCTATATCAAATGAATATTTTGTGAATGTCTAAATACCTGTTTCCCCTCATGGTGTAATTATCTGTGTAGGTATATGTATGATTTCATGTTCAGTCTTTATACAAGAATATGAATGAGTCTTATTGCTGTATAAATTATTTCAAAACATACATATGAATGTGTGTATGTGTGCATGTCTTTTACAGGTGTAAGTATGGTTGTGAATATCTTCATTTTATGCTGAGGTAGATGGTAGTATTTGGTTATGAGATATATTAAAAAAAATATAAATAGACAACTATATAGTAACCTTTTTCTTTTTAACTCTGCCACTCATTGGTGGCACACTTATTTGCATATGTACCCATAGGCAGCTTTTTATTCTAAGTTTTCCATTCCTACAAACATTTTTGCCTCCATTTTATGTTAGAATAGAAGGCAATATTTTGTAATGAGATATAACAAAGAGGCGTCAAATACCCATTTGTCTAGATATTTTTTCCTATCGACATGCCATCAGAAAAGCATTTACAATTTAGGCTTTTAAAAAATTCTTTCCATTTACAAAAAAAAAAATAAAATTTCTGATATTTATTTCATGATAAGAAAGAAGTAACTTTCGAGAAAAAAGTTGATGGTAATTGTGATAATATTTTCTAGTAAAACATTGATAAAAGATTGAAAAAAACAACAAATACTGCTTTATAGATTATGCAATATGTAGCATACTTCCATTTTTGTTGGAATGATTCAAAAAATGTTTACAAAGAAACTTGCATGTAGAATTCTCCAAAAATTTCAAACATTAATGTCTAGAAAAATTGTCTTCCATGTTGACGTGTTGTGATAAATGAAAAAGAAGTGTTTTTTAATGGAAATCTCTGAAGAAGGGAAATAAAAATTGAATGATGATAAAATTCTAAATAATATCAGACAATAGATATTAAGAATAACAGAGAACAATAAGTGGACTTTCAATGAAAGCACGGGACAGGAAATGAAACCAGTTTGAACAAAATCATGATTAGGCTTATATGAAATATGGTTTTAAAATGTAAGGGAGAGAAAAAAACTGCCATTATCAAGGATTTCATTTGTTCGTCCAAAACATATAAATCCAACAAACAATGGATATTTCTGTAGGAATAATGGAAATCTCTGCAAACGAAGACATAGCGAAATGAAATGACCCCCCCCTCCAACTCACAAAAAAAGAAGAAAATGACATAAAGTCTATTGTTGTGAATGACAGCAATATTCATATTAATGCTTTTTTAATGTACATCTTGATTTCTTTTTTTTAATGTATGTCCTTTAGATTGTGTGTTGATCACCCTGTACCATTCACCTCTGTTTTGCCAATTCTTTCCATTGCTTCTTATCTTCACTTATTACATCTATTGAGAGTCTTTCTCGATTCTCTTTCTGTGGTCTTGGATACCAAACTGCTATTTGTGATGTCAACCTATTGTCTGAAATTAGAACTATTTGGCTGGCCCATCTCATTTTTTGTGCAACATTAGAAATCAGTCTCAATATCTGCAAAAAATATTGCAGTTGCTTTCATAAGTAGTCAAAAACAATTGAACTTTTGCTCCAAGTCATGTATTTTTTTTACTAACAAAATTTAATCAAAGCATTTCAACATTAGGAAAACTTCAACCAAAACTGTTAACATTATTAGATTTTATTGGATCTTTCTCAAAATTTTTATTATCTATCTTGCTTTGAAAAAAATATCCCAGGCTTAAGAACATATACATAACTCATTTGTTAGAATTCAATAATATCCATACAATGAGAGCCCGTAGAAAAAGGTCATGTGACAAAACTCCTAAGCAGCAAACAGTAAATACCATCTTGAACTTTTCTTCTTTCCTATCAGCATATCAACATGTAAACTGTGAATATCATCAGGGCTGAACGGCCATCCCCATTTTATTGCCTGAATCAGTCAAATGACGAAAAGAAAAAAAAAACAAACATACTTTCAAATAAACACTTCCACTTGCTTTTTTAATTACACCTTTTTTCTTTTCAAACCGGCTTTGGCAAACTGCTAAGATTCTTTCTTTCAAGATTCTTCTCTCTCTACACAGTGACATCAGCAAAACAAAAAATTATAGATTAATTTTTTCAGGACACTCTTTTTTGGGGGGTCTGTCTAATTCTTCAATTCGCTTCAACTGTGGGAGAAGTCAACTCAATCTTGAAATACAACAAATTTACGAACATCAACAACTACAACTCCAACAAACACATTGACATTTGGTTAATAGGACATCTTCTTACGGTAAATTCAATAAAGCACTATTTATTCACAAGCAATTTTCTATTTCTGCTATCCTCCGTTCTTGCCCACACTGTGTTTGTGTAATGCTTTGATCACGCTTAATTTTTCTCTCATCTTTTTGACTATTATGTTCCCTTAACCTTTCTCTTTCTCTCTAATGTGTTTTGAAAAGACAATACAAAATGTACTTTGATGGGTTGATATTTTGGTCAGCCGACAAATAAAGGAGGTGCCAACTTCGTCTCTAGTGCTTTAATCTTAGTTTCATTCCATCATTTTGACTACCTGTACAGTTTGAAGTTGAACGTACAGCAAGTGCATATTGTAACAATGTGTGGATGTGCATTAAGTTACAACTAGGATAAAACATTAGAGTCACCATCAATCATGCATCTTGTACTTTTAAAACAGACTTTTTTTCATTTACTTCTGAGCACTTCAAGCAAAAGGACTTTAGTTTGTCTGTCTGTAAATCCTAATTCATTATTTATAACATAATCTGGATGCAATCATTTAACAATTGTAAGGATCTGGCAGGAAAGAACAAGTTTGCCTTTTGGGTCGATTAACTGGAAGCCTTAAGGCTGTCAGTAATGGACTCAAATGAAACAGTAAAAGCTGATAGAAACTAAGCAGAGAAAGGAAAGGAATGTCTTTGTTGCTTAGAGTGCAGACATGGTCATTTGAAGATAGACCCTCTCCATAGAAAAAAAAAACTGAATAAAAGAAAATAACCAAGAGGCAAAGTGAGAGAGAGAGAGAGAGAGAGAGGGAAAGAGAGGGAGCGAGAGAGGAATAAGAAGAAAGCTGTTTCTTTTTTTCTTAGGATCCATGTTCACCCAATTTTAATTTTCTACCATGATAAATTATGCAACAATGTTCAGACTTACTATTAGGTTGGTGCAAGTGTTTTCTACCATCAACATCGTAGCAGTATATTTCAGCATAAACTAAAAGTTATCAATCGAAATAAGAACTTTCAGAAGGTACACATTTTGCTTATTAGAAATGAACCCATTGCAAATTCTTACTAGGTATTTTGAGCTGATACTTAGTTCTTGGAGACCTTCCCTTGCAGGAAGTGGTTAAAAAACTTGAAAAAGTGTTTTTTTGTTTGGTGAGTGGTTAGGTGAGTAAGCTAAGTAGCTTAGACTTCCATAACTTGGTTCATTCAATTCTTCCAGGCAAATTAGCATGACAAGCAAGCATTTTTGCTTTTCACTTGAGGTCATTAGTGCAACATGTCAAGCTTTGCTTTTCCGATTCTGTGCAAATGTTGAACTACTCTTGAGTGGTCAACATTTAGTCCCTCAGCAATCTGTCAAGTTGTTTTGGTAGGGCCTCCCTCGCTAATGGCCTCCAATTTGATCCCGTCAATTGCAGAAGAACCTCCCCATCTTTAAGGCAACTGTCTCCATTTTGAAATCCTGGAAACCAATGTTGATTACAGTCACCTTGCCATATACTTGGTTGGTATTGCAAGTAGTTTCCACTGCTTCACATTCCATTTTGAACACAAACAACTAAGTTGTTCAAACTTGTTATTTTCCATCTTTGATTTGCCTCAAATAAACCAGAATAAATAATGAATGGAGAATACTAAGCTTGAATGGGAAAGGGCGAAATTTAAGCTTTAAAATGATATCTTACATCATCATCATCATCATCATCATCATCATCAGTCTTTTAACGTCCGTTATTGGACATAGACCTTCTCCAGGATCAGCTACTTTTCTCTATCATGGGCGTCGTGGAGCTAGTATTTCCTGAATCTGTCCAGTTCATCTCTCCATCTTGTATTCTGTCGGCCTTGGTTTCTTATGAAATCTCTGGGGATCCATGTTGTGAGATGTGATGTCCATCGGTTGTCATTCATTCTCATTACATGACCTGCCCATTGCCATATAAGTTTTTTAATAGTTTCTTTTGATGTCACAAACACCCATTTTCTTCTTTATATACTATTTTGTCTTATGATCTCTCCATGTGATGCTGAGCATGATTCTCTCATGCACACGTTGCGTACTTCTCAGTTTGCAGGTCTGTCTCTTTGTTAAGTTCCATGTTTCAGCTCCATAAATGACTATCGGGAGAATGCATTGGTTGTATACTCTTCTTTTTAGGATTATTGGGATCATTTGGTTCTTGAAAGATAATCATATATCACATAAACGATGCTAAATGATATTTTATTCAAATTATAAGCATCAAAAATTGAAACAACAATAAGTAATTATTTTTGCACCAATCCATCTTTTCTCATTTCAATCAAGGCAGCTAGTTAACGCTTTTGTTAGTTCATTGCACCTTCAACTAAATCTGTGAATATAACTGTTTATTAAATGGATGTGGTAAACCATGAGCTTTCCGACCTATTTGCCTGTGTGAAAAAATATCTCCAATTAAAATAGTATTTGTCTGCTTCTCAACCTTGTTAGAATAACTGATAAAATAAGCAATGCGTCTAAACCAACAAAAATAATTTTTCAAATTAAAATTGCTGTAATTAGCAGATGCATAGTAAAACATGAAAGGGAAAGGAAAAAAAGTTTTAAATTAAAACAAATTCAAAACTTTTTCCTCTTTATGTTCTGCTATGCATCTGCTAATTACGATAATTTTAGATGTTTGTACCACCAAAAAACAAAACAATTTTAGTTCAACTGATTTGAAGACACAAATAAAAACACTATTTGAAGAATAACATTGAATGACTTTATATTTCATTCCTGACACACATTATTTTTACAGTTCATGCATTTGAATATTCGCACTAAATGTCTGGCAATTATTGCTCAAGACATTAAGTCTCTTCAAACCTCCAGCATCTTTCTCAATATCATGACAAAAGCCAGCATCTCCATTGCACTGACGATGCTAAGTCTTCCCTGAATTTCAAATTCATCTAATCTCGACTTAAGTATTTTAGGTATGCTTCCAATGATTCCAACTATTTTGGGCATGACCAAAACCATGTTCCACAGTTACATCAATCTCCAGAAAGGTCTTGGATCGTTTATTTTATTTTTTTTTTTGCTTTTTATCAATTCATCATATAAAGCCACAGAGATGGCACATGAGACCCTTAGGCACTGCAACTGCGGGAGAGTACCAGAGCTCTGGGGGTGCAATATATCTGAGAAATCCTGAAAAATGTAAAAAAATGAAAAAGTCTAAGAAGTAACCTAAAAAAAAAATTGGACTCCGTGCCGCCACCAGAAAAAGCCATATCTGTGATCTCTCAGTTCTTATTCTTTATTTACAACACCCAAATCTGTTCTTCTCACTTGGATGGACTGTTCAATTTGGATGTCAATAAAGAAACATTGTGTTTTATATATGTGGACTCTTAACAGATCTTCTTAATACTTTTAGACAGGCATTAATCAAATCAAGTACTGTCAACTTTTTTAAAACTCAAACTGCATGCAAGTATCATCATTATTATCGTTATCATCAGCCATAAGTTCACTGCTGGACAAAGGTGTTTCCCATCTCCTTCCATGACGAAGTTGATTCCACTAACCTTTGCTATGTTTTATCAGCAAACCGTTCTATCATATCCCTCCATCTTGAGTCTGTTTTTTCTTTGTGTATACTGTCCCACAAACACCAATTGGATATTCTTTTGTTTCATCCGTAGTCGTTTGTTTTTGCTAAGTGTTCAGTCCATCTCCATTTTTGGGCCCTTAATTATTTGTATGATATCATTCACTCTTGTCCTCAATCTGATCCATGATCTTTTACTATCTCTTAATGTTATCATCAACATCATGGCTCTGCGTAAGATTTTAGGTTTGTTTTCATTTTTTTTCGGTAATCTCTATGTTTTCATCCATAAGTCATTGCTGGTACAATGCATTCATAGTATACTTTACACTTAAGATGTAATGCCAAGGTGCTTTTACATGTGCCTCTATTCATACTAAATGATTCCAAGCTGATCGCTATGTGCCTTTTTATTTGGTTTTCATTGTCTTTCTCTAATTTTATTACCTGCCATACATAGATGTATTTGTCAACCTCTTTTGGAGCCTCACCCTCTATTTTAAAACCTGTTTGGGGACTTTATCATTGAACATAAATTTGTCTTTGCTCTATCCACCAATAAGCTTACTTTTCCTATATATATATATATACATATATACAATTTTTTTTCTTTTCATCTTCCAATTGTCACTTTCAACATTCTAAATGCCACAAAAAGTTCCTATGGGCATTTCTGTGACCCTACGCAGGCTTTAAGAGAATTAGTTTTTGAAAATTTTACACTTCAAATTCATCCATGGTAGCATTTCTTGAGTCTACAATTCAACTACTAATGGATATTTAGTATCACTCTCTGAGAGGAGGAGGTTTGATGAATCTCTCTTTCACTGTACCAACTCTAAGAATGTCATCTCTTACTCACCCTGTCTCTATCAGAGATTTTTTGAAACGTAAATAGTCTTTGTATCTTTGAAAATATGATTTAAAAATTCTAAAAAGGTTTTTAAAATACTTAGTCATGGCATTTCAAAGATAGAGAGATTTCAATCTATCTAACTGTAGCACCCCAATAATTTTAGTTAAGGATTAAATACAAAGCCCTTCTTTTAGCTATATATCAAAAACATCACTTCTTTGGCCGACCCCTATAAGAGCCCTGGACGCACAGGGTCCAATGCTCATTGGCACTGCACTCCTAGCTGGGTAACGCAACTCTTTCACTCTCACTCTCTTCCCCACTAAGATCGGTTTCATTTCGCTGACCGCCCGGCTGATCCGATCTTAACCAATTTTCTACTGTGGCCTATCTCTATACTAACTTTGCCCATTTCACTTCACCGATGTCGAGGTATCTCACATACGCACAGCTACGCAACTGTGTCTTCGCCACGTGCTCAAAACGCGTATATACCTTTAACTCTCATGAATGAAATGTTAATGCTTTTTATCATCCGATAGTCACGATAATCTCTCCTAAAATTTCTTTACTTCGGGAAACACACATAGATAAAACTCCGTGTTCTCTGTCCGTTGAGTGTCTATCAGCATCAGAGAATAGTCCCCAAGTCACACGCACAGCTTGGCAGTTCGGCTCGCACACTTATTAATTCCTTGGTAAGATCCAATCCACATGGATTCACGAGCAGCTCAGACGCCTCCGCTCCGACTCTAACGCTAGTACTATCAATGACAACAAAGCTCCCACCTTTCGCTATCTCTTCTCGTCTTTTCACGCGATCGGTCAGATTTATGTTATTATTATATGCACTTCATTTTCACATGTCATTTGTCATTAATGAACTTGTATACAATGTACGTCTTATTTGTCCATTCAAATACTTATATGTGTCCCTTTTTACTTTGTTTCATCTCCGCGTCTTAGTTCATAGTTGGCGTGCATTCTCTTCGCACATCTCCCTTTCTCGTGTCACAAATCCATCGTCTCCCAACATTCCTCAATCAGAACTATGAAGATATCTTGTACATCAATTTATTTTCTTTCAACAGCAATTTGTCTGGCCGAGTGTGAAAAACTGTATATTTGAACATTTCATCATCAGTGCAATGTCACTTTTGAATAGTCTTTAATCGACTTATTTGTTCAACGAAATGTCACGATTGAAGTTACAAAGGAATCGTTTCCGTACATATATTTCAAAATCTAGCAAAGTGTAGGGAACGTGGTCTTGATAGCAATTTTTTTAATTTCACACGCCTGCTCACTTAATGTTAAAAATGGTGAACAAATAAGAAATAAAAGAGAGAGTTAATGAAAGAAAAACAGAAACAAATATTGTTAAGATGATTTCATGTGTGCCGTTTCCAACAATGAGTGGGCAAGGGTGTGAAACTTGGTGCGAAAAATAGTAAATTATGGTGGTAAAGCAAGTTATCAAAATGAAGAAAAAAAGACTTAATTAAAATAAACAGATAAACAAATGTTAATCAGTCATTCTCTTCTGATTACAAAGTAGATCAGAAGCGATTAGAATACCATAATTATAGTTATTAAAGGATCGAGCCAATCAATTGCATGTTGGGCGCCGATTTTCGATTTTGAATTAACTATCCTTTCCCTAAGGCCCAATCTTGGACAGATATGGGATACCGTCTGGGATACGTATGCACATGGACCCCAAAGGGTAGGCTATCCTATCATCAGATATTGATAGTAATATCCCTAAACGTTTAACTCTCTTCATCTTCATTATACACATAAACACGTATTTTTCTAATTCGATTGATGAATAAAAATTCGTTTTCATAAAGTTCCCTTTTAATATGTGATGATAATGTTGTTACCTTCACCTTTTTGTACCGGGAAGCGTGTTAATCTTAATAAAGATTAACCTGTGGGCCCTGTTTTCATACAACGATACGACCAATTATTTCGTGACATGGAATCAGATATTAGTAATATCTTTTCCTTGACTGACCTTCAATGTGGAGACCTTTTCCACACCCATTAGGTACGGGTACCCATTTCCTCCACATAAATGACACAATCGAAATCTCTCTAACCCTTTACAAAATCGTGGCCATCTCTTCCTTCCACTAGCCTGGGCATCCATCTCTTTCCTATTCATGAATCCGAAAGGTCATACTATGATAAAATAGATGAAATTCATATTATTGCAAGATGGGAAATGAAAAGTTGGTCAGTCAATCAATTTCCAAATATACATATATATATATATATATATATATATATAGAATTGTTTGGTGGAACGATTCATAAAAAAATAATGTATACTATTCAAATCAATATTGTTAATTTACGTCGCTTGCCTATAGGATTCAACCTTTAAAACCAGACGATCCCAATAATCTTAAAAAGAAGAGTATACAACCAATGCATCTTCCCGATAATCATCTACGGGGCTGAAACATGGAACCTAACCAAGAGACTGACCTCCAAACTAAGAATAATGTAAAGATCATATAAAAGAATCATGCTCAACCTCACATGGAAAGATCACCAGAGAGCACAGTATATCAGGAAGAAAAAAGGAGTCAGAGACATCATAGAATCTATTCGAAGTCTTAAATGACAATGGACAGGTCATGTTACAAGAATGGCAGACAACCGATGGCCATCGTGACATTACATAGATCCCCCGAGGTCACATGCGAAACCGAGGCCGACAGATTACTAAATGGAGATGTGAACTAGACAAATTTAGAAAATACTGGCTCGGCGACGCCCATCATAGAGAAGGGAGGTCTAGGTCCAACAACGGACGTTGAAAGACTGATGTTGATGACGATCCACCCTCGCCTAAAAAAAGTCCAGATTGGCCACCACTGAAGAAACTAGCGAATTCAAAAAAATCCCAATTATTCACACTTCCACTACTTGCAACTTTATGATCTTGACAATGACTGATGATTTCATCGAAAGTTCTCGGTCTTAATTTACATTTGATCAATCTCTTTATCAGTTTGACCCTGTAATTCGTTTTCTGTTGAGAAAACAAAAATAAATTGCTGAAAAAAAAACGAGATTCTGTGTCGGTCGTATATATATATACACACACACACACACACACACACACATTTGTTGTGTGCGTAATCCTTTTCAAGTATTGGACTCATAGATACTACACTTTGATACAAATCAGAGTACACAAATACTCTAATCCTAGAAGTGATGATCCATACGTAAATAATCCCATCATTATTTCTTCGGTACTCTTACTTCATCATAACAACTACATGAACAGCGAGATCGAACTTCATTTGATCTGATTTCGGATTATGTAAAGCCTTGTTGAATATCATTTCGATGATGTCTGTAGCTGCTCAAAAGTTTGCATTGCAACCTCTGTATGAATGTTTTCTTGAGGTGGAAGGGTCATTTCACAGAGACAATACATTTCTCTCAGTTGTTTGGATCCAATGTCGTTTTCCGATGTTATAATAAGCCGTCACAACGGACAGCCTTTTTGGCTCACGTAAATGTGCCAGGCTGTTAAAAATGTCAAAGAAAGAAATCTCAATGACATTAACATTATTGTCAGATGACTGGCAATACTCCACCATCCAAATGGTTGAGGTTCTCTCCTGTAATGCACTTGTTGGGAAGCAGCCAAACGTTTTCCTTTCTTGTTGGTATTCACCGGTAATTTTGCTGGTCAGAATCTCTAACCCCTATCAATGCTTCTAGGGTTTTTTTCTCTGTTATTCACCAAAATGAACGTCTTGGCTCAAGTTCAGCCTTTTGTCTCTTTGGTATTCATTACTTTTCATAGTCAAAAAGTATTTTAAAGAAAAAGCAAAGGAAAATATTTTGCTTATTCACATTATTTTTTGGAGGTGTGAATGATTTGGCTTCATGGGATTATGGTTCAGTGCATATTTGAATTCTCCGTCAGAGGTCCGTGATGGTTATCATACGTTAACAATTCTTAGTTTACTCCTTTAAGAAAAGTTCACTTTAAAATATCATAAAAGTCAAAATTTAATTGAAACTGTAACCTATCACTACTCAACAATAACGATTATGTGACTTCTAATTGTCCTTTGGGAAGCGCACATGAGCTAAAATACATGTGTTTTCTGAGTCTTAAATAGTCTTTCCATCGTGTGTTTCTCAACGTCTGAGAATAGCCTCCATGTTGCTCACACGCAATCCCAAATACATCATCCACAATTTAGCAGTCAGGTATACACACTGATAACGGATAAAATAACCGTTCCTTGGTTCACTCCTATCCTTTTTTGATTCATAACATCCCAGTCAGCTCCAATTCATTAACACACAATCGCTGCGACTTCTACTTAGCACAGAGCTCTTATCCTATCTTACTTTTCTCTTCATGATGGTATTAATATTTTCTTATATGTATTCCATTTCCAGTTCAGTATTGTTGTAAATACCTATGCATCAAATATACGTTTTATTTGCTCATCAAAATACTTGTATGTGTCTTTTTTACTCTTTTTTATCTTTGCATCTACCTGGTGAGCATATTCTTTATGCTTTCATAGAACCATACCTTCCTCCTTCAAAATTTCAGATGACGTTGGCACGTGGCGCTAACAACCAAACCACGTGGAGGCAAAATCCTTTGTCCTCTACAACTACACAACATCTTCTCGCTACACATAACCAAAAGCCATTACTGCACTTCCCCTCACAATACAGGAACCATCCTACCTATACTATCAAATATACATAAAACGAATTAATCAAGATTTTCTTGACTTTTAAAAGCTTTTAGAACATTATCAAGCTTATATATTTTATTTGTCTGATATCTTGCACTCTAGTCCTCCCACTGATCAATTTTGATCTTTTCTATCTCTATCCCGAGTACTGCTCTTTCCATGGCTCTCTATGCAATTCTAAGGGAGATAAATTGGACACTTAACAAGAAGAGATGACTACAGATGGAGCAAAAGACTGACTGATTGGTGACTCTGGCACAGTAAACACACCAGGAAAAGACCACACAAAAGATGAAGGGATGAAACAGAAAGCTTTGCTGGCTGAGGTTAGTGCAATCCTAGTCATAATTGAAAGAGATGAGAAAGGCCTTGTCCGGTAATTGACAAATAATCTTAAAAATTAATTTTCTCAGAATTTTTTAAAAAAATTTTCTTTGACCCAACTCTAAATCAACTTTTTGGAGTTACTATAAGTTGGTACCACCTATGCTATGATAATCGTAGGGCCAAATTACACTTATACATTATTATGCAGCCTGGAGGATGCAGCTATCTCCATAAGGCTTTAAAATGCTAAAATTGACCTTTAGAATTCACCAGAGGTCAATAACTATGTTCATCCTGAGGTTAAGTCACCTTTGTATCCAGCATGTTTGGTACAACCATCCAGGAGTCTATAGAAAACAAAGTTAGTAATAAAATTTCAAAGAAACAAACGTCTGTGATCTTTATAGTATCATATATATATATATATATATATATATATATATGCACACTGCAAACATGTTATAACACAGCTCAATGCAATATGGTTTGAGCATGGACCCTAATTTTCAAAATGTTGAATTTGACTCTCAAAGTCATAATTAACTACAAAAATGGAAAGACCTCTAAAAAACATTATGCGCTGGGGTGATCAATGTTATTTCAAGCCTTGAACATATCGTACACAACAGCCCTACTTCTACCACAGAGTGGCCAATCTAATGGTTTTATCATTAGATTTTGTTTGATTATCATCTTCTTAGAGACAGATGAGAGGGAAAAGGAATGATTTGTTTTTTGACAACTGAAATGTTTTGTCTACTTCATTTTCTTGGCCAATCCTTTTTTTTTTCTTGCTTCCTCCTCTTTCATATATTTTCTTCATATATGTCTATGTTTTGTCACATTGTAACCTTCTGGAGAGATGCCATGATTTAAATTTTTTTTGTATTTATTTCTGTCTTCCTATTGGACTAGCCTTACCCTTACCCCATGATTTCTCTTCATTTCTGTAAGAATTCCAAGAGTTGGTCTTGGAGAATTTAGGGGAAGTGAATGTTGACCCCTCAATCCTAGTTTCATATGTATTTATATTAAATGATACCAATAGAGTACTTACTTTACAAGTACTTTCACTCTGATACTTGGCATTCTTCATGCAGCCAAGAGAAAAACTTGGATCAAGGTTTGTAAATGACACAGGCTCACTTATTACATTGTTGAAAATAATGAACCCCAAATTCCTCATTATAGCAGGTCAACAGTATACATATATATATATATATGTATGTATTTATATATATGATAAAATCATTCAAAATACTGAAAATACTTCAACTCAGAATCTTGGGCAATAACTAAGCTTAGACTTCCAAAAATTTTTCAGACAATTGAACCAATATGTTTCCTACTGTTTTTAGCTCTTCAGGCCCAGAACTGTGGCCCTCTTCTTCCATATGGATAGTACACCTGGAGAAGGCCATAAAATGCAGTGGCTGAAAAGTTGTAGGAACAACATAAATAACTCACAGATTGAGTTCAATTGTCTAAATAACTCTTGGAATGATAATGAATCTTTTGAAAATAACAGACAATGATCATAAACTCTAACTTTTAATTGTTGAATGGTGCCTACATGAAATTAATGAAAATAACATTTGCAATCAGCAAATTGGCCTTAATTACTCCTTATTGAAATTCTCTTGTGGAGATCCTTCTTCGTTTTCTATTGGTTTCTCAGTTTTAAAACCTTTTGAGATTCCTGGGACATATGTATCTTGAGGTTTCAATGACTGTTGGGATATAAATATCATGCTATTTTCAAGCAGAAGCTAGTTTAGAACTTTGCACTCATCATGCAGAATCTCTCTCCTGACCTTCCCTGGTTAACATGGTTCTGTGTGCATGACAGCACAGTCTCAAACCTCATCCCTCATTCAGGGCATTATATTCTATGATCAGTTTATCCTAAAAACTGTACATACTAAAAATTGGTAACATTCTCATGCAATAAAACCCCCAAAAGATTTAAAATCATATTACTAGAATCAATTCAATAAATAATGGCTTGCACTTTGAATAGTTGTATGTTCAATTCTCATTGTTTTCTAAACTCTTGTAGCCATTAGCCAGACTTAGCTGAGTTTAGTAAGTATTTCTCCATTCAATGTCTTATAGAAAAGGCTAGAACACTATCAAGAGTAAAATCTATATTACGGTTGTTATCTTTATGAGTTTCTAAAAAAAGAAAATGCAACTTAGAAACAACCCAGGAATTTCATGAATAGTTGTCTTTTAATGTTTCAGCACTAGAGAATATTTATTACATCCGAAAAGTCTAGTGTTTGTGCAAGTGCACTTTAATAAAGACCTATCAGTACCACGAATCAACAGAAATTTAGGAGACTAAAACCGGAATCCTCCAGTTCCTTGTTTTGTATTCTTGACATTTCTGCAGACCCAGCAGAAATCTTCCTCCCAAAGAAGAATTGATTTACAACTGTTGAGATTATATACTTTACTTTCTCTCTCTACTGTATTATATACTTTTCTCTCTTAAACTTTTGTTCCTGTTTTAGTAGTAAAAGCACGAATGTCCCAAGAAAGGTCACTGATTCCCTTGCGACTGAGTTCACTTCAAAGCCACTTGAATGATATTTTTTGCTTTACAGTTTTTACAATCGATGAAAAAACAAGTGTTTTTGTCAACTGAAAAAAAAACTGTGTTTTTGTTCATTTCTCAAAAAAGATTTTCTTTCCATTTGATTTCTCTCAGAGTAAAAGAAAAAGCTTCCATCAAAAGATGGAAGATATTTTTGGTTATTGCTTGGAACTGTATTTGACACAATGCTTAGTACCGCGCAAAATATCGGAATTTTGATTAAATTTTTTTCTTTACCTGTGCTGCATTTAATCAAATTTTTTTCATCTGAACAGATCTGCTTAATTCACTCCAAGGAACAGCTATATCAGTGTAGCAAATTACTTCTATTTAAATGATAAAAGACTGGAGCTCATTCGGTGTGAATATAATTTTTATGTATGATTAAACCAAGACATAACAAGTTTGAATGGTGAGCTGCTTGTTGAAAATCAAATAAGAACATTGCAAGAATTGGACCTTATATTATTTACGAGAAAGAATGACGTTATGTGAGGAAATGGTTGTACAAAATGTATATGGTTTTACTTACATATGACTATTCTGGTACTAGATCTCTTTGAGATGCAAAAAATCTTGAAATGTGTCAAATATGCATAAGCATTTTGTAGAAATGAGTGACACGGATTCAAATAAGAGAGTACACATTAAGTACATTCATTTTGGTTCTTATGTGCTTCCTGAGTGGATCAGAACAACCTTTTATGGAATAGATTATTGTACATGCTGATTGGTTCATAATTCTACTGTAGTCATTCTTGATTGGTTGATTTGAATTTGAATTTTTTTATATTTTCCACTTGGCAAAATTTTCCCTCCAAGCTTCAAGATTCACTTCCAATGGGTGCTGCACATCCGCATATTATGATGACAACATAGTCAAACAGATCATCATTACAGTGTATTGAATTTGATCCTTACTAAGTACATGACTGTATCAATACATATATTCCAAGTGACAAGTACTTCCAGGGAAAATAATTGAATATTTTATAGATTTAGTTATTGTTTGAATTCAAACGCTGCCAGACATGAATGGCTGTTTCATTCAATTGTTTCTTTACTGTGTATTCATATTAGAATTTGCTTTTTTTTTTCTTCTTTTAGATTAATAATAAAATTGAGTGTGGGTGTTTGGTAATGTTACTGTTTGATTTGGGAAGATTTAATCAATCAGGTGATAAAATATTTACTAGCTAATAAGTAACTAGCAGAAAGATATGACAGAGAAGATCAAGTTGCTAAACTGTCAGATTGTTTTTGCTTGGAGATTGTCGCATTAGAAAATCAAAAGGGATAGATAACATAGAATAGAAACACAATGCTAAAATTGAAAAATGTTCAAAATAGTCAGATGAGAAAAGCCGTTTTAAAAAGAAACAAATTTTTGCAAATGTTACTTTTTGAAAAATGATATACCATTAAATGTGTGTGTGTGTTTTATGATGTATAATTCATTATTCACACCATCTTCATAAATATCTTCATTTTTGGTTAAAAAAATAGGTGTACTATCAATACATTTTTCAAATCAATTCTGTGATGAACATGTATCATACATAATTTGAAATAACGATAAAAATGTATGAATCCTTATAGTTTTTATGTTGTCATGTATTGATTTCTCTAAGAAGTTTCCATTTTAAATCTTAATTAAAAAACAAACTGACAAGAACTCAAAAATTGATAAAGGTTGTCGTTATTAAACAACATTTGACAAGGAGAGAGGATTTTTAATATCAATGTTATTAATGGAACCTTAACTACAGCTATTTTGAAGCTCGATCAATTTGACCCGAATTTAACTATTATTTCTGATTTATGGAACTATTTAGAGTTCTTTGCACACATTTTATTCAAAACACATCATCCAAAATGTAAACTTCAATTCTTAGGCACTTAAACAAAGTCTGATCAATAAGAATGAATTTTTCTTTAAGGACCCAACATCATCTTCATTTCTTCACTCTAAAAAAAAAAATGAAGATTCTCTATTGCGTGGTTAAAATCAAGTCTCTTGCAAAGGACTTTTCATTTTGAGCTGAAAAAATTATTCCAAATAATTTTTGACTAATGAAGAATTAATCCATCATATGACGAAAAAATTAGTAGCAAGTAGGTGACTAAGTAAAAAAAAAATGGTAGAAAGTATTCAAGTTACACGACTGTCAAGTTGTTTTATTTTGAGGGGTTTGAATCACTAGCAAAAAAAATATGTATAAATAGCTTGGTAGTCCGAGATAATGATTGATGGCCTGAAAGCACATCGAACAAAGGATCTTGTCTCTTACAATTATCACAGTCTCCCTATTACCTACACTCTAAATATAATAAAGATCTAAAATGATTTATCATGGCTGTCAAATCTGGTTTAACTTTACTTGCTTGAATAAGATGCTGAAACAGGTCTGGTTAGTCACGCAATAGAAACTATCGAGCAATCAATGTCTTTCATCTGCATGCTATGTTGGGGTTAATCAATTAAGAAAAAGGAAAAGGGGTGATCAAAGTTGCTTCTCTTGCCTTTTGTTGGACAGTGATCACTAAAAAAGTTTGAATTTTTAAAAAACATGTGGGCACAGACTTGGGGATCAATTTTGCATCAACTTACATTGCAAACTGAACCCCCTCTAAAAAGAAGTATTCAAAGGAGGAAATATTGAAGCAAAGGAAAAAAAGTTCATTCTAAAAATAATGATGAGTAATTTTAAAATGCTCTCTCCTCCTGTAGAGGGGTGGCTTGTATACATGTTACACACATGTATACATATATATACAGCCAGCTAGACCAACTTGGAAACTGAAAATAACCTATGTTGAACGTTTTGGCGATAGTTTTGGTTGTCAATTCCTAATAATGCAAATTGTTTCTCTAGAATGGATAGAGACAGTCTTCAGTTCTGGTTGAATTTACCCAGATATTTTCTAGAGAAAGTTTGGATTCAACTATATTTTCATTCTTTTCTTTGAATATCAAATTTTCGCCCTACATAAATAGGGTTAAATGAATGTATTATCTCTGACTGTTGTCAGACTTCAATCATCTATTTCTCTATGTACCATTTTCTCTTCTCCTTTTTACAACTTTTTTTGAGAATTTATTATTCACAACATGTTCATAAATATCTTCATTTCAGGTCAAAAAAATGCATATAATATCTAGGCATTTTTCAATTCAATTCTGTGATGAATATGTGTCATACATAAATTTAAGATAACATTAAAAATGTATGAAATCAGCACAGATTTTGTATTTTTATATGTTGATTTCTCAAAGTAATTTCCATTTTAAATCTTAGTTAAAAAACAAGCTGATAAAAATTCAAAAAGAAATAAAGGTCATCTTTATTAAACGACATTTGTCAAGGAGAGAGGATTCTTAATATCAATATTATTTATGGAACTATGACTACGGCTATTTTGAAGCTCAATCAATTTGGCCAGAATTTAACTATCATATCTGATTTATGGAAGTATTAAGAGTTCTTTGTATACATTCTATTCAAAATACATCATCCAAAATGTAAACTCCAATTCTTAGGGGCTTAAACAAAGTTTGATTGACCGAGTGAATTTTTCTCTAAGGAACAAACCTCATCTGCATTTCTTTAGATTAAAAAGAAAATGAAGATTCTCTATTGTGTGGTTTGATTCAAGTGTCCTACAAAGAAGTTTTTGTTTTGAACAGCTTAACATTATTCCAAGTAATTTCATCAACCGAACCCATCTTTAAAAACAGACTAAATTCCAGATTGATTTAAACCCTTGATCCCTTTATAATCTGTACTCCTATCTTTGAATTTCAGGAATCAAAAATGGAGACACTGATCAAGGTCAGACTGTACATTAGTGCACTCTCCAAAAGTTAATGAAAGAAATTAAAACTTAAGAGCAAAGAATTCTAAAATAAGGATCAATATTAATCATAATGAATGGGTTTAATTACCACTGTAATCTAATTACTATGATCTTAGTTATGGTGATATGGATGTTTCGGTTGCAGCTTGGTAGAGAAGTCCAGTATTGGATCATAACTGGTGTTCCTCCTGGTACAACTACAGAATTTGATTCAATTTTTCACTGATATTCATAAGATTCAGATGGATTCAAATGAAGGGTTAGTATTTATAAAACCTGATAAGTTGGAAAATATTCTTTTTAAATTTGTGGCCCAAAATTCAGTTAAGTTCTTGCAGCGATGCTACCAAAATCTCAAACTGTTTATTTGTTTTGAAAATCAAATAAGCTTTCTTAAATCAACTCAGTTATCTCCCATTTCACAATTTGTTGTTCCAGACAGCTGTAGTGGTCTACTTTTTTCAGCTCTGTGTTCTCAATTTTAATAATTTGGTCTTCGTCTTCTTAGCATTTTTTATACATAACATTAGTTTTACTGAAGTTCACATGAAGACAAATATTCTTGCTTTCTCCATTCTTTTCATCTAACATTACCTGAAGTTCATGAAGGTTCTCAGCAAAGAGGACAATATCATCAGCAAAATAGCTTACTTTTCTTCAACCAATGAAACTTTCCATTAACATTTCTGATTTTTAACCCCCAAACGTAAGATAAGACCTACTTCATTAATAATCATGTGATAAAAAGATTAATCAAAAGTTTCTTACATCCAAATAATTTATAGGAATTATATATCCCATGAGAATAACTGCTTATATGTAAACATATTCCTTTGCAATCACATACTCAGGCACATTTTTGTGTGCATGTTGATAGATAAATAGTCTTTGTCTTATGTTTACAGGACCATATGGAAGGAGAAAGATTGTAATGCATGTATAAGTATATAAATATATGTTTGTGTATCTGTGTGTGCTTGTGATGGAAAGTAGTGGTTTGCAAACCAATCTCAAAGCCATTTACCTTTGTAATGTATTCAATTCTCATTGGATGCCTCACACTTTTGATGGTCTGTCAGACTAAGCCCATCAGAACATTTTCAAAAAATATTTACAATATGTATGTATATATCTCAGCAGTTTGTCTTATATAATGAGGGCATTCAACAATCACTTCCTCCAGACTTAAGTAAAATTGTTTTATAGGCTTCAATGTTTCTAAAGACTCTCTGAACAAATTTTTACAAAAGACCTTTCATCAAATAATAAAATCTTATCATTTCAGAAGGGAATAACGTTCGATCAGTCAACAGTTTTTCGCAAAGACAATAAATGATCATAGATGAAATAGAATAAAATGAAAGATAGAAAAACTTTAGATAATCGAAAACTTCTGAAAACAAATTTTTGCTCTCAAGTGGAAAACAAATAGATAGTTTGGCAAACAATCTCTATTATTCATTCATAACAATCTTCTGACACAAAAATATCAAGTACGTTTCATGATCTACGATTTGCTACTATGAATTCTAATGGCTTTCGAGTAATTTTCATTGGCTTTAAAGTCTCTCTCAGATAATTCTCAGGTATTTTTATTTGTTTTTTGAGTACTTACCTCAGAAATGATTCATTATACCTATACCTAAAAGGTCTGATCAGTCGCTCAATTGATATCGTCTCACAACCAACATATTTTTGCAGTATGCTATGTTGAGGAAAAATCAATTTGAAAGATTGGAAAAAAGGATGATCAATGATTAAGTTACTTCTCTCACCTTTTGTTAGACAGTGATCATTGAAAAGGTCTGAATTTTCAAGAATTTAGTGGACCCATAATAAAGGATCAATTTAGCATAAACTCACATTGCAGGCTGAACTTAAAATGTACATATGGGGGTGAAAAAACGTCTTTAGACACGATAAGGAGTAAATGTTTGAACTTTCAGTACTCTACCTCCATTAGTAAAGCCAGCATACATGATATATGCATATATATGTATATAACCAGCCAGACCAACCTGAAAACTTGAAAAAAACCTGTGTAAACATTTTTGGTGACAGTTTTGGTTGAAGGTTTCCAATAAAGTAGCTATATGTACATATAAACGTGCACACATGTACATATATGACTCTCTATTTACACCTATATACACACATGCAGAAAGATATAAGTATACTACTTCTGGTAAAAAATATGGAATCTGCATACTTTTTGTTTTATCACTGAATGTTCTGGTTCCATAGAATATAACTAAAACAAAGTGAATTGAAATATTAAAATATTTGCATGTTTTTTTTCCAGATTGAATAGAGGAAAAATATGGAATTGTCCAGTCTTGGGGAGTAATTATGGAATAACTTTGTAATTCTAATTTTCAAACGGATATCAGCATGTGTAAGTGTGCAAATTGGTCTACAGTTAAAAGAGAGTATTTGCAAAACTCGAGAAACTGGACTTGTTGTTGAACTGGATTAGTTGAGAGGAAACATAATTGAAGTAATGGAAAGAGGAATTATGAAACTCATTTGCGAAGGAAATCTAAACGCGGATTGTGACAAAAGACTTCGTTGTTCCAAGTCAGCTACGTCTAAAATTTGGTGTAAGTATGAACAAAATAGGAAGATTATAAAGAGAAAGGATAAAGGCAGATCCCAGAAGATGTCAAGACATCAGGATAGAAAACTCAAAGCAATATGCCTTGAAAATAAAAAATTCACAACAAAATAGATAGAAAATGAATGGACAGAAACTGCAGTCAGTGTTTGAGACAGAACTGTAAGAAATCAGCCTCATGGAATGGAATTTACACATAGAAATTCCAAAACCAAATCTGATGCAAACACCTGAAAAGAAAAAAGGTTACAGTAGGCCAAAGAGAAGCAATCATGGAGTGTGGATGATTGAATGAAAGTGATATTCACTTATGAATCATGAATCTGCATTGGCCCAAATAATGATGCTGTAACTTGTGCCTGATGTAATTCCCCTGATATATAATTAACTGCTTCAAGAAAACAAGCACATATCCTGACTCATTTATGGTGTATGGGTACATGTCTAGAGAGGACCAGGGAAGAAGACAATCATAACCTTAAGGCGTCATTGATATTCAACATAGAAAGTTGTGCAGATCAAGAAATAAACCACAATAAAACAGAGAAAAGTCTGACTGAAAAACAACTTTCAACTTCTATTCCTTAATAATCAATGAATTTATATGCTTATTTTAACTCATAGCCGTTAAATAAAGCAATTCCAGAAATTGGTGTCTTAGAAGCCAATAGAAAAATAAATCTAAGCCTTTATAAATCCTAACTGACATTTCTGATTAACAGATGATCTTTAATCTCACAGGGTCAAGTGAAACTTCAGTTGTTGGCAAATATTCGTATTGTATTATGTCTATCAAAGCCAGCTTTTATTGACTTTCCAAGGAAGTTGTCCATGAATAAATATTGGTTTAGGTTATGGTTAATCTGACAATATGAGAAATGAATGATGATATTGGAAGTTTTGTTTTAAAATGATTGATATTATTCTTATTTCTACATTTCATCTATTTTCTGGACTTCTTCACAGGCAAATGAAAGCAGAAACTAGAGAACCCTTGTTTTTAAGTGCCATCTGAATGATTGCTAGGTCTTCTTAAAGGGTTGTGCGTTTCACTTGCTTTGTATGTTGATAGAAATCTAAGTTGGATGATGGAAAAGATGTGTAGTTGTGTCACAGGAATTTGAATCTTGTATTTATAGAAGAGAATTTCCCTAACTACCAAAACCAGACTAATAACATATTGTTCCTCTGTTTTCTATTAATACAAGATTCAAGTTTCCATCATCCATAACGCACACTCCCACCTACATTCTATTCATATCCAACATAGGTCAAACGCACAATTGTTTAAAAAAAAACAAAACCGATAATTCAAATTGCACTCCAAAACAAGTGTTCCTTGATTTCTCCTTTCATTCGCTCGTTAGGGAGTTCAGAAAATCAATGAAATGTCAGATTGAAGAAATATCAATAATTTTGAAACAAAACTTCCAATATCGTCATTCATTTCTCAAAGTTATCAGCATCTTTCCCATAATTCTCTGCAAAAATAATATCTAATCAACCAAAATCTCTTCAAATATGACTATTTCCATTGCATATCATTAAACTTTTAAATATCTGCTCTCCATAGTGCTCTGTCTGACAGCCCCCCAAAAACGTAAAATGTTAGAGTTTCTTGAATATAATTTGCTCTTTACAGGTAAGAATTATAAAATTGAACTGCTTCCTCAGGCATGTAAACGGTTTGCGCAAGTGAACAGAAAATTATATGACAGGTAAATCTTGCTTAATATGAGGGAGAAATTTATAAAACTGATTTTCTGATGCTGAGGTGAGATGAAAGAATCCTCTGCAGCTGCGGTTGAAAATTGGAAAGAGACATTGTCAAAAACAGAGGGGAAATTATCAAAAAGTGTTAAGTCCCTTTCAGGTTTACCTCATGAAATTTAATCAATCACATAGGTTTCTCCCAAAGTAGAAAATCTCATGGGAAATCTTTTTATGACAAGGATAAGATGAAAAGCCTTGAAGCTAAGGTTTTTGTCAGGAATTGGATACAGAAGAGATAAATACAAAATACTTGCATGCACACACGCATATAGATATATCTTTCTCTCTTTCTTTCTCTCTTTCACTCTCTGTCTCTTCATACATATATATAGATATATATATATATATATGAACAAATTAGTTTTCAAGTCAATAAGTTCCATTTGCAAGAGTCCGAGACATCAAAAAAACTATTACAAAACTCAAATGGCAATTGGCTGGTCATGTTGCAAGAATGACAGACAACCAATCGACATCACGACTCACAATATGGATACCCAGAGATTGAATGTGGAACCAAGGCAAGCAGAATAAGATGGTGAGACAAACTGGACTGGTTCAGAAAATATTGGCTCTTTGACGCCTATGATAGAGAGCTGTGTCAAATCTTGGGGAAGATCTTTGTCTCATGACAGAAAATAAAACTGGTGATGATAATGAGGCATTATCATGATCTTTTGTTCAGTAATTGAGAATGAGTTTATAAATATAAGTAAACAGTTTTCTTCTTTTGCAAAATAATGAAAATCAACTTTCAAATAACTCTTGCAATGACCTTTTTTTTTTATATATTTACTAAAATTGCCATTATCCTCAAGCTGTTTTTTTAAATGTGGAAACGGTTTTAAATCCTCATTTTGTAGCTGACAAATGAACAGTTTTGATTTAATCTTGAATGCATTGATATCAATTATTATTGATACGATATGTTCTTGTTTTGATGTTTCAAGTTTAGATGATTTACATCAAAATATAAGTCCATTGATATTATATAAAAGGGTATTCATTTTTCTCTTCTAGAACCTTATGAAATCTTCAGTTTCCAAAATCTACTCAGAACCTGTCCTCTACAAAACTAACACAACTAACAATGGAGAAAAAGATTATCTTATTCTAAATCTAATATTTCACAACATTCCCTGAATGTCCATCTTTATGATTTTATTCATACAAGCCACAACTATTGACATGACATGCAGTAAGTTTAAAGTTTTTTTCACACAACTCTTTGTGAATAATGGAATGATATTTTTGTAAGGATGGTCTACAACAAAGTAAATTGTAGCCCTAATGGCTTTACTGATCATCAACAGAGCCTATCAGTACAAACTGTGCTGAGCTTACTTAAATCTTCTAGTATATTTTCTAGGCATGATTTTACTCTGTCAAATATGTCTGTCCTTCTTGTTTTTCCGTAAAGCAATTCAAGACTGTGAACTTCTTCAGAAACTTCAAAATTGTCACCAATTCCTTTTGAGAAAATGCTTAACTAGGCTGCATCACATATGTCAATAAATCTATTCAAAGCTAAAGAAAAATACAATGATTGACAAGATTTCCAATTGCTAAAATACATCTTGCATATCATAACCGTTTGCTATGACTGTGCAATGTTGACCATCTTTCTTCCAATATTTTTATCAGCATAACATTTTGCAAATATTTCAAGACTAATCCTAAGAATCTCTTCTCCATCAGAGAATAGTTTCTGTTTTTGGACAAAGCTAGAACAATCTCATAGGATTGTT
>OY735212.1:26435040-26465040 GCA_963457665.1 Thysanoteuthis rhombus
AGACTTTTAGTTTGTCATTGTGTACATCTGATACTAAAGAAAAATCATTCAGATATCTTTGGTTGTAATTTCTTTCTTTGACGGGATTAGGTGGATAAAGATGTTTTTTTTCACAAAACCAATTAATTTGGCTGTCATTTTGGACACCATCTTGAAAATTATAACTTTCCAATGGTCAGACTGTGGAAGAATTTCGATATGTTACCAAGCACACTTGAAAACAATTGAAAAAACTTGTGTAGGGTAAATAATGAATGAGTAATGGTTGTTATGAGTACGTGGTGGCCATTTTGAAAATTATACATACTGGGCCATAGAAAAAATTGGCAACATGCTTGAAATAAAGTACTTATATCAAAGGTTTTTTTAAAAATCTTACTTCATGCTTCTTATCAGAAGTTCCAATGGGACCCTAGTAGAGCCCAGTTGATACAATATACAATATGTCCTACAGATCGAAAATAACAAAATAAATAAAAATGCTGTATAGAAATTTTCATAAGCAGAATGTAAATATTACGGACCCAGCTTTCCATAGGTATGAAACCTGTTATCAGATAAGTGTTTTTGATTCACTTTTCTGACTTTAACTTCAAGACTGAATGTTATTTTCTTTGTTCTTTCTTTTCTATTGTCTAAAGGGGAGAGTCAAAAAATTTGATTAAAAAGAGGAAATAAAAAAAACAATTTGTAATGAAGTAAACCGAATCTCATTTTTTGACTGCCATTGCTTTCTTTCAAACGTGAGAGCGAGATAATGGAAAGTGAAAAAATGATCAAAGGGTTTAAGCCAGATCATCACCGTTATGGTTAATCAGAAGTAAATGTTTAATTAGCCTTGATAAAGATGAAAAGAGAAATCTTTCTTTGCTTTCAATCTTTTCTCTGATCAACCATTTGTTATTTATTTTCTTCTTATCATTTGAGTTTAATTGAAAACGGCAACCTTCAAGTAAAAATCCATTTAATCTCTTCTGAATCATTATTTAATTCTTAGTTCATAACAAGAAATTTTAGATGTTATTGACATAGGGAATGACTACTCGTCAAAGTTACCTCCATTTCGGAGCAAAATTTTTTATTATTCTTTTGTTTTTGACATAATAAGTGTAACAAAATGTGGTTTCTATTACAAAAGAGCTCAGGAAATTCTAGGAGTGGTTCCCAGCAATGTAGGACAATGTTCAATAGATTTTGTCTCTGATCTATCAATCATTTTTGTTTGTTAGTTTGCTGATGGTTGACTTTAATTAAATGTCTTTTTGATCAGCAAGTTCATAAGAGCAACGAAACATTGACTTGTTTTGCAGAACAATTGTATGGAATTTAGTCGCTTCTCTCAGCATTATTTCAAATCAAACTTATTTCAAGGCAGGAGATATTTTAAAAAGTTATTGGATACTAGGAATATTTTTAAAAAAGCAAAAACTTTTGGATTTGGACTGAAGTCAATCAGGATCCTCATAAAGTATCTATTTGTCACGTTATAAACAAGTTGACTGTCATAGAACTAAATTCATGAGTTTCAATTCATCTTTGCTGTGTTAATGAATTCTAACATAATTAGCAATCAGGCAAATGTTTGAAGACCATTCACTTGAAGAAACTGATATATAAACATATCTCAAATTTAGTTATAAAGATATATCTGAAGGTAACTGAAAAATCTCAAGTTCTCTTTACAATATGGCAACCACAAAATCTAATATTCTAAAATTTTTATGTATCAAAGGATCTTAAAACAGATGGATTTTCAAAAATCAAAAGATTGTAAAAAGACAGGTCTGTTTAGTCACTAAATAGAAACCATAATGTAAGAAGGTGATTCTCTGAAACAAAGTGATTTTGTGAACAAACCTAAAAAAAACTTGTTCCAAACTTTCGTAAAATATCTGTGATAAATTGCAAAATCTCTATTTTCCCTCCAAAAACTAGCATTGCCAAATTTTCATGTATCAAAAGATCTTGAAATAATTGGTTTTCAGAAACCAAACAACATAAAATGTCGGCTTTGCCTCCAATCTCCAAAACTCATCAATTCATTCCTGCAGCTGATAAAACAATGAATTTGGAAATGAAACAAAACATTTCCAAATTGCCAGTCCCAGTTTCAGGCTTTACAGGAAATTATGTTTTTTAGATATTTTGAACTCAAACAATTGGTTGATTCTGTATAATTTTTAAAAGATTTACTGTGTTATCAATAATTTCTCACAAGCATATCTTTAGTATAAAATTATGCTACTTTTCATTACAACTCTCAGAACGTCATTTCACAGTTAAGCCATGCGGATGAGAAATGATGAATAAGCCACCACCGCTTTGAACTTCTCTCCCTTTCCTTGGGAAGATTTCCAGTCTGTTAAAGTCTCAAAACCTTCCAATGATAAATCATATCTCTATTTACATTAAATCTGAAAAAAATTCAATGACGTTAGTAAATCTTGCATGTTTAGCATTAGTTTCATTAATGTAAAAATAAATGACATTTCAAGTGTAAGAACCGAATACATACACACATACACACACACATGCACTCTTACAAAATGTCTCCTATTTTTCAATCTGGATATTGTGATAGATTTCTATTATGCCAGAAGGTGAATTTTCTCTTCCCTTTGTATCCATTTTGATAGAAATCAACAGAAACAATACAAGTTGACATTGCAAGCTAGAAGTGGGACACAATATCAACATCTTTTCTCTCATCTGAGTTTTTACGATCTCCTTAATGAAAACTTTTCATGTTCAAAGTTTTTGAACTAATTTATCATTTTAACGAGTAAATTCCCAGATGTCCTTAAGGATTCTTTTTTAAAAGATGCAAAACAAATATCTGCTTTGAAGTTCCATTTAAAAAACATTTTTGAAAGTTTGAAGCAAACTGGAGAGATTTCTTTTTTTTGAAAACTTTTTGTTAACAATTTTCTTCTGAAAAAGGCTTGCAGACATTACTATCGCAATGTCCTTCATTCTAATTTCTTTTTTAAAATTCCATGTTTAGTTTTCAAAAACTATTTCAGGTTTGTTATTGGCCTTGTTTCATTGAATACTAGCTGAGGTAACAAACGTAGCTTGGTGAAAAAAAAACTCTAAATCCGAAAACAATCGGAAGCAAATGATATTGTATAGATATTTCATTAAAATTATGTGTCGGCTTATGTGCCCATTCATTAAAGATTAATGTTTCAGGAAACCAAGAATTGATTTGATCACTTTTGGCATTAGTGGTTCCGACGTCAAAGTGGACTATTCGGTATGAATTGTGCTAAAGTTTTTTGTAGTTTGGATTAGGGTTAAAGGTTGTGGGAGCATTTTTGTTCTGAGATGAACTATTTTATGCCAGTTTAAGGTTGGATTCCTTGAAAAATTCTGCAAAACTGGTAAAATTACCAAAAGAAAGAGAAAATCATATCCATAGTCATCCATGTTGAATGGGAAGTAAAAGGAGCTTTTATCTAAAAATATTATTGCTACATTGTAAATAGAATATCCCCTACCCCCTTATAAAACATTTTAATATTTCCTCTCTCAAAATTGACAGACTTCCAAAAGATTTGTGGGTCAAATAAATTGAAAGGAAAAAGGTAAAATTTCCTCCATGCTGATTGTTTTTACCATATTTCTAAACACTGATATACTGTTGCTCTCCTTGATTTTTCTAGCAATGAAAACAATTTTTTATATTTGAGCAAGTGAAGAACCCCATTGAAATTGGCAGTTTATTTTTTGTAAAATTTACATATAAAATGTATATTGTAGGTGAATTGTGACTTGTTGATTTTGAATATACCTTTGTTTCTCCATTGTGATCTTTCACTAGTTAGGCCAGCATTCCAAGACAGACTAGTACAGACCAGCATGCAGTCTTTGGTAAACTGGCATGAGCATTGACAGAAAGAGAAACTTATATCCATGGTCACCTATAGTGAATGAAGATTAAAGTTGCATTTTAGCACTATAGCTACATTATAAATTGAACCCCCTCTGATAAGACCTCTTGATATTTC
Source organism: Thysanoteuthis rhombus (assembly GCA_963457665.1). Taxonomy (NCBI): domain Eukaryota; kingdom Metazoa; phylum Mollusca; class Cephalopoda; order Oegopsida; family Thysanoteuthidae; genus Thysanoteuthis; species Thysanoteuthis major. The sequence continues at coordinate 26,439,051 of OY735212.1, forward strand.
CTATCTAAAACCTGACAAATTTCCAGAAAGTTTAAAGTTCTACTAAACTGAAAGCTGATGAGAAAAAAAAACTAAAATTTTGTATTTTATATCATACAAGCACAGCAATAATTGCATCAACACTGAGCGAGAAAAAAATCACTTTTGCATTTTTTCAATGACTAATAGTATGTGAGGGTCCAGTTTAGAACAATAACTACATTATAGATAGAAAACTCCTTTAGAAACTCCCAAATTATTTGATCAAGACTGACAAATTTCCATGAGGTTCCAAAGACAAATAGTTTGAAAAGATTGAAAGAAAAAAAAGTCCTATGAGCTTGGTCAACTATTTCTATTTTCTGAGACTCTCACCACTCAACTATTGAATCAAAATGACTTTTGAAATGACAAATCAAAATTTTTTAAAAGCGTTAATCCTCCTTGCATGTGAGTATGTTCAAATAAATGATGAAAAAATCTTTCTCAGATGATACTGATTCAAAATATGTACATAGTTTGATTTCATGGATTTTGACTAAAACCGGTTTTGAGAAAATCCTAGATGAGAAAAATATTTTTGAGCAGAATGCTGAACTCATAGAAATCAACAAACTTATTTTGAATGTGTGTTGAAGACAAAGTTTGACCTGCTGATTTTGGATATGCCTAAAGTGAGGGTCCACTTTAGCAAAATAGGAAATTGTAAGGAAAAAAAAACTTTCTATGTCAGAGTTTGAACTTGGTCCACCACTCAAAATTTCCTGAGATTTTAACCAATCAGCTATTGAAATGCCATGACTTGGAAACTAAAATTAAAGCTCAAAAAGGAAAAAACTTTCCTAAACTTGCAACGGACCTATGGGAAGGATTGTTTGAGCTGTACATGATATTATGAGTGGTGCTAGTGTTTCAAATCAGACAGAACATCTACCAATGACAATCCCAAATCCACATGAAGAAACAATAATCATATTGTGAAAGCGCATGCTCTGATTTGTAGGAATTGTTGCCTGACTGTGCATGAAATTTCCAAAGAGGTGAGAATTTGTAAAGGTTATGATACATGAGTTTAAAAGAACAAATGATGATGTGTTGCCACAAAATTTATGCCACATCTGAACACAATAGAAACGTGTCACAGCCAGCCATGAGCTTTTTTAATTATGTGAATGCTGAAAAAAGACTTCAATAAAGTGTCATAAGAGGTCATGAAACCTTGATGCATAGCTATGATCTCAAGACAAAAAAAAACAGCCAATGTAGAGGGTTACAACATCTTCACTTTTTTCTAAAAATATCAGATACTCTCAATTTCAGAGATGTTGTTCATCATCTATTATGATTGGGAGGGCATTGGTTATCATTTGCCAGTGGAGAACTTTTCTCAGAGTTCCTGAGACATTTCCAAAGAAGGAGAAAATGTGCTACAAGACTGACTCACATGCTATCAAACAAAACGTCTTCGGGAATGTATTCCAGAACTGGGGGAAAAATTGGCCACAGGGTATCCACCTTGGAGGGGACTATTTTGAAGGAGACGAGTCTCATCTAGTTGTAAGTAAAGCAATGAATTTGTTTTTGAAAAAGTTTGTTTTTTATTTGGACACTCTCCATATTTTTCTACAATTCTCGTAATGATCAGATTTTATTTTTTATTCTCTAAATTTTGCGTCATCATAAAATGCTCACTCCAACACACACATGCATATGTGTGTTTATATATATATATATATATATATATATATATATATATATAAATCATGAAAAAGTTTTTTATTAAGGACTCTTTTTGAACTGACATCCTCTTTTTACACAATAAGTTTGCTAGTTCGCTTCAACAGCATAAATAGAAAAAACAATTATAGGAATGGGCTACAGCAGAAATCAAACCGGCAACCACTAAGAGCCAGCTTAATGCAATGCCACTCTTACCATCTGAGCTGAACAGTCAGCTGGTGAGTCAGAAGTTCAAAAAGCTGCATTATACCCAAATCTCATCCACTGTCTATATCTACACTTTTTATATTCCTCTAACATGGACACTATATCATAAATGTATAGATATATAATTTGACAGAATGATTATAGATATGTTATTTCTATTAGAAACTCTTTTTAAACTGAGATCCTATTCTCAGAAGGTAAAAATGCCTGTTGGCTTAGACAGTACAGACAGAATAAACTATCGAAGAAACGTGCCGCTGCAGGAATCAAACCTGTGTTCACAAGGAGCCCATCTTAATATGATGCTGCTCTTATCATTTGTGCTGAACAGCTTGATCTTCCAACTTATTTGCTGGCTATTTATCACATGGTAAGAGTGGCATCACATCAAGTGGTGGATACGAGTTCAATTCCTGCAACAGCCACTTCTTCAACTGTTTATTTGATCTGCACTGCGGACCTGCATATTCACAGTGAAAAACTGGATATATCTATCTATCTATTCATATATATATATAGATATATTCATATATATATATATATATATTCATACAGGATTATTTCCATTAATATTCGGACCATCCTCATCTTTGTTGTTTTTCATACAATGTTTCGGCCATTGCACTCTATGGCCTTCGTCAGGTAACATCTGGGAGATTTTTGGGAAGTAACGAACCGAACTCTTTATTTATCCGACGGGGGTATATCGACCGTACTCCCCTCTTTTAGCGTTAGTAGTATTGTTATACTGTCTCACACTAGGATCGAACCTAGTACCATCAGATTACTTAACAGTAATTTGTCTGATGCTGTAACCACTGCGCTATGTGTCCATGTGGAGTACGGTCGATATACCCCCGTCGGATAAATAAAGAGTTCGGTTCGTTACTTCCCAAAAATCTCCCAGATGTTACCTGGCGAAGGCCGTAGAGTGCAACAGCCGAAACGTTGTATGAAAAACAACAAAGATGAGGATGGTCCAAATATTAATGGAAATAATAATAATACCTCATCTCAAAAATTCAGAGATATTCATACAGGGGTTTGACAAAATAATGGAAACGCCATCTTAATTACTAATTTTTGTTTAAATTCTTTTGATATTTTTTTTTTGAGTTGGCCCTACTTAAACATTAATAACAAACTCAATACATTGAGGAATTGATTCATACAGCTTTTGGATAGTATCTGTAGGGAAGTTTAGCCATTTGTTGCGCAAAATCTTCTCCAGGACATTCAGCAGAACAGGTGGAGGAAATCTCCTTCTTAGCTTTTGCTCTAAATGACATCACAAATGGTAGATTATATTAAGATCCGATGATTGCAGGGGTCAATCTACCTGTTGAAATTCACTTTCATACATTTAAAACCAATTCTAGCTATATGAATGGGCACATTATTGTCCTGAACAATAGTGCCGCCTTCGGAGAAGAATGTTTGCAGCATAGGATGTAATAGGTCAGCCCAAATTGCCAGACAGTCCCAGAAGTTCATCCCGTCATGCTGTGATACTGCTAGATTGAGACAATCCCATGATGATGCCATCTAAATCATCACAGATTCACCTCTATACTTAACTGTTGGAGTAAGTCAGTCAGGATTATGAGCTTCTTCATGCTGCTTCCAGACATAAACTCTCCAAGGACATGGTAATAATGTAATGGAAGATTTTTTGAGTACAACTTATTCTTCCGTTAGTCCTTTTTCTAATTCTTATAGTCATTACAACACTTTTCACAACATTCCATGTTGATTTGTGAATTCAAAGGTTTGGCAATTGCAGCCATTCTGTAGTATCTAACTCCCTAAACATAATAAAAACTTGATAAACCAACATGAGGGTTGTGGAATGACATAAAAAGTAATAATCAGAAACACATTCAAAGATATTTTTTTTGTCATTCAAATTCTTATCTTGTATTAATGTAGTCCAGAAATACAACAAATAAAATTAGCAGGTGTTTTTTATGATTTTGTCCAACCTCTGTATGTAAGGTGGGGTATCGTTTGTCATTAGTTCATACCCAGTGATCAGATGGTCAATAAAAAGTTTTTCTTAGATGTCCTGGGGCATTTGAAAAAGAAGAAAATGTGTTACAATACCTGCAAACTATCCCTGCATGCACACACATGCGCGCACACACACACACACACACACACATACACATATATACACTCACTCACACATACATTTATACACTCAGAGATACTTTATACATAATACGGTATATTTCATGATTCCCATCTCATCGAAAATATTGTTTGTTTTCAAGTGACTTCTTCATGAATTTAGAAATGCAACTTTTCTATTTTGAGCTGGACAGGAAGAGCCTCTGGCTGTGAAATATGGACAAAAATGATTGCGGATTTGAACATTGCTGCTTATTTTTGAAATAAACTTTCATACAGCTATGTTCATGGAATGTGCAATTTCAAAGCATGAATTTCACTCTATTTATTCAAGTTGAACATTTTCTTTGCAGTATTTATTCTGGTTTATTCAAGGCTGTCAAATCAAAGATGGAAGAAAAAAATTCAAGCAATTTGGTTGTTGAAAATAGGATGAACAGCAGCAGAAACTGCTCGCAACGTCACTCAGATATTTGACCAGGGGTCCGTCAAAGAGTTTACATTTTGACATTAGCTCCAAAAATGTTGAAAAGTGGGGAGCCTTGAATATGTAGATGTCCTTCTGGGATCAACAATATGCAATTAAGGACCATTTTTGTGGTGGACACAAGAGGTTGCAGAGGAACTGAACATTGACCATTCAACAGTTGTTTAACATTTGCAACGAATTGGAAAATGTTGTGCAAATGGCCCTGAATTAAAAACTCGCATGTTGTGCAAATGACCCAGGAGAAGTTGAATCAACCAGGCTATGAGATTCTACCTCACCCAGCTTATTCACCACTCTCTATTTGACTCCCTCTTTTCAAGTTCGGGAAGGTTTTCGACAACCACAGCTCAAAACGCCTTTGAAGAATTCATTGTTCCTTGAACCCCAGAATTCTATGTTTCCAGAATAAATGGACATTTCTTGTTTGCAAAAATGTATAGATTCAAAGGGTTTCATTTTGATTAATGCCTTATATTCTAAGCTGAGATATATTGCTATAAAGTTGATGGTGAAAAACTGCAAATATTTTTGCACAAACATAATATATCAGAAAAAAGATGATAGCATATTTAAATGGGAAGTAAAATTTTTGTGTACAAAATGGAAAAGATTAGAACAGATTGACAACCAATCACAGTATAAAGACTAAAACACTTTCAGCTCAGAAAATATTTAGGAATTTAAAAAATTCCCTCAGCCCAGTTTATTCCCTCAAATGTTTTACATCATAGTTTTCAAATCATTTTATCAATACTGAGAGTTTTTTGCCTCTTGAGGGTCAAATCAAATTTACTGACAGCCATTATCATGATGTAAAAATTCCTGATGTCGATGACGTCAACAGATATATATTTTTTTTCACTTCACATCCACTGAAGTAGATATTGGGAAAATCTTATACATAAAGTTAAAAAAGAAATCTAAAGTCAGACTGTTTACACTTTTATTTATTTATTTATTTATTTACTTTTGAGTTTCCAAAAGCCAAATTAGTTTCTTCAATCAAGGAATGGTCGGCCGTACTTAACTCTTCAAACAGGAAAAAAGATAACCAAGCAAAAGAGGCATTCATTGATTTGGGAGATTTAGCTGTCAGTTACAGCTCTCTCTCTCTCTCTCTCTCTCTCTCTCTCTCTCTCTCTCTCTCTCTCTCTTTCAAGCTTCCTTACAGAACTTGTCTGGTTTTGTTTTCTTCTCAAATTGATATTATCTTAATGAAAACTTGGTTGATAGTACAAATCAAAAGAAACATACTGTAGAAAAAATAACAGCTTTGAAAAGAAGAGAAACACATACATAACAAAACCCTTTGATGTCTAAACAGCTCTTTGCAAAACTTCAACTGCTAGGGGTTAATTTTATTAAACTAAAATCTGATTAGTTGTAAAATTGGAAACATTCTTCTTTTGAGTTGAAATCAAGTGCTTTGTGTTGGAAAGTACTTTCTGTTTGTTTATTTTCTTTAATTCAATGCTAAGTAGTGTTAAAATAAAAGACTGAGTTGAAGATTTGGAAAGCAGAAAAAACAACAAGAAAATTCTATCACCTCTTCATTCATAAAGCTGAGGTTATTGAACAAGAAAAGCCATCTTGCTTTTTAGGATGATGAAATACCAAGGATTGCTATCATGTAAATAGGTTGTATCAATTTACAAGATTGATTAAAGCTGGATATACAACTACAATCAGTCAAGTTCTTTGGTCAGAAGTCTGAGGGTTAGTAAAAATGAGGATTTCGAGATAGAACAAAAAATTCTCTTTTATTTGATATATCTTTGTTTATTGATTCTAGCATCAGATTTGGGAGAAATAAGCAACATTTTCTGCATATTATGTTTTATTCAAATGGAAAAAAAGATTCCTGAAGTTTCCGAAGACGATACTGTGAACATTCGAATGTCTCAAAAGTTTTTTGTGGTGTTTCATGCTGTAGATTCCTTGCTTGATAATGCTTCATGGTTGGATAAACCAGTTGAGACTGAAAGCAAACTAATCAAGATAAGCTTAGTCTGGCATATGGTCACAACAGAGGGTCATTTAGTGATGGTAAAAACTAACTACACACGCAATGATGTATAAGTACAAATTCATATCTGGCAATCACCATGGAATTTCCCAAATTCCTGTAATTATCATTATCAAAATCAGTTCACAGATATGATAGTGAGGGAGGGATGATTAAGTTATTCAATGTGTTAATTTGACAAATGGTGAATTTTGTGACTAGATATTTTCTGGTTTAAAAATCAATGAATTCGTACTGAAAAGTCTACAGATGTCTTTAGTTACATTGATATTCAAATTGATTGTCTTTTGCATTTCCAGGTTGCAATGTCAGATTCAATTTAATGACACATCAAGGCCAGTCAAGGGGAAGGGTTGGGGGTTTAGCGGTGCCAACAGAGGGAACAGTGCAACAACAGATGTCTGGCAGGCTTTCATTCTTCTCACTTAGGTTATGACTATTGAGGCTGCGTCTTCCAGAATTAACTTAAATTTCAATGTGAAAAATTATCAGAAGACAAAACACAAAGTAGTAAGCACACAAAAGCTTTTATGCAAAAGTTTTAATATGATTTCTTTGAACAATTTAATAAAAATGGGGATTATTCAGAGTTTACATTTAACACATTCTCATCTGATGTTCAAACATTATACAGAAATAACTTCTGTTTTTTAAACATGTTTTTCATTACACATCTACATAGTTACATATATATAGATATTGACTAAGATAACCTTTGTGTGGCACATGACCCCAAAAAGAGAATTTTTATTTGAAAATAAAAACTCATTAAAGATTTGAATGTTCTGCAAGATTACTTCTCCAACCATATATATCAAATGTGAGATTAGGTCTTGAAACTCTAATCATACATACACATATGTCTTGTATATGTGTGTCAATATGCATGTTTTATTGTTTCATTTTTCTTGTTTTGAGATGTTAATATTGATTAGATATACAATTATCTTTATTCAAATAGATATTGATATATTGATATCCATGTCTTTATTTTGAGATCTGTCTTCACAACTTGACCTGCTTGAAGTGAGATGCAAAACAAGACACAAATGATTCATCTAAAATCCATCAGTATACTCACAAAATTGTGTGCACATCACATTAATGTATATCTATAAGTATACACGTACGTGTAAGTATATCATATGTATCACAGGTAAATTTTTGAAAAAGAAATGTAGATACAGATACAAATATTTCATGAATACCAATAACCAATGTTTTGTTTGACAGATGCAATCCATTTTTTGAAGTAATTTTTCACAAACTTAGAAATGGACCTTTTCTATTTCTGAGTCTGCGCAGGAGAAGCTCATCTTCCCTTCAGGCAACAACATTCAATTTGTTGTTTCTTCAATTTGTTTATTAACAAGTTTTTATTTATTTCCTCAGAAAGAATGAATACAGATATTTAAGTGAATGTGTCTTGATATGTACATATGTATATATATGTATATGCAAGATATAAAGGAGGACAGATAGAGCCCAATAAACAGATGTATGTATACATGTGAATACATCGACAAATATATGAAGGATGTCTACAAGAGCATTTAAACTTTATCAAGTTGTAGCTGGAAAAATTTGTATTCGGGTGATACTTGAGAGAAAAAATGGAAAGAGAGAAAAAAATTGATAGAAAATGAGGTTTTTATTTCAGGGTGGAGTAATTTTGAAACGTGCGTGAAGTGTCTGGTGAGAAATGGGAAATACTAAGTAACTTGACGGATGAAGACATTGATCAATCTGTTCAAATTTTAGGAACTAATTTGTGTGTGTGTGTGTGTGTGTGTGTGTGTGTGTGTCTGTCTGTCTGTCTGTCTGTGTCTCTGTCTGTGTGTGTGTGTGTGTGCATGTGTACTCACACTCACACACATGCACACACACATATGTATATATATATGACAAAGTCTGGCCTAACAAAAATGTGCGGACAACAATCCAAAACCTGTAACCAAAACTTTTGAAACGTGCGTGAAGTGTCTGGTGAGAAATACTATTAGAATATTCCCAATTCTTTCATTTCCAATCTAGATTGAGACCAACCTTTCTATTTCTACTAATAGAGTATCAATTTGAATCCTGTCTGTCAGTTTTTCTCTTGTTTAACTTCACAACTTTACTCCCAACTTCAGTCCTTGAAGCAGTCATTCTATCATTTCTCAGTATTTTTTATTTTTTAAAAGTTTCATTTTATTTCTTTGCACTAAAGTTGATGATTCTTTCATTGATTGAAGGATGATATTTTCTTCTATAAAACTAGTTGAGGATCATCTTCCCTCCAATGACTACATAATCATTTCTTTTTATTTTCTCTATTTTGTATCTTTTTGAAATTTTGGATGCAAAGGTCAAACCTTTCAACTTGGATTTTGCAAATAACTTTTGACTAGCTCCATGAAATCGGTATATGGATTTTAGTTGAAATTATAATGTAATAAGCTCTCAGTGTGTTTTTAATATCAGTTTATACTGGTAACTTTCTTGCAATCAAATCTGTGGTACAATTTTCCAGTATTGTTAGATGAGAGTACTTGAAAGAGAACTAATTATACTTGAACTGAAAAATGGTTATTTGTTGCCTGAAGAAAGAATGTGTTTCAATGTCATACCATGACATGTGGGCTGGAACTGGTTGTCTCAATTTCCTCATGAAGGTGGTCAATAGCAAAGACGTTGAGGTAAGTAGTATTTACTTATTTTGTTTACTTATGACCTATACCCATATGCTGGCTTGGACTGAATGTCTCAATGCTCTCTTGAAAGTAGTAGTTAGTCATTCTGTATACTTATGACCTATATCTGTATGCCAGTTGGAACTAACTATTTCAATGTCTTCTTGAGAGGAGTCAATGGTCAGGAGATTTTGATTAGTGTTTTCTGTTATGTGAGATCTTCGAAGATTCAATCTCCGGTAAATACAAGAATCTTTTATTTGCTTACCTGTGTAAGCATGTTGTATTCCAGGATGAAGCAGACACCATTAAAACTACATGCAACAGTCAATTTTTTTTTTCCAGCTTTGAGCATCTTGTTCTATTTCCAAATCTCATGAACAAGTTGACTTTTTGATTGGATAGCTTGAATTCAGTTTTTCCAAGTTGATGCTAGTTTTAGGACAAAATTATAATTTAGATATTTAGTACAAGAATTTTGACCTTTATCTATATAATGATCAGTAACTGTTTCTTTTTGTTTCTATGTCTATAACAATGGACTATTCCACTTGAAGTCGACAATTTTCCTAATACAACTATCCCCTAACCACCATTTGAAACAATGGGCTCATCCTCTTAAATGGATTAAGTCAATTTTTTTTATAAACCTCAAATAAAATAATCATATTGTGAATATTTCTTTTTATATAAGTGCTTAACATGGGTAAATATCTTTGACAAATATTTCTTTCTTTACTTCTCTGTGAATTTGTTAAGTTTATTTTTAACTTCACACTGAAAATTTGGGTACACAGGTAACTTGATCCCAGGATGAACATACGATAAGTGGCTCTGACCTCTGGTGACCCATAAAGATCAATTTTGGGCGCCATGTCATAATTGACATTTACAAATCTTAGGAGACAGCTGCATGTTATGGGTTGCAAATTTCTGTACAAGGGTAACTTAGCCCTAGGATTGATATAGGATAGGTGGTGTAGACCCCCCAAAGCCCCTACAGATCAATTCAGTGTGAAAATTTTTGTAAGTTTCTATCAGAATGCTCACTTATTTCTACAAAACATCACTGGTAGGGATTATGGCCCAGAGGTTAGAGTGATAGAAATGTGCTTTCATTGTATTAGAGCTTCAAACCTACCAAAAACTTGTCAGTAATAGGACCTGTTTCTAAAAAGTTTCAAACGGGAGGCGGGTATATAGAATATTACAATAATGTTACTCCGTATATATAGTATAACACTCATAACTGCTTGGGAGGTGAGTTTAGAATGTTTTTGAAATCTCTGTAAAACAGTATTTGCTTTTCTGAGTCGTTATATGTAAAGTTCTCCCACTTGAGCAATACCAGGTACCCTGAGGCCCAAATAACTGTTGACACACCAAGTTCTCATCTCCTTCATTTCCCTTTCTATTTGTTCCTTTTCAACATATCTGTTATGTATTAAGAAATGGATATATGTGATCTGATAGAGTAATTATAAATTGCTTTATATTATATAGAGACTGTTATTTGAAATGATCTCTTGTCGTTATCAGGTTGATGTATCACTCGAACTAGACAACGTAACTAGAATAAATAATCAAAGACAATTGGACTGCTGCAGGAATCAAACTGATTGGGTAAATGCTTCAACATAGCAATACTCTAATCATTGAGCTGAACAGGAGTTTTTGTATATAATATAACGTAATTTATAATCATTCTGTTGGATAACATATATCCATTTCTTAATACATAACTGTCATGTTGAAAAGAAACGAATTGACTGAAAATAGATGGGATGAGAATTTGGGATGAAAATAGTTATTTGGGTCTTTGAATCACCATCGGTTGTTGAGCTCAATGGTAGGAGCATTGCTATAAATATACATACGTAAAGCAGTATTATAGCCTAAGAAAATCTCAATAGATTTTGATTCTTTCATTGAAGTGTCAGTCAGAGTGACCTTGCTAGTATTTCATCGAAAGTTAAAAATTCTAGCCATAACCATTGAAATATTATGATGAAAGATTTGTATAAAAGCACAGACAAAGCGTCTTTACAAAGCTCTTCATGATTCTTGTCTATTCGGCTCTGGTCTCTTATACAATCAATAGAAAAGGACCATTCAAAATGACATCATATAAAGATTGTTACAGAATACCCTTGTCATATCCCTTTGAAGAAAAATTAGAATTTACATACATTCTTGCCTGCAATACATTTGAAAGAAATAAAGAATTTTCTCTGCAAAAATCTTGTCTATTCCTACTTGTATGTGCATTGATTCAGTTTGAATTTTGATAAAAGACCTTTTGTGGGATTGCATCAGTTATTAAAAAAAGATTCCCCCTAAAAGGGACTTTCCTCTTTTCATGTCGTTTACAAAAGAGTTCCAATCACTGAACTTTTAGGTATAAAGAACTGAATGAAAAAAAATGTCTTGATTCTGTTCTTTATACACAAACTAGTTTTGTACCCATCTCATTTAACTAAATTCATGTATCAAGTTATGTGTGCAAATGCTCAAGTAAGTGTCTGAGGGACAAATGAAGAAATTGAAACTAGACATGGAGTAAAATATGGCTAAATATGGCTAAAAATAAATGTAACTAGAATATACAAGGAATATAGTATGTTTTTATCTATTCAGAGGGTCATAGTTGATACAGTTAGGGATGGATGGTTACTTTGTAGATGACATCATTGTTGTAATATACCAAGTGCCAAGTGATTATGTGACACTTGGTGATGCTACTGATTGGACCGTTTTGTCAGGGAGATGGAAAAAGGAAGACTATGATAAGTCTCAGCCAATCTGTTGTTGATTTTGATTGTCTTAAGTATCAGTGTATTTGTTTTCTAAAATATCATTGGATCTTCTTTCAGTTTCATCCTTCTTTTGTTTGCTGGAAAGAACATTGACAGCTAGTTTCATCAGAGAAGAAACGCACTCAGAGTCCTTCAATGAGCATAACCTCTTGTTTATTTTATTCTTTCTGACAGTCATCTCTTTGGAACATCTGTAATTTTAAGGACACATGAGAATTGTTTTATAATCTTGTCCATCATGTTCCTCTGTAGTTATAATCTGTCAAACAACCATACATATTTATGAAGTATGATTGCTTTTCTTGGTAATATTTTCTTAAGTTTTCATCCTCTCTAATAAACTTGGCTCATTCTTTCCCTCTCTTTATGCCCTCAAAAAGCTGTGGCTAGCTAGAAATACTGTTTGCTTATGGAGTCGACTTCTCATTTTTGCATCTGAGCTCGACATTTTCTTGATTTTTTTCGGCGCCCTTAGTTGACTGACTATGCCCTCTGGGTACGGCTACCATTTTGGTATTTAACCCAGATCTGTCTTGGTCTGAGTTTTCCAAAACTATTTATTGGCACAGGACATCAGAATGTCATTATTCTCATATAAGTTGAAGCCCTGATTGCATCATGTAAATTTTTCCCATAGCTGAACAACATATGTTAATTGTCAATTTTAGTCAAAACAACCTGGACTTCCTATCTATCAACAACACCTCATCCAAAATAAAATATTTTTATTTCCTGTTGTCATCAAAATACATGATATCATGTGATGTAATTTTTACAATCAAACCAAATTACATCTTTTGACTACTTATCCAAGAAAATAGGCTTCTAAACATCACAATACACCCTGATCATAAAATGATATTTTGATGTTATGTTTACTTCATTCTATTTCATTTGTTTACTTATATCTCAATTAGAGACTATCAACCAAAACAGTCAACATTGGTTTCTTCTAGTTTTTAAGTGGGTCTGGATGGATATATATATATATATATATATATATATATATATATATATATATATATATATATATATATATATATATATATATATTGTGTCATCCGCAGATAGCATTTTCGTTGTATTACAACTCTTCAATGTGGCTATGGACTATCCATAATTCCATCCAGTACTAATAGGTAGGATTGAAACCTTTGCTTCAGACCCAGAGGCTGGTATCCTCCCTCTACTCCACGGAAATGGACGGTCAGTGAGATTGAATTTAAGCAATATATTTATTTACGTATATATATTCCCCATCCACTAGAGTGATCCATTCCATGTTGGAAGAGTTGCACCAATAAAGCTAGAGGGCTTGAAATTTAAACATCAACTCATTATTATATCAAAAGAAACTTTTTTTTAAAAATTTTCCAATTTTCCCCCCATAAAACTTTCATGGTAGGGATTCAGTTTGTAGAGTAAGTTCATGCAAAATTCGTGTCCACTTGTTTTTTTTTTAATCCATACTTTTCAGTGATTATTACCCGCAAAAGGTGAGAGAAGTAAATTATTCATTGATCACCCTTTTACAATCTGCCAAAAGACATTGGTTATGTGATGGTTTCTTTCAACATCTAACCTTTTTGATTGACTAACCAGACTTGTTTTATTCAATTCAATTTCATTATTTTTATTTTTCTATTTATTCCTTTATGTATTTTTATTTTATTCTTTTTTATTTTTTCTCCTTTATATTATGTTATTTATTTCATGCTATTTCATTTATCTAATTTATATAATATTTATTTCATATCACCCTGATCCGTTATATGACTTTTTCAAACCCAACTCTATTCAGTAATACTGTCCCTATTCCAAGAAGTAGCCATTCTCATTTTGCCACCCCAACTGAATCTCTCCTTCTCATCTCCAAATTCCCTGAGATAGTAAAGCTACACCAACCCAATACTGGTAACAAGGGAACACTACCTTTCACCATCTTTCATTACCTGGAACCTATTTAGCATTCACTGGACCACACATCTGTCTATCTCTTCTCACAGGAACAAAGAATAATTAAAAAGTGACAGTCACTCTAAAACAATAAGAAAGGTTTTTGAAGAAAAAAACTCCTTACAATATAGACGAATGGGAACTGTTTGGTTGAAAGGGGCAGAGGGCTTGATTTGTCCCTAAAATTCGTATGGTTTTGTCCGAATTACTCTGATTCGCTCAAAATTTTATATTGCTTTGGGGGAAAGTTTCTTCTTTCTTGCCTCCCACATCTTACTCCTATGAGCAAAAGCAGCCAGTTGCCTGACAATCACAGTAGAGTATGGAACTAACTGGTTGTAACTAAATTATGATTGTATGCCTGCAAGTGAATATATATATTTAGATATCGATATGAATTTCTCAAAAATAATTCAAGTTAAATTTTTGGAATACAGTTATGTATTGGCAAACCTGCTATCATTGTCAACTATTATCGATATAAAAATTAATGCTAAAACCCAGTGTTTGTTTTATGTTATTATATGCATATTAAAAGCAGAGAAAGTTATGGCTGCATTTCAACTTCCAGCAAATAATCATGTTTTGATAAATACATTAATATTGGCAGTTAGTATTTATTGATTTATATTTTTGTTGTTTTAACCACTGACAAAAATGTGTTGTTGTTTTTTTCCTCTCTTTATGACTGTGTTCATTTTGGAGTGAGTGATTTATTTCAAACTTTCAATAAAAAGAAAACCTAAACAAATTGATATATTTTTAGGCGCAGATCTCAGAAAAAAATCTATGAACGATTTTTTAAAAATTCCCTCTTGAATACTTTTAGTGCCATGGCTTAGTTTGCAGAGTAAGTTTATGCAAAATTTGTGTCTACTTGTTTGTTGAAAAATTTAGACTTTTTTTGTGATTACTTCCCAAAAGAGGTGAGAGAAGTAAATTATTCATTGATCACCCTTTAACAATCTGCCAAAAGACATTGGTTGCGTGACGGATTCTTTAAGTATCTGCAGATGATGATCTTTCAACATCTGACCTAATTCACTCTAATTAGTAGTAAATGTTTGGTAAACAAAAATCTCTACTTTTGGAAGAAACAGAGAGATTGTTTCAGCATCTATTACAATGCAATGGTTAAGAAGCTTTTTGTTTTTCCAGTGTGTTTGATCCTCGCAAAGACTAGGCTGAACTTGTATTATGATATTCCTTGTGGATTTTTCCATCTTATAATATTGCTTTATTCATGGCCAAATGATGCAGCCAATGTTTTTTGAGTTTTTATCTTTGGATTTGTACTTGGCAATAATCAAAGATTATCAATAAATGAGATTCTAAATAAATTCCCATTTAAGCTACTTATTTCTTTTTAATCATTTTCTTCTCTTTGATAAATCTGATTGGAAATTGAAAATCATAGAAACAAAGGATTTATATTTTGCAATAATCAAAGATCTTCAACAAATGAAAACCTTTCAGATCACTACCTCCACTGGTCTTGCTTATTCCATTATGTCTTTTTTTAAACAAATCTTTATTTTTGTTCAAGTTCTGGGAACCAAGCAACTGCCAAACAGCTGAAGTCCACTCAGGATACTTACTTTCTATTGGTAGTGAGTTCTGTACCAAGAGGCTACCGCAAAAGCTTAAGTAGAGTTTCCAGTTCAATCAATAAAGTAACTTTGTGGTTACTAGGAAGCATTTGAAAAAGTACCATTGTTTAATAGTCATTATTTAGAGGGAACATTACATTATGAGCAACAGTAAGTAAAAAAGAGTCCTTATTGATCAACCGATACGCCAGTTTTTTAATTGATCATCCTCAACAAATATTGCTACCAAAAGACATTGATCATGTGCACAGCAGTTGTTAAAAAAAGTCCTCTTATCCCCTGTGCACAGTCCTTGAAATGAAGGATTCTTGTGAAGTTATAAATAAGGCAGAAAAGCAGTTATATCATTCTTGATCTAAATAATGTTGGCCATAACTTGTCTCCATGGAATTTAGGGGGAAAAAACATAGGAGTTATTATTTTGGCAGGTGTTTCAGGAGATCAAATGTCTCATGAGATCAGGTTCTGGAGAGTTTCAACTTGAATTATACTACTTGCACCTGTATTATATTTGACATGTTAGATGCAGGAGCAAAAAAATATTTTCTTGTTTCAGCAAAGGAAAAAAACCCTGTTCATCTATTATAGAAAAAGTTGATTTGACTCACTCAGACGATTAAAAGTTTATTTATACTTTCCTGCTAATATCTAATCTGGTTCAATATGATTTACTGTATTTGATTCTTGGATGCATAGGCAAAAAAGATGCTCTCAATTCAGCTGAAAATATCAAGAAACTAGTGGTCGTCTGCAATAGTAAAAGCTATGCAGTGGCCTGAAGAAGGGACTCATCTCATATAATTCAAGCCAGCAGATATTTTCAACTATTTTTATACTGTCAAATACAGCTTCAATTTTTTGCCAGGGGATATGCTAATTATATTATTTCTGATGTCCCTTGTTTGATTTGTCCCTGAAATTCACAAGTTTTTTTGCCGGAATGATTTGCATCAAATTTTTCATTGTTTTCGTCAAAGTGTAATATCTTCATGACTTTTTGATTTCACTTATATAGAACTTTTAGTCCAAGAATTCATTATACAATAAGTTTAGTATCTTTTGAATTGTGAAGTTTATCTCAGTTCAAAAGTGTTGCACAAACAATTCACCCAAATATATTATAATTCCTTATTTTTTCACTTCACCTTAGGATAATACAGTTTGAAGAACCATCCCACAAAATGTTCAGGAAAATTCCAAATCTTGGACCTTTTTTCAGGATGAGCGTACCATGCAAATAATGATGATTCCATAAATAATCAAGACTAGTATTAGGAACTAACCAAAATCGTCACTAAAGCTACCAGCATGGATTTCTTTATTTTCCAAGTTGGTCTGGCTTGCTGGCTATGTATCTATGTATCATATGTACAGGGTGCACAAATGGCGCTAGCAGGCTGAAAATTTAAACATTTACACCTCATTAATCTAGAAGAAAGATTTTTTGTTTTTTTTCAAACACCTCTCCCAAAATTGTTTTTATGGAAGGGGGGGGGGGCTCAATTCACAATGTTCAATTTAAGTTAAAAGGATCATCAAGTTTGTGTCCACCAGCATTCACTGCCCAACAAAAGGTGAGACAAGTCACTTATTCTTTGATCAACATTTTCCCAGTTTTTCAATTGATCATCCTCAACAAGGATTGCTGCCGACAGATATTGATCACATGATGGTTTTTCTACTGAATGATTAACCAGACCTGTCTTTATGTTTCTTATTTCCAACACATTATTTTTGGTAATGTGTTCTATTGACTAATGCCTTCAGGTGGAAATTGCATTTAGTGATCACTGAGTATTGTCCAAGGTCAGATTACACATTAGCCAAAAAGATAAGGACATCAATCTAAATTTAATGGGATAAGGCCAACGTTTCATCTCAGAACTTCACGCAAATAATCAAATTTATGATTACTCCTCATTCCATAATCAACTTTAATACAAGATTAAAATTCAAGCAACCATCTCAATTAATGATCAATAAATTTCAAATGCTATAAATTTCATTGCAGAGGCAAACACAATCCAAATTATCGTTCTGTTAATTATCAGATATTTTCCCATCTTTATGTAAAGGTGAATTCAATCTTCTTCCTATGAATTTTTCATAATTCTTAAATTATCTTAGTAATGCTTGATGCTATAATGCATGAATGAAATGTACAGCTCGATTGGTTAACTATATCTAATTCTTTCTTATCCTGGGACTTTAGAGAATATTTGATTACCATTATTTGTTCTTGGCTTTAAGATTTCAAAAGCTATGCTTAGTCGATAGCTTTGTGCTAATTCAATTTTGTTTTTTTTAAATTTGTATCCTTGGGTGCAATTTTTTTAAAAAGCTCATGAAAACACACAACTAGCTAAAATATCCGTCCTGTGGGTGGATCGTTTTTTTTGGTTTTTTTTTGTATCTTTAGTCTTTACTACTGGCTACAATTTTGGCTACTGGGAGGACACGTACAGACACACAGAATTAGACTAGTAGTATTATATAAATAGATAGATGAAATAGATCATTATTTTCAAGGGCAGTGTTAACACAATCCCTACATTTAATTTCTTTTTCAATTATCAGAGACTGATATGTGAAAATCACGCTCTTTGGTGGCCATAGCTCTAGCCATCCTTACTGTATCATGATAAGAAGATAAGAGATTTTATGTGTGAGCAAACAAAGGAATCAATTTGACACAAATGAATTTTCACAGATGATGTAAATTGCAATCAAAAAAATTTCAACAAAAAAGATAGATGGAAATCAGATGGTGTTTGATTCAGTCAGGTAGAGCAGCCTCCCAATACTGTCTTTACCCAAGCTTCACATTTCAGAAGTATCTCTCACTCAGACAGTTTTTACATTTAGAAGAGATAAACACCAGAATTGGAACCACCTACTTCACCAAACGCTATCTTACCCATAGCTTTAGGGAAGAGACAGATTCATACCTTTCTCAAGGGAATCAGTGCCAATCTCAGTCACAATTGAAGTTTGAATAAGTTGCCAAGTCCATTTTCCAGGCTGCTAACCAATCAACCAGTGGCATTTCCTATGACATTTGTGGATTATAATGAGTAAATTATTAGGTGATGCTACTGGACACAAACTAAGTGGCCAATTTAGCGTAAACTTCCATTACAAACTGAATTCCTACCCAAAACATTCCTGGAAGGGAATTTTCAGAAATTCACTTGCTAAAAACCTGTTCCAGGGCCCCATTAGTGACTACAGATTTGGTAGTCATAACTCTGACTGATTGTTAGTTTTATCTTCCAAAGCTTGATATGAATAGTTATTGAGCTTGGATGAGTTGCACGGAGGGGCAGTCCACCGAATATTTTTGTAAACCATTTGTATTACAGTCCAGTATATATGGTAAAATTCCTTTGAGAAACAAGAAATTATATGGTGGATCAAATGTCTCCCTCTATCCTTACAGTTTCAGTTTGTGCCATAAATGTTTGAACTTCACTGTACAAAGTATTCCTGAACATTCTTCTATCACACAGGTGAATTTTTTTCTTTTCTTTTGGGAGAAAGAATTCTTACGTAAAGCAAAAATTCTTGCTGTTACCCTGAGAGAAGATGTGCTGGCTATAAACCGTACAAAGAGATGCACCGGCTATAAACTGTACAAAGAGATGTGCTGGCTATAAACCGAAGGATCCTTTTTGTCATTATTATTGCCACTAATCTGAAAGGTGGCTGTCAGTGAAACACATAAAATTCCAGCCAGCTTCACTATGATAAGAAAGATATAAAAAAAAAGCAATTATATACTTCTGGGTGATTCCAGTATAGTTTTACCCAAATCACTCCTATTAAACGAATACTGTTTCGAAAAAGCTATCTGTCTTTACCTATGTACCAACATGATAATTTATCTACCTTATATTCAGGATATTTTCTGATTTTCTGAATTAACAAGGTTTGGGCATAAAAAGCACAATCATTTTTTTATGTATTGGCTGTTCATATACCAAATGAAATCATGGGTAGTAATTACTTATACGTCAGTGAATCATGATGTTGCTTCAAGATATTTCAATTTAAGAAAAACAGATTATTTCTTTCTGAATCCAGTAACTGACTGACATTTTAACTACTAATTCTGGTTCTATTATGAACTATCTATCAAAACTGTCACCAAAGGTTTCTTCAGTTTTTAAGCTGGTATGGCTATATATGTATCATACATTCAGATTGCTTCAATGGAACTAGAAAATTGAAGACACAGAACAGGAGAAAGTAGACCTTTATATTTACATCGGACAATGAATCTTCATGAAATTCTCAAAAGAAGAATAAATCAAGCAAATAATCATTCTAGCTTGGCAAGCTATCATAGGGCAAGGTTAACCTTTAAGGACAAGAAAATTCAGTTAGTACTGAAAAGAAGGGTTTACAACCAATGCATCCTCCTGGCGGTAACTTATGGTGCTGAAACATGGAACCTAACCAAGAGACTGAGAACATCCACAAGAGAGAATCATGCTCAGCCCCACCTTTTTCCAGCCGATTGGCTCTGATTGAAGTGTAGTGGCCAATGTCGTAGCCAATGAGGGATACTGAGGCTCAACACTACTAAGTAGATTGAGGCCTCTAGACTTGTACTAGGTCCTCATATTATTATTTAGCCCAGTCACAGAGGAGCAGTTTGCTTTGATCTTAAAGGGATGGGTTGGGCTTATCTTGATGCTTTCTCAACTTCAGTTGCAGGATCTGGCGCAGTTTTTATGGATTCTCCACTTCATACTACATTAAACCCAACCTTGTGTCACATCTTACCCTTGTGGGAGGGGTAGTAGATAGGATGCTCAACCTCACATGAAGAGACCACCAGCACAGTATATAAGAGGAAAAACACAAATCTGAGATATCATAGAATCCATAACAAAACTCAAATGGCGATGGGCTGGTCATGTTGTGAGAATGTCAGACAACCATTGGACTGACTCGCTAAATGGATCCCCAGAGATCACATGTGAAACTAGGTCCAACAAAATGTGAGATTGCATAACTAACTAGATAAGTTCAGAAAGTATTGGCTCAATACAGAGGTCTGGTGATGGATGCTGAAAGGCTGATGATGATGATGATGATGATGATGATGATGATGATGATGATGATGATGATGATGATGATGGTGGTGGTGGTGGTGGTGATGATGATGATGATGAAGAAGAAGAAGAAGAAGAAGAAGAAGAAGAAGAAGAAGAAGAAGAAGAAAAAGAAGAAGAAGAAGATGAAGAAAATGTCAAGAAAAAATGTTTTTTTGTTTTTTTCAAAATCCCCCCCCCCAATACGTTTTTAAAGGGAGGTTTATTCCGCAATGTGAGTTTACAAGATCTCACAAAAAGTGAGCAAAGTAACTTCCTCATCATCGAAGTCTTGTTATATTGATCTGGTAATTCAGAACATGAGCATTGACATATCTATGATTGATTCTTACTGAAATGTCTTAATTTTGTTTCAAGACTTATTTTTAAACAGCTGGGCATCTGACATCTCATTCCGAATGTATGATATCACTCCCTGCTTCAGTAGTTAGGCTTTACAAAGTGACATTTAGAGAAATGTGGAACAAAATTCCTTTGAGCCATGATCTCAGTTTTCTGACCCACAACAGTGGAATTGGTAGACCAAATTTTTTCCAAAGAAAACAGTGAGAGATCTTTTTTTTTCCTCTTATCATGGTGGGGGGTGTTTTCAAAGAATTTGTGATCTTTGAGAATTTTTCCTCGTAAAAGAATGGGATAGAAAATAATTATAATTGCCAAAATATTTAGTTACAGTTGATTACTAGGAATAACTTTACATCTAGAAGGTTTTTTCCAACTGACTTTTGAGATAGTGAGTGTTTTAAACATTTTTGAAGAAAACTTGAATCATCATGAAGAAGAGACATTCCATGAAAATGTGAAATTTTAAGCACACGAATGTACAAATTAGTAATATTAACAGTAATGTCGTGATACCAAGGCAAATCTAATGGAACCTCTATTGATATCATTTGGTTGAAGTGATTCAAGTAACTCTACAAGGAGCCAAATTGCAATTTTGGTATCCAACAGTAAATCATTTGGAACTTTTTTCCCCCCATCTGTTTAGTCTTTTAAAGTTTCTTCTTTTTCTTAAGAGTAATTGAATAAAGAAGACACACTCAGGGAGGGCAAGTAAAACTATTTTGCTTTTTTGTGAGCTCTACTGGTGTAGAGTTAAAATGTATGAGAATATAAACACACAACTTCTAAAAGCTAAAAGTTGACTCAAATATTAACATAGCTAACATTTTCCTGTGGGTCTACTTAGTTGGCAGAAGAAAAACATTGTGTGAGCTTGTGTACTATGTGACCATTCCATTCACAATGACCAAGTCTGCCCGTCTGAATATAATTGGACAATATTGATAAACTGGTGTGGTCTGTATGGAAATTATCCCGCTGTTTTGAATGTCTCGAGAACTGGTTACATGGCCTTGATCTAACTTGGCAACCATACTGCACATATGTGAACAGACACTCTCCCATGGAGTTATTCTGTTGGCAGTGAAACACTGCTGAGTGAAATTGTGTACTGTGTAGCCATTGCATCCACAATGACCGAGCTAGTCATCCTTGTCTACTGCAGGGTTCTTTAACAAAAGATTGCATACCCCACATTTTTCAGCCCTTCCCCCTTACAGTCCAGATTTGGCTTCCTGCAAATCATGTTTTTTTTCCCTGAGAGATTTTACACTGCAGACAAGATTAAGATGGCAGTCGATGGCAATCCCAAAACAAGGAACACTAGGATTAGTATGAGATTCAAACAGAAATACTTTGAAGGAGACTAAGGTATCCATACCCCCAAAAAGCTATTTTTTGTCTATCTAAATGGCTGAATACTTTTCAGACAAACTTTTTGAATACTTTTTTCATAGAGAACTTAATACTCATAAGAATTACTGTTATTTAAATGTGAGGTTTCTTAACCTCTCATCATATTAAATAATCATATACTTTTGTTTTTTGAAGTTGTGAGATGAAATATTGTCATTATTCTCTGAATTATTCAGACTGGTATCTTCATCTTTGTTATTTTTGTCATTATAGTATGGCTAGTCCATTTTCTAGCAGTATGTCTTGCCCAGTGATTAAGCGAAAAAGGGACTTGGGAGAGGTTCCCTTACATGTATAAATGATGGTCTAGTTAATTTCCACCACCATCTCAAAAGGATCAACACAGTTATTTTGATAAAAATAACAAAGATAAAGATATTAGACTGAATGAATAATGAAATAAAAGTAGACTTTACTTTTATAAAAATTTTGAAATGATTAACAGTATCCAATGTGACATAATCGGCCCTATGACCTCCAAGCAAACCATTAGAATTCAAGTAATTCAACAAGCTATGAATAAATAGAACTCCAAATAAACTATTACATAATATTTCATCACTTTAGGATACAACTCTGTAATGTATTCACAGTTTATGTGACCATTATTGTGTTTATCATTTTTTATTTGTCTCATCAACTTTCCTTTCAATCTCTCAGGAGAACCAGTACTTTTGAATCTACATTTGGCAATGAAATTGATCTTGGAGAATTCAGAGAAATCTTCTAACAATTTCTATTTCTCTGATTCCTTATTCAGTATTTTCATAATCAAATCCAGCCACGCACACACACTCACACATACACACATACAGTAAAGCACACACACACAAAACTGTTTTTGATTCGTTAACTGACTTTTGGAGTTTAGCCAAACACTGACCCTTGACTTGTCTATTCATGTTCGACATTCATCTTGACCAACCGCTGATCGACAAATGACCTTTCATTATATGCCTTGAGCAAGATGTCTTAAGCCTTGAGTGATTAGTTATTGACATTGAAATAAATAAATGTATGATCAGAAGAAATCTGATATTGACCAGATGAAAGAACCTTAATATTATGAATAGTTAAAATTTGATTTGATCTAGCCTAACTTTCTAGGGTCACTCTTTTCATGGTTAGAAATTGGTCTGTACTGACTAAAGGGTCCAACATCCTTTTTTTCTTAATTAGCTTCTGTTGCAACATTATTTCTACAAGAGAATTGAGTAAACAAAAGTGGAAATGATTTGTTGAAGAATGTTTTTAAGCTACCAAATCACCATGGCCCTATGAATAGCTCCACAAATGGCCCACCCAACCAAGGGGCCAAGTTGGCCGCAGATTCTCCTCTTTTTGCATGTTTGTGTGTGTAGGTGTCTGTATGTGTGTGTCACTGGGTGCTCCAGGAGAATTTACATGAGTTCATCACAAGGTACCATCTAAAATTTTATTTTTATTTTTACAAGTGGTTTTTAGAGTCTCTATATTCATTTTGGACAAACCAGTGCCTAAATCTGGCGCTGATATTTTTTTTTGATAATCTTAGATAAAAGCCCTTTTTTGAAAGATAATTTTAGAGAGTTTTTTCAGATAATTAGTTCTGGTACACATGCAGGCTATAGTGATTCATCTACATGAGGTACAAATATATCGCAAACTCAAACACGAACAAAAAGCTGTTGTTTATATCATATGTGGAAAGAAGGATCCCTGGGCATCTCTATCTAAAAAAAAATTTTTTTTAATTTCTAGATTACTTTTTTTTGCAAAATTTGATTTTTGTAATTGGAATGCAATACATCTACAGCTGGTATAATTTAGAAAACCATCATAGTTTGGTAAATTTGATAAAATACATTTCTTTCAGTTTATATATCAAGTCAAAGTGACTATTATTCTAATTTAGCTAAGGCAAATTACTTCTAGACAGCCCATTATAGTGTGATGAAAAATTTGCTTCAGGCAAGCAGATTACTTAAGAGATGAGAAATCATATTTGTTGACCTTTCTCTATAATGCCTCATTCATACATCATCCACTAAGAACTTTCAAGCGAGCCAATAACAATAACAGATGGCTGATGCTATTCCACAGTATGTTTTTTGATGCTTTTTCTTTCTTAAGAAATCTCTCCTGCAAGATTAATCATGTTTTGTCTAGACACCTCATGCGAGTAACTCAACTCAACCAATTGTTTGTTCTTTCACTAAATCATTTTGCCTTATTGAATTCTTAACCACTAAACAAGACTAGAGAGGAAAAAAATCCAGCAATATACCTATAATTATCCAGTAAGTTGGACACATTTAATTGGTCATTTTGAAAGAAAAAAAAACAACACAGTTTTTTCTATTTTCTATTTAACTTTCTCTGAAGCAAATCTCTTTTCCATTATCAATTTTTGACAATGGCTTTTTCATTTTTTCACCTTGGATTTTCTTAGTTTAGTAATGGTTGACAATCATTTAAAAGAAAATGAATCAGAATTCTCTTAAAATCCTCTTCTATTAAGAACCAAATGCAGACAGTTATTAGGCTTAAATATTTTTGGTACGCTTCTTTGAAGTATATATCACTTCTTTGCTGCATCTTCCACTTCTTTGAATGATCTTTCATTCATTGAATGATCTTCCACTTCTTTGAATGATCTTTCATTCATTGAATAATCTTCCACTTCTTTGAATGATCTTTCATTCATTGAATAATCTTCCACTTCTTTAAATGATCTTTCATTCATTGAATGATCTTCCACTTCTTTGAATGATCTTTCATTCATTGAATAATCTTCCACTTCTTTGAATGATCTTTCATTCATTGAATAATCTTCCACTTCTTTGAATGATCTTTCATTCATTGAATAATCTTCCACTTCTTTGAATGATCTTTCATTCATTGAATAATCTTCCACTTCTTTGAATGATCTTTCATTCATTGAATAATCTTCCACTTCTTTGAATGATCTTTCATTCATTGAATAATCTTCCACTTCTTTGAATGATCTTTCATTCATTGAATAATCTTCCACTTCTTTGAATGATCTTTCATTCATTGAATAATCTTCCACTTCTTTAAATGATCTTTCATTCATTGAATAATCTTCCGCTTCTTTGAATGATCTTTCATTCATTGAATAATCTTCCACTTCTTTGAATGATCTTTCATTCATTGAATAATCTTCCACTTCTTTGAATAACCTTCCACTTCTTTGAATAATCTTCCATTTCTATAAAGGATCTTCTACTTCTGGGCAGCATTTTTCACTTCTTTGAATAATCCTCCACTCTTCTGAAGAATCTTTAGAATCTTTCACCTCTTTGAAGAAACTCTCACTTTTATAAAGAATCTTTCACTTCTTGGCAGAATTTTTACTTCCATGAAGAATCTCTCACTCATTTGTAGCATCTTCAACTTCTTCAAAGAATCACTGACTTCTTTGCTGGATTTTCCTTCTCTTTACAGTATCTTCTATCATCCAAATCTAGGAAGAACACT
>OY735212.1:26467540-26599767 GCA_963457665.1 Thysanoteuthis rhombus
GCAACTATTCATAAGGTTGCCAAAAGTCTACGCATAAATCAAAAATATAGTGATTGTGGTGAAGGAACAGTGTTGGGGAAAGGAATCAGTGTTGACGGTAGTGGTTTACTAAGTATGGTGGGGTACCAACTTACCCCGACTGACACTATCTGATAGGGGGACACCATCTGAGGGATAACACCCTGTTGACCGCCTAATTTTCGAAAACTTGATATATAATATGCTTTATATAATAAAATAAAATCTCTCAATCATATGGATCTTTATATTTTGTGGATAGGGAAAAAAAGCAAACTTCATTCCTTTAATTTGTAAACTAGCAAAGTTCTGTGTTTTGTCAACTTTGTGATATGAGACAAATAAGCTGTCACCACATCTTTTGATGTTCAAATGAAATAATAGAATACTACAATGTACTTGCATGAACTCGGTCAAAAAGTCACATGGTCAGTTGAAGACAGCTCAGTGTTGCCAAATCAAGCATTTTGGGGATAGATCTAACTTGATTATTATTTTTTTAATATGAGTTAACGTTCTGGAGTCTTAGTTATTTTATTAGATTAGGGGACTTTAAATGAGTGTATAAAACATTTTCAACAATAACGTTAGCTGGAAATTAAAAACTTTAGCCAATTCCAATCATTTTCAGAGACAGTTCGGAAATTTCCGCTCATTGAAAACTTTCTTCAGCCCTGCAGTTCCTCAATTTTGCTTCATTCATTATTTCATTGACAAATTCCATGCTGCTGTTCACTATTAATTTTCTTTGGGAGAATCCTCTTGAGTTGATTTAAAATTTCTTCAAATGAAACAAATTGGCAAAGATAAAACACTTACTCTTTCTCATTCTATCCATCTCTATATCCTTGCATCTATCATGCTCACTCTATTTTTGCTCTCTTTTAAAACGATTGCAATGATTTAATATCTTTTTTTACAGTTTTATTCTAAAGCAGTATCCTAGTTTTGTAGTCCAGCCTTTTACAGCCATTTAGTTCAAGATCAAAATGCAGTATAATACATCAACAGCACGTGATATTAATTTCCTGTTTTCGAATTGGAACGTTATTATGTTTGTTTTCAATTGTTTACTTTGTGCATTTCACTTCAATTTGATTATTATTTCAATTGATAAAAAAGAAACTATGTGGTTGTGATTTGATTGTTGAATGCTTTTCTTAAATTTTATAAAACGATTAAAGCAATAATTCACATGCAAAATAATTCAATCAAATGTCAAACTAACAATGACTTATTCTAACATAAAATTCAAAGTTTAATGAGATGGGGATGTATACGCATTTTGAGCTAGTGGTGAGGACACCATTGTGTACCTGCGTGTATGTGAGATGCTTTGACATTGGTGAACTAAAATGGGCAACATTTACTTCAGTGATTAGTCACGTTGGAAAGACAGTCAAATTCAGATCATCCAGGAAGCCAGCGAAATGATACTGATCCTAGAGAGAGAGAGAGAGAGAGAGATTGTAACCGGCTCCTATATTGTATGGGAGAGAGTAGTGAATGGCTGTTGTTCGTGTACGGAGAGATGTTGTTGGTACAGACAAAGGTTCTGTCTCCACGTGGTTTCGTGTTAATACCACGCACAGACGTCACTGGAAACGTTGAAGGAGGGAGGGAGATGTATAAAGAGTATATGCGCCAAGTATGATCAAACAGAGCAAAATAGAGGTATATAAGTATTTAGATGAACAAATAAAAAGCACATTTAATACATGAACATTGATGACAGTACACGACTGAATTGGGAATACAAATGAGAAAACATGGATACAATCATGTTAAGAGAGGAGATAGCGTCTAGTCAAAAGATGGGAGCTTTGTGCCGTGATAGTCATAGTGTATTGGAGCAGAAGTGTCTAAACTGCAGTGAATACATAAGGCTTGGAGCAAATAAAGGAAAGGTAATGGAGATGGGGTATCAGTACATAAGCCTAACTGCCAAGTTGTGGGCAATGTATTTGGGATGACGTGTGTGCAACTTGGGGGTCATTCTCTGAAACTGGAAAACAAATGACTGACATACAAGTGAGACACAAAAAAGTAAAGAGAATTAGAACACAGATCATTGTGACTTGCGTAGTAGAGGTAACGCTATTTCATTCCTGAAAGATGGCGATGTATGCGTGTAATGAGATAGTGGTGAGGATATGTGAAAGCTGTGCGTATATGAGATGCCTTGACATCTGTGAACTAAAATGAACAACATTTAGTTCAGTGATCAGTCACAATGGAAAAACGGTCAGATTAAGATTTGCCCGAATGCTGGCGAAATGATACCAATCTTTGGAAGAGAGAGTAACCAGCTAGAAGCACCGGGAAAAAATGCAATTGATCACATGTGTGAGTGTGTGCAAGGTTTTAATGGGGAGTCATCAAAAGTGATGTTTTAGATATCTAGATGAAGGAGGGTTTTGTATAAAATCTTTAACTAATAGTATAAGGGGTGCCACAGTATAATGAATTGTGGTTTCTAAATTAACCTTTTTTTTTCGTACAAGTGAGGTCAACTTTTATTTTTGTCAGTTGAAAAAGTATTCAAATTAAATTCAAATTAACAAAGGAACCAATTGAAATACAACCAAAATAGCATTTAAAATTGAAAACGGAGAGTTAATTCAATGTTTCACTGACAACAGGAGAACAAATACAACTGATGATTTTCATCTAAAGCCTGTAAAAGGCTGAACCACAAAACTGGCATGATGCCAAGTTCGATTGTCCACATGCTCGCCGTATTTATCAAACTTTGTTCGGCTCTTAATGATATATCTTTTTAGGTGTCATTAGTTATGTGGGATATATTCTGGTTGGTAAGTAGACTGTTTGTAGATAGTATGGTTCTGGATAGTTCTTGTAGTTCTGGTTGAGGAATGGGTCGCATGAAGATGTTGGAGACAAAGGATTTTGTTTCACGTCATTTGGTGTTTGCAAACATCCCTTGAGATGTGGAAGGAGGACAGATGTATGAAAAGAATGTACGTCAAGTATGAATGTAGACGATGAGGCAAAACAAAGTAAAAAAGACACATACAAGAATTTGGATGGACATTTAATACAGGAACATTAATGTCAAATGACGAATGAAAATGAAATATATGTAATGATGACATTGAAATAATCGATCGATTAAAGAGATGAGAAGATATAGCGAAAGGTGGGTGCTTTCTCGTCATTTACAGTACTGGCGTCAGAGTCAAAGCAGAGTTGTCTGAACTGATTTTGAATCCGTAAGGCTTGGAGCATACCAAGGAATGATTATGGTTCAATGTGTGGTGCTGGTAGACACTTGATGGACAGACGATGAAATACAGAGAACACGGAGATATATCCATGTGTGTTTCCCGAAGTAAAAAGAATTAGGAATGATTGTTGTGACTATCAGATTGTAAAAAGCATAGCTATTTCATTCATGAGAGTGAGAGGTGTATACACAGGCATGTGGTGAAGACACAGTTGCATAGCTGCATAGCTGTGCATATGTGAGATGCCTCAACATTGGTGAAGTGAAATGGACAAAGTTAATAAAATGGTTTGGATCGGATCAGCTGGGAGGTTGGCGAAATGATACCGATCTTAGGGAGATGGAAAGAGAGAGAAAGAGTTGCAGGCAACAAGTGCCAGGGCCAAAAGCATAACCAGCTAAGAGCGCTGGCGCCAATGAACCTTTGACCTTGTGTGTCCAGGGGTTTTTATAGGGGTTGTCGTAGTAAGGGACATTTTCAATATCAAGCTAAAAGAAGGGATTAATTCTAAAGTAAAAGTATAGGGGGTGCTACAAGTTAATAAGAAGGAAATTCTTCATGTCCATGTGTTCTTTTAAACCAAAATTTGTCATTGCAAGGTTTGTTATAGTGAGGGTTCATTGTTTGTATCTAAAAAAAATCCCAAAAACCCCACAGTATCTCAAAAGATACCAAGACACCTAATGCTCTAAAATTCTTTCTTTACCAACATTAAATTCAAAACTGATTTAAGTTCCTTATTCACAATGTTTATCTATCTCAAGATAATCTGCTGAAAATTGCATTTGTTCATATTTTGTTGCAACTGGGATATGGTGATTTTTGATCGGCTATAAGAATACATATCTCAATATAACTGCTCATAAAACTTACAGACATAAATTTGAATTCACAAGTGTATTATTTTATGTCTCATCTTTGCTTTTTAAGACAGAAAATCTGCACAGAACCTTATAATCCATAGTTTTAGATGATAAACAGGTACCAAAAAAGTGCTGTCATTGTATTTATTGGGGTATGCAGAAAACTTGTCTATTCATGATTATAACTTTTAATACCATTTTTTAATTTTTAACATATCTAGTGATAGTGAGACAATTCAGGCAGTTTGATGAAAAGTGAAAAAATAATGCTCCAGTAATAATAGTTGAAATTGTTTTCTTAGTAATATCTTGAAAAGAAAAACAGGAAAAAATTTCCACTATTACCGAAAGAATGATTTCCTGCCTTACAACATTCAAACCCTCCGGGAAGAAATTTCATAAGGTAGGAGCATACATTGAAAAAAATCCCTTTTACATTTTATGTATAAGGGAAATCTAATGTATACCAGTGGAGCAAAAAGATCACCCAAATTTTAGATATCCTTAGAAGGTTCTGGAATGGGAGTGGGTGGGGGATAAGTGTTGTTAATTTAGCCCTAAATTTAGTGTGTTTCTCGTTTTGACATCACAAAAATTCTATTTTTACTACTATCTTGGGGCTATTTTCTAGCAAGTATAATCAAATATAGCCACTTTCAACAATCAAAAGTGGTTATGAAAATGTTAACAGTGTTTTTTAGTGTGTTTTGACATTTTTTGATGCTGTTTGGGGGGGTCGATTTAGCCTGAACATTTTTTAAGTTGGCAACGCTGGGGATGACAACCTGAGTTACCACCCTGGGTGACACCAATCCTAAAAATAATCACTGGTTAAAGGAAAATACTATGAAAGAATGCAGTCAAACGAATAAAAGCAAATTATGATGTAGTTGCCATATAAATCAATTCTTACTAAATATGTTAATGTTTGTTGGTGTTAAGCTGTGAAGATTTAATCTTATTGAATCATTTCACTCTCTGTGAATGACTGGACTATTTTTACAAGTTGGAGACTTTCTTTGAATCCGTGTTTGCAAGAGAGAAGGAAAGAAATTTTCTTCTGAATAGAAAATATCAACTTCATTAGTTATTATCATAAAGAGGGAAGGGCTTTCTTAGTCTTTTCAGATATTCATTGTTGACTTTTTTCTTTATCTCATCTCATTGTACAAAGACATATTTCCATCGGTCCAGAAACACTCCTAGAAGACAGTGGTTTCTTTTCTATCTTTTGAAGCCTATATTGTCATATGGTTAATTTCTGAATACAGATTTCCCAGTTTTCATTCACTTTGACACTAACATTTCCCACCTGACATACCAGTAATATAATCCGTTAACCTTGTACCTGACACTTCCGGTACTTCTGTAATATAATGCATTCTTAAGTGAAAAGTTTTATTTCTGATGAAGAAACTAACTATTGAATGCTATGCTCATTCTATATTGAAACACCATGGCTCCTTAAATAGCCCCCCACCCCTGACCAATCAGCCAGGTGTGCTATAGATTCTTCTCTCGGTGCTGTCAGCATGTCTATGTGTCTGCTTGTGTCTGTGTCTCTAGGTATGCTTGGTCACATTTTGGGGGCTACAACATTGAAAATTTGCATAAGTACACCAATAGGCATCATCTTGAAAGAATTTTTTTTACTTTTTTAAAGGGTGCTTTTTTTTGCCTTGATGATATTTTTGGACCAAAAGTACCCAAATCTTATGTTTGTATACAGAAAAAAATTTCAGGTAGATCAATTTTTTCAGAAATTTTAGATAATGTTTTGATTGTATTCCCTGGCTATGATGATTCATTTATGTGTGGTATGAATATCTGTTGAACCATCTTGATTACCTAAACCTAAGTGCAACAATTCTATTTGTACCTAACACAAAACTTTATGTAAAAAGATAAACGTAAGATTTTATGTATAATTCTACAAAAACCCTGATTGATAAAATCATGACAGTAGTATCCTGTCTCCAAGACAACATCTTCCTGGCAGTAGCATCTTGTCTCCAACCAAATATTACAACCAAACTTGAAAACAAATGAAGAAATCCAATCATCCTAATTTCTGTAAACACTCTGATTGCTTTACTTTTGTGACTGTAACTCCCCGAAGCAATATTTTTTTCCATAAGTTCTTTGTACCCATCAGACCTAACCCCATCATAGTCTGGTCAAAAACCATCAGACATCATCCGTTCACTGTGTGTGTCTCCATTCTACCTAACAAAACTCATTTTAGTTCTTGAGTGGCAATGTCACACAGTTCATTGGCCTCTTTCTCCATCTTTTGTATTATGAATGGATTTTTGTTTTCATGAAAACAGAGGATTTTATTTTTACTAGTTTTATGCTTGTATAGCAATTTGCCATCACACACATACACACATAGAAACAGACACACAAACACACACACACACACATACATATATATATACATATATATGCGTGTGTGTGAATGTTTATATGTATGTGCGTGAATATATGTATATATGTATATATATATATATATATATATGTATATACATGTAAAAATATACATATATACATATATATGCATATATGATTTTATATATATATATACGTATGTATGTATACATATATATGTATGTATGTATATATATACATATACATATATATATATATATATATATATATGTATATATATATACATATATGTATGTGTATATATACATATATATATATATATATATATATATATATGTATATATATATGTGTATATATGTGTGTGTATGTGTGTATGTGAGAAAAATAACATTTGTTTGTCTTAAAGTGATACTTTTTAGTACCAAAACCTACAAAACCTGAGAAACAGTACTCACTATAAATGTGAAATAACTATACTGACATGATGACTCTCTGTTTTGCTTTTTCAAATGAGGATTTATTGAAATTCTCAGACATTGACTTGAAATATTCAGGGAAGTATTATTTTGATATTTAATTCATAAACAGTCTATGATCAGACTTCTGACATCTTCAGATCAATAACCTGCATTTCTTGCCAAAAATATTTATTTAAGAGTCGTTCATCAAAGTAAGCAATTGTCATGAGGGTTGCTTTACCTTTGATTCTCCCCATCAGTATAGAGTGACGGAGGTGTCATCAGTGAAGCTCTTTGAACTTTGTAAATAAGAGTTGTTATGGGGATACGTTTGAAGGGGAGATATTTTAGCAGTAATTAAGCAAAATGGATTCTTGTGACATTGAGTGTCATAGGTTGAGGATTTACTCAAGAGGTAACATTGGCCTTTGAACAATATTTTAAAATACTATTTCATTAGTTATTTGGTCTGATATGCTCATCTCTGTTGCTTTTATCAGTAAATTTGAGCTGAATCATTCATGGCCTTTCTCAGGATTATAATTGCTCATGTTGCTTGTTTTTTTTAAATTCTGTTCTTGGAGATCTGGGTGTCAAAGATTAATGCAGGCAGAAACTATTCAGTTATACAATAAAACATCAACCGGAAATACACAATGCAAGATTCTTGCACTCTTTTAGAAGCTCACAGAAATGATTATTCTTATTTTCATCTGTTAAAAGCTTTCCAAACAAGTGGAGTGACAGGTTTTTAACCAGCTCCCATTTCAAGACAAAAGTTTGTCGCATAGAAAATAAAATCTATTTGAAGAAGGATGAATAATTCATTGATGGATGTAGCAGACAGCAGGATGTACACTAACCTCAGCCTCGTATCTAATGATGGTTGGTGACATTCATGTCGAGGTGAAGAAATAAAACAAGTCTTGCAAGTTTTGTTATAGTTTTCATTTTAATTTTTTTCCTAATATACTTTATATCAAAAATACATGTCTGCACAAATTGACAATGGATGGACAAAAATCTCCCGGAAGTCAGCTAAGCAAAAACAAAAACTAGAGAAGAGTTTTGTTAAGGAAGAGAATACACAATCAGCCACAGAAAAGAGAAAGCTAAGAAAAAAAGTCAAAAAGGAAGAAAAATGGTTCTGCCAAGTTCTCTTGAAAATGTCACAGTTCTCTAGCAGATGTCTAAGTCTGGAACACCGATTAGTTGCCGTGATTATATCAGTGGTTCTATTGAACTGACAAAGTGTCTGAGTGTTCCATGTAAACACTACCTGTTTTGAACATTCAGATGCAATTTAGAGAGAACAAGTACAAACTAGGCTCCCTTGTTTCTTTGAAACCTAACAACATACAATATCATTCCAAAACTATTAGTACCATTTTGATTCTTTTATTAGTTGTTCCTGTGAATGGGATTTGCAAACTTTATCAAAACAAGTTGACCAGAGTTGAGCTTTAGAAGTGGGAATGATTTCTCCATCAGTTTCCGTACATGTCACCGTGTCACCATTCTCTGTGCATGACGTCACTAGTTTTTAGTCATTGTAATCCGTTATCCATTGCTTGTGTTACAAATGAAAATAAGGTCAAAACCCGATGGCAAGACCGAGATAAGAGACCAAAAGGAAATGTCTACTCATGGTTAATTTACCATTAGCCTTGAAAACGAGGAAGGGAGAAAGACAGAAAAAGCATACCCAGCCAATTGGTTACTCTGCCAATGGCCTCTAAAGTGAATAAGATGAAGGTAAATAGTAGCGAAATTCAATCATAATGATTGATCTCTTTTAAAACAAAAAGGCCCATCGTTGTTGTCATGATGATAGCAGGAAATCCTTTTATATACTAAACTGAAACTAATCGTCTATGATTTACTTAGAAATAGGGATTAATTTACCTTTAGATTAATCATATTACAATTGGTAAAAAAAAACTTTTTATAAAAAGAAAACAAAACGTCTTTATTTAATGAGCAGTGATACTCACTTTCATGCATGACATATTGTTTGTTTTGACCAATGGCTGTGAAGTTCATTCCAACATGACGTTGTGTACCCTCTCTTGCTAAAATCAGTGCTGAAATCTTAAAAGTTTAAATTTGAAAAACTGAGGAATGGTAATGATGAAGTTTAACAATAAACAAGTTCCGTATTTTTTCCAATATATATGCTCATAAGGCTTTGATGTGTCTTCGTATTAAAAAGATATATCCGTCAAAAGGATAAAGTCAGATGAAAACATTTGCTTATATTTGAAAAAAAATGAAATATCATTGACCAGATCAATAATTCTAGATTTATTCACATCATTCTCAGATCGCATATTTTTATCTCCCAAGCTTAGTATGGCAAAGGGCCACAAGTCTAGAGCACCAAGATCAAACATACTTCATTAGCAATAGTCTAAAAGACCAGCTTTCCAACAACGGGTCCATGTTGGATGATTCTCATTATTGGTATTTACCAAGAATAGCTCAGACAGTGAGATTTGAAAGATGAATAAGCAGCCTAAAAGCGTTATAAAGCATTATCATAAAATGGCCTCTTTTTACATTGTATAAATTACATTATTTTTTTTGCCAAGTTTTTTACGAGCAGAACCGTAAACTCTCTAATATCATTAATATACAGGAATGCTTCTTTTCTCCACTTTGTAATCTCTTATAAAACATGGGTGCTGTGAGATTATTCAATTATCACATTTTCATATCAATCCATCTTTATGTATAAAAATCAGAGACGGAAACATTTTCGCAACTTTATGATATTATTTATGACTCTCAAGTAAAACCAAAACTGAATAGGAAAACCCACTTGGTGTAATTAGTGCATCCTGGTGTTAAGTGAAAGTTGCTTATTTCAGGCTGTGTAGATGAATCTTATATGTTGTTTGTTTTTATTGATTCTGTACTTATTCTTTTCCTCCTCTTTATTCCCTCTCTCTTCATACACACTTCTTCTCTTTTTTTCTCTTCTTCTTCATTTTGAGTACTCTTTCTTTCTTCCCTTTCTTTTACCTCTTCTTTCCACCATTTCTTCTTCTATTCCTATTTTTCATTCTCCTTCCTCCTCTTCCTTGTCCTCTTAATCTCAAGTACTCTTTTTCTTTCACTCCCTGTTTTTTTCCTTCTTCCTTACAATGATCCTCCTTCTCTTTTCCTTATTTTTCTTTTCATTTTGTGATTAGTTTTGATACAGATGTGGGTCAGTATTTGATTTTTTCTGAGGCGGGGGGGTTACATGGGCTATAGAGAGAGGGGGAAGAGTTGAGGGAGAAACAGACGATATTGATGGGAGTGAATGAGGGGGTTTGAGAAGAAAAAGAAGATTGGTTAGTACAAGGATCAAAAGAAAAAAGAAGGAAGGGAAAGGAATGTGAGAAGAGGAAAATGAGGAAGAGAAATGAAGAAACAGTGAAAGGAAGGAAAACGAAAGGAAAAAGCAAAAGAAAAAAAAGGGAAAGATTTCTTTGAATGAAGAGAAAGAATAATGAAAGGGAAAGAAAAGGAGAACTAGACAAGGAAGAGAGAGACAGAGCGAAGGTGAGAAAGAAAGGAAGAGGAATGATGAAACTCATTATCACTTTTGCTGCTTTTATTATTTATCTCTCAGAACATGGCTTGATAACTTTCATACATTTCAGAATGGTCTCAATATTCTTATTGGCTGTCATGACGTAACAGATGGCACACAAAATCCTACAACATTGAACATTGATGCATAATTAATAATCAAATGAGGTTTCAATCACCTAAATAGCTGAAAAAAGTTTTGGATTGGAGATTATGACGAATTCACTATATTTGTATTTGCGTCTATTTTTATTATATTATATGTATTATAATTTCTCAGGCATGCCTCTTTCAAATACAACAGCTGTTCCACCAACAAAGCCTTTATCAGATAATGATTCTGGAGTCATATATATCTGTGCATATATATATATATATATATATATATATATATATATATATATATATATATATATATATATACACATATATATATATATATATACATATATATATATATATATATACATATATATATATATATATATACATACATATATATATATATATATATATATATATATATATATATATATATATATATGTATATATATGTCTTTATCTATCTATCTATCTATCTATATATATATACATATCTCTCTCTCTCTCTCTCTCTATATATATATATATATATATATGTATATATATATATATATACATACATATATACATATGTATATATATATATATATATATATATATATATATATATTCATATATATATATATATACATATATATACATACATGTATGTATATATACATATATATATACATATACATACATATTCACACACATCTATGTGAACGAAAAAGTTGGTTTACGAATTAGATTTTTGCTTGGATCAAATTATTTACGGTAGTGAGTGAAACAACAGTGACGATCGGAAAATAAAGAAATGAGCCCCAAATGGGATTTGAAATGCACACCTTTTTCTAGGGGAGTGCCTATGTATCTTTGCTCAAACCTCTACTCACCATTAAAGTCCTTGTAGATCAAGTGGTGAGCAAAAATTTAGTTCCTAAACTGTCTTTCTTTATTTGCATTGTCGGATACTAATATCCATTACTTATTTTACTGTTGACATGGAAATGATGATATTACATAGAAATATGTAAAAAAATTCAAGTAGTTCTGAGACTAATAGAAAACAAAAACAAAAAAACTGGTCAGTGAAGAATGAGTTAAGAGTGTTTTTCAGACCTCTGCTGACAGTAATGGTCCTGTTGGCTCAAGCAGTTGTGTAAAAATTCAGTTCAGAAACCATTTTTCTTTATTCACATTGTTGGATATTAATATCTATTTCTTATCACACATAAATATGTATAACATAATTTTCTTCAGCTGTTTCCATGTAATGGAATGAGACACTTTTATTATTATAGCTGTTCCTGAATTTTGACCTCAGTCTCAATATTTCAATTTCTAAGCAGATTAAGGGTATTAGTACTATTATTCCTGCTAGATTACCAAAAATACACATTGGAATAAACTAGAAGAAAGAAACAGTAGCAAAAGACAAAAGGGAACCTTGCTTGATCACAACTGTTTTGGTGGCTTTGTGGTTTGAGGCATCGTTGATGAAAAGCAAAATACCAGGGAATTCATTGAGTTGCAATAAGAATGAAAGACTAATAGAAAAGAAAATATTCCCTTGATAGAATAAGTAATTAAACACATAAATTAATTAATTAATTAATCATGGATGATGAATGTAAAAGAAGAGTGACAAAACTAATTTTGTTGAATTCAAATTTTCATGGAGATTTGATTCAGAGTTAAGGATTGTGTAAGGTGTCTCAAAATGTAGATCAACATAGATCATCAAATGTTGCTATTACACAACATTTATAATTGGATATTGTTTATAGATTCCCACATGAAAGAATCAATTACATAGAATTAATGAGTTTTATGGAAGAATATTCCAAACCCTTGTAATTCTTTGAGAGTTAAGGTGTGAATCTACATGCACAGGTCTCTATCTCTTTCTTTGTTATCATCCTGTTTGTATGTATGAGATGATGTGGGTATGGATGGATGTGTACTTGTTTATATATAAGATCATGTGTCTGCTTATGTACATATAAGATCATGTATGACACTTTGTGTATGGGTGAGGTCATGCATGTCTGTATATGTATGAGATCGTGTGTGTGTGTATGTGTGTGAGGTCATGTGTGTCTGTATACGTGATGATGTGTGCCTGTATACGTATTGGATCAAATACCTCTTTGTATATACATGAGCTCATGTATGTCTGTATATGTATAGGATCAAGTGTCTGCTTGTATATGTACAAGATTGTGTATGTATATGTATGAGATCATTCATGTTATGTGTGAGATCATGTGCCAGCTTGTATATGTGATGATGTGTGTCTGCATATAGGATTAAGTATCTTTTTGTATCTATATGAGCTCATGAATGTCTGTATATGTACAAAATTGTATATGAATATGTATGAGATCATTTGCGTCTGTTCGTATATGTTTGAGATCGTGTCTGCTTATATATGCATGAAATCATGTGTCAG
Source organism: Thysanoteuthis rhombus (assembly GCA_963457665.1). Taxonomy (NCBI): domain Eukaryota; kingdom Metazoa; phylum Mollusca; class Cephalopoda; order Oegopsida; family Thysanoteuthidae; genus Thysanoteuthis; species Thysanoteuthis major. Next base: position 26,480,635 of record OY735212.1, read on the forward strand.
TTTTTATAGGTATAAGATCATATCTGTTGGTATGTGTATGAAAACATTTCTGTCTGTCCGTATATGTATGGGATGATGTCTGTGAAAGTCTGATCATTATGTCAGTCTCAATGCAAAAGTATGCAAAGCTACCCGATTTTGAATTGATAGAGCATGTGAAGGGCATTGATGTTTTTGCTTATATTTGTGCATGTCAAATGATGCGTGCTTAATTGAAAAATAGAAGATGCAGGCACAGGGTGAATGATGTTTCAGTAGAGAAATAACCTGCTGCCATCACCACCACCAAACTCCCACCCACCCAGTCAAAAATGCTGAAGGAGAATTTGATAATCTCCTTCACTTTGGCTTTGAAGGAGTGTGAAAAGCACTTCACTAAAAAGTAAGCAGAATGGAGAATACAAAAATATTAAAAAATGAATGAAAGAAAAATTGATTTTTTTTCTTTAAATTTCAAATACAGTCATACATTAAAAAAAAAATGATAAAGGAAAATGAAAATCTTACAATTTTTTTCATCTTCCCTTATTAGAATTGTTTTTGACGATAATATTTTTTTTAAAAATCTGCTCTTTCAATAACAATTTCTGGAAGTGTACACTGATATCGAGTGTCGTATCCATCAAAAATTTGTTTATGAACAGATTGGCCCTTCTGCCTAGGATTGGAGTATTATATTGGAATCAAAAGCAAAAATTGACTGATATGAGATCTGAAATTCTAAAGAAAAGATTCAAGATATGACAAGTAAAGTAATGAGAACAGCACATCTCTCATGGATCAAATAAAGGATTTCCTTTAAAATTCCAAGAAGTTCATTGATAGTCACGGATTACTTTGAAAGGTTGGAGTGCGCTGTGGTCAAAACATGATAAAGGCAGCAACAAAGCTAATTCAAAAGAATCAATGTATAATAGCAAACACACCTTGTTACAGAAATTCAGATAAAGATTTGATTTATTTTCTATTCTCATTAAGTTACTATGTAACAGTATTTGTGAGTCAGATGAATTCTGTGATATTCTACTGCAAAACATGATAAAACTGTCTCTTTGTAAAAGGAATGAAATGCCACTGCCCAGTATGTTTTGTGTTTCCAACTGATTGATTACAGCAACAGACTTGAGCTATGGCAGATATTGAAAAACATCCACGTTAAAAAGAAATACAGCTGGCGCCAACAACAGAAGATAATAGATTTTTGGCCTGACTTCCAATACGATTATTGGGCTTTCTTTTTTCTGCAAGACAGAAGCGATATCCACAGATTCTAACTGAAAATAGCTGATACCAATGGAGAAAGAAGGAAAAAAACAAAAGTCTGTTTGCAAAAATATATCTTTCAAAGTTTGTAGCAAGAAGCAACAAATGATGAATGGAAAGACGGAAGCAAAAATCAGGAAAATCATTTTTCAAGGAATCCCCCAAAAAGAATAGATTCTGAGATTGTTTTACATCAAGAACAGCAAAATGCATTAAGTATTTTCCCTCTTTTTTCTTAGAAGTAAAAACTGTGCAAAAAGCATAACATGCCAATCATGCTTTTTCTTCTTTGTGTGTATGGACTTGGCTCTGGTAGAAGGTAACGAGTTTTTGAAAGAAATACAATAGGATCAAAAGATACTGACCCAAGATTCAAAAGCTAATATATGTAACCCACTATATTGTAGAAATGCACTGAAAAGCACTAATCAATTAATTTGTATAATTATTGATGAGAAGAGAAAAATGCATTTAAAGATGTCTGTGAATAACAGATCTATAAATCCATTGCCTAGCATGTAGTTATTAGCTGAATTTTGATCTGGAATTTCAACTATTTGATGCATAAAATAAATTCTTTTCTCATCATTAGCCTGTGGACTCATTGATATATATATATATATATATATATATATATATATACAAATATAATTATTGAGTCATTCGCAAACAGCTGTTTTGTTGTATTACAACTCTTCAGTGTGGCTATATACAATCTATTATCCCGTGCCATACCCCAAGGCAGGATTGAAACCTTCGCTTCAGACCCGGTGACTGGTATCCTACCTCTGCACTAGGGAACTGGATGGTCAGTAAAGCTGAATTTAAGCAATATATTTATTCAGCTTATATTCCCCATCCACCAGAGTGCTCTACTCCTATGGAAGAGCATTGAATAAGCTTACAATGAACAAGCTACCTCACTTAAAGAGTGCTCAGCCCTGAATAGATTGGCGTTTATACATATGTATATATATATGTATATATACATATATATACATATATATACATTAATGTATGTGTGTGAGTGTATGACAATGTGTACCTCAGGCAGGACAATATTAAGTTAGTAAGGTCAACCTAGAGTCTTTCTATGGTTTTGAGTTTTTGTTCTGATTGCTTTTTATTATCTGGTTTAAAATTTGATATTCAAACATTTGGTGTCTGAGATCTCTTTTTAAAGATTCAAATTGATTTAGATATGTTTATGTTTTGAGAAGAGACTGTGGTATCCGATAGCTCATTCCTGATTTGACTGAGAAGGGTTTGTTTTTTTGCTAACCCTGATGGCCATTTGAATTTGTAGCTTCTTGCTGTGACCTCTGATTGCACTGTTTACGTATGGATGTAAGATGATTACATCTGGACAGATGCAGCATTTACAGTCTTGGTTGTTTAGATCTATGGTTATCCTGTATATATCTTGCAGACCAGCACAGGTTTATCAGTAGGATAGAGTCTCCAGATTGATTTCTTTTAGCCTTATTGGATATGACAAAAGTTCAATGCTGGAAACTATCTTTAGGGCTGTTCTTTGTACTCTTTCTGATACTGATTTTATTGTTGTATGTCTTCTCCTCAACACTGGTTTTGTGGTTTTTTCTTCAAGAATAGAGATTGTCTCGAGAATTATCACTCTGTTCTCCTATTGGCAAATTGTGAGTTTATTAGTGTTTTCTATGGAATGCTCCAAAAAACAAGAATTACACTTTGAAAACTAATCTCATCTTTTCAGATATTTTGTCTCGTAAATATCAAATTCAGTGTGATAAGCAAGAGCTTGTTTTTTAGTTTTTTTTAAACAAAACTCTCAGATCTTTTCAGATCTTCAGGAATTGAAAAATAGTTATAATCAAATTGAGAATTGCAAACTCTTGAATCAACACCTGAAGACTAGTCATGTAGAACTTGGAAATTCTGGCATCTTGTAATTTAATTTCTTCTTTTTTGTACCGTCAATATTTCAGACATTTGAAATGTTTCCGGCAGTGGCAATAAAAGAGCAGAAATAAAAAAAAAAAGAACAAAAGGTGCACAGTTCTGCGATTGTAATTTTATTAGTGTTTATGATGCTCTCACTACTGTCTGTTTTGAACTTTATTTTGAATTATGACAAGAAATATTGGAAAGTGTCTGTGAATTTTTTTGGTTATATTTCTAGATAGATGAGCAGACTTTTATTTTCTTTGTAGCCTGTCAAGAATTTCGATGTTCTCAAAAAGTTAAACAAGGATAGTGTTTATTAGATTCTTACTTTTTACTGGTTTCGAACTGAAACGTGATATAACCAGATGAGGTTGTTTTAGGTTTTTTCCATGCTTACTACTAGGGCCTTGTGCCTGACTAAACTTGAGCTTTTACAGTAGTACAATAGTTAGAAAGCTTATCTCTTAGATTAGTCATTAGAATAGTGTTTGGTATTCACTTGGTACCTCCCGAAATTTTCATTTCTTTCATGTCTATTGTATTTTAGAATGTCAAAATTCTGGTTTGAGGGGGGGCATGAGCTTCCTCTACCATACATGATGAAATCAGTGCCTCTTCCAGTGAGTTCTTGGAACTATTCTCCCCTGACCTGTGCGTTGAAACCTTTATCTTCCAGTGAACCAGGTGGACTTCACCAGCATTCCAATTTTTTGTCATATTCTGAGAATTTGAATTATTCAGCATGTGGCGGTTAAAAAATTTAGCAGTTATCAATAGTAACTTGATCATTTATAAAAACAACAAATATATATTAAAAAACAAATTTTAAATCTATCAAAGACATTTGATTTTTTTTTAAATTGTGATGAACTATCCTTGTTCCACATGATCATTATATAGCAGCAAATATATCTTCCAATACATTTATCTATTCATTTCACATATGGGTATACAGGTTGATTTGGTGATACAAATTCCAATGTGTTTGTGTCTACTCAGAGATTTTTTCTGAATCTCTTTCTTATTTCAAGAGGACATTTACTGTAAATTGAAACATACAAGTCATCCTGGTATTTATGTCATCTTCAAGTTTTTTTTTCCCAAAAGTCTTGTTTAGGCCTATACTTTTTCTAGCTATATTTCATATTCATAGTGCATCAACCCAGAGTTTTTGAAAGACTTTTAGGTTTGTACTCCACAATTTATGATAATCTGATTTTGAGACTGATTCATCAATACATTCTCAGAAAATTGAGCTCATTCTTTTTGTTATTTCTGTTGCTTCCATGATATTCGAGCCTTCTTCAGGTGAACTATCTATATATATCAAGAGAAGGACAGTTTCTCTGATCGTGCCAAGTAAAATGAAAATTGCAAAGTGAATTTTTTCATCTGTGGCAACCCTTGTAACAGAGATTACAAATATTGTTTATGTCTGCTCAGAGATTTTTCCTGAATTTCTTTCTCTGATTTCGAGAGGACACTTAATCTGATCTTGAGACTTATTGATCTTGATGTAGCTGATGACTTGAGTGTCTGGTTCAGACATTTGATGGTACTTATACAAAACTTTCTTTGTTTAAAGAATGAATATGATTCTGAAATCACTTGGATGTAATTAATGCTCAATCAACAAAGAAGAGAAATAACAAAAAGTTAATGATTTTTTAATATATGTATACCTATATACACAGTGGGCCCACATCTTACGTGATTAATTGGTTCCACAATTCACCACACTATTGAAAAACCATGTAGGTTCAAGACCCACTTATAAAAGTGCTTTAGCAAAGAAACTTTATTTTTATCATGACAATTAAATACAACAAAATCATGGAACTCTCTAATCGGTGGAAGTAATTCAACTAGCTTCTCTGGGAGCAACCATGAATTATGATAAGGGGATTCTATCTCATTTCTGTCTATTGATCAGATACCAAAGCCTATGTACGTCAATCTTTTGGAGGAGGTATAACATCAGGTTCCCTGGAAGTTGATGGCTGAGAATTTTCAAGAGTAGAATGAGGCTTTACAATTTTGCATTTGTTGGTAAAAAACATAGCTACAGGAAGCTACTTCTTTTTCTTGGCTTCATCAAACAACTGTTACAGTGGCTCTAGATCGACTGCTATTACATGTAGGCTTTGTTTCATCACAGGGTCACACTCCTTTATCATACCTGGTTATTTGATGTCTTCCTCAATCATATCAGAGAAGCCTTCTCTACGAACGTAGGTAAGTCCTTGATGTCAACTGTCTGACTCTTTAATGCATTCCAGGAGGCACTGACTGTCTCCTTGAGTGATTCAGACTAAGTTAAACTGAGTGTGCCAGACTAAGTTAAACTTTTTGCTGAGTTTAATGTAGTGAAACACATGTCACAGTGAGGAAAGAAAAAGGGAATCATTAGTTTTAGCGAAAATCAGTTGTGGGGTTAGCTGGCCAACAGCAGTCTCTCTTACAAAGAGTTTTGACTTACCTAGCTTAAAAGTAGCTTTCTCTTCTCATTGGTCGACTCTTCAAAGAAAGACACCCTGGGGTACAGTGTCAGTAACAGGGAAATTGGAATTATAATAGGATCACTATGTGAATGATACTAGAAGCATTCACATCCCCGACTGGTTAGGAGGAGAAGAGAGTTGAAGATGGACAATCTATCAGGTCAGCAACTGAAGCTTGTGAGAAGAGACATGTGTCTTTCTGAGCTATTGAAGCACTAGAGGAAGTAGATAGGAAAGTCAGTGTCCAATAGATTTAAATATTTTGTTAAAGAAAAACTTTGACCTTTTATACTTTGTCTGAATTTGATCCCTTCATTTTTCCCTCTAAAATCTTTTTCTGGTTATTATTTTCACAAGATTTTGGGGGCATTATTATTGTGATTTCAACAAGCTGTTAAATTCACAAGAGCTTCTTCTCAAATTTTTGTATTGTGTGCAGATACATTTTGACATGTTTTCACAACATTACCTTCATATGACACAAGGCCAAATGTCAGAAAATGGAGCTAGAAAGATTGTTATACAATTTTTCCAAGTGTCTTTCCTTCTAATTCCTGGCTCCTAACTTGGCTCAAACACTAACCATTGGTGCTGGTGGTAGATATGTAATTATTTTAGCCACAAGAAACCCCAAAGCTAAGCTTGATATCGGTCAAAGAAAAGATACTTGATGTAACATAACCCATTTAGGTTTCAGTAAACCCCTCTATATATAACCTCTTAAAATCATATGAAAGCTCAATCATATGAAAATGAAGGCTCCAATCCTCACTTGGCAATATTAGCTACTTTTGTAGGGAAAGGAACTTCTGAAATAATTGGGATAATGTCCTTTGAAGGGAAAAGTAAATTAGTAGCTTTGGTTCTTATCACAGGAAGGTAGATAGGAAAAAAAATTAGAATGGACTCTGCGTGTACTTGATGGAAGAAAAGAAGCAGAGGAAAATGAATATATAATCAAATATCCCCACCCCCAGGCAAATGGCAAAACCAATACAACATTGATGGTCATAAAGATGAAAACTGACAGCCTGAAAGTGTTGGGCACTCAATCATGGGGCCTTAGTTTTGGGGAAGAGGAGGAGAAGCCATCAGTTGGTCCCTTGGTTGAGACATATTGGAAGGGAGAAGGGTCAGTTGTGGGGGCCCTTTGTTAAGATATGAGCCTGAGGGGAGAAAGAAAGGGAAGGGGAAAAAGAAGGAGAGGACAGAAAGAGAGAGAACGAATTGGAGAATGAAGGGTTGTAAAACTTTCATAATTGTCATTGGTTGACAGTTTTCCATTGCAAAACTGTGTTTCTGACTCTAAGTGGAAAGTAATATTTCCCTGCGGACAAATATCCTCCAAATCATTACTCGAGGGTTTTTTTTCTTCTTCAAAAAGAGAAAACCTATTTATTTGTTATTTGGAAACAAACTTTGTGCCCCAAGTGAGGTCAGTGTATGATGATTCTGTTGTTTGCACGAATAGAGTCAATCCTTATTTTTAGGATCAACACTTGTGCATACTTTGGATTATATGCAGGATCAGAGTATCAGAGCACTCTGTCAAGGATCAAAGTATCACTCCCCAGCCCTCCGTTTGGGATGAGTGTGTAGTATCTGTGTCTTCTATCCAGAATCAAATGAACTTCAGCAATGGTCATGTGCAACAATCACGTTGGAAATAAACTCACAACGATCAAGATTGAAAACATGAGTACATCTGCCTAGATCAACAAATCTCCATGAAATCCTCAAAAGAAGGAGAAATCAAGCAAAGAATCACTCTAGGATGGCAAGCCTTTAGCGTAATATATCAGGGAAAAAACAGGTCCAAGACATCATAGAATCTATTGGAAAACTCAAATGACAATGGGCAGGTCATGTTGCAAGAATGGCCTACATGTGCTGGGCATCACAACTCACAACATTTATCCCCTACGATCACATGCAAAACTAAAGCTGACAGAATACAAAATGGATAGATGAAGTAGGCAAGCCCAAGTAGTATTGACTCCGCGATGCCCATGATAGAGAGTTGTGGCAGATCCCCGGGAAGGTCTATGTCCAATGACAGATGATAAAAGATTGATGATGATGATGATGATGAACTGTCTAGGAGCAGAACATAGTTTCTGTATGTTTTTTTTAAAGTATTATAACCCCAATATATATATATATATATATATATATATATATATATATATATATACATATATATATATATACATATATATATATATACATATATATATATATATATATATATATATATATATGAATACACATAATGTTCTATACATGCAGATTTTTTTTTTCTGATTATATATATAAATTTCATCCCTCTATCTTGAGTCGGATCTTTCCCTGCTACGTTTACTGCCCCAATTCATTAGTCTTTTACTCCATCCATTATCATCTCTTTTGGCTAAATGCCCATCCAATCTCTATTTTTGTTGCCTAAATTTTGTATATCTTTAACCCTAGTCCCGGTTCTGATCCATGTTGATTTTTTTCTATCTCTTGAAGATATTTGCATGTGTATCTCTTTCCAAAGAGCACACATATACTATACTCTGAGGCAGAAGTGCCAAAAAGTGACACTTTTATCCTAGGCAGAGCAGACAGATACTACACACTGATCTGTATTCACTCACTTCCTTATGAAAGCAAGATGTGACACAATGTTTGTTTTAATGTGAGGTTCCATATGGAGAGCTCAAAAACATTACTCCAATCCCTGCAACTAGTGTTGCAAAGGCATCAGAGTAAGCTTAACCCTTACCATTTAGTGCCCGAGACTGGGCAGGGTTATTTTTTGAGGCAACAGAACTAAAAGTAGGCCTCCTGCACTCAGCAATACAGAGCCTAAATAGACCATCATTGGTTATAGTATTCCAACCGGCATAAAGCTACCAAAGAATGTACTGCAAGCAGTTACTACACTCTGATCTAAGGCAAAGAACTGGAGAGCAATGCTGCAATCCTAGGCAGAGCATAGAAATACTGTGATTCTGCACAGAAGTGCCAATTCATACAAAGATAATCCCATCATTTCGGATTTCCTATATTATAATAAATCATAAAAGAAACTAGCATTGACAGTCTTGTCCTTACACGGAGATTTCCTTACAGACTGCAGCTCAAGTTAACCCCTATGATAATTTGTGAGAAAATAACCCATTTACTTGTCTGAGGGGAAGGTACATGTACCAAATATGATGATTGATGGTTTTAAACAGTTTATTCGTTTTAATACAAGATTTCAGATATTGATTCTAGGTTGATGTAATTGGAACATAGCCAGAATTATATGCTTTAGATGGAAAATCCATTTGACTGATAACTTTTAGGGGTTGAAATCTGAGAAAAATTTTCATTATCCATTTTTAGGGACCAAATAATTGGGATGATTTTTTTTACTTTTATGGATTAAAATCGAGGGACAACCTTTTTTTTTACTTTCAAAGGTGAAAAATTGATTTTTTTTTCTAGGGGTCTTACAGACTGTAAAAGAAATTTGCAATGACATCCCAGTTGTCATACAGAGCTTTTCTTACTGACTGCTGCAAATATTTACCCTGACAATAATTAGTGAGATAATGATCCATTTACTTGTTTTAGAGGAAGACACACATGCCAAGTGAGGTAATTGATGGTTTCAAACAGGTTATTTGTATTAATAGAAGATTTCACATGCCAATTCTTGTGTTGATGTTGAAGTTAAAGATTGATGTAATTGGAACTTGGTCAGGATTTTATGCTATAAATGGAAAATCTATCTGTCTGATAACTTATGCCTCAAGAGAAAATCTCATTAGATTGAAAATTTCTGAAAAGTCCTCTGGTTTATACTTCCATTATAAATACTAGTTTTGTTAAATTCATTTCAGATTAAGGCAATCCATCCTGATGAAGACTAATGATCGGGGCAGTGATAAACTCATATCTTTATTTTGCATGAAGGTCTGAATACTAATTTTTAGGTAATCCTTAAATTTAACTTGCTGCCATTCCTTTGAGAAGCAAAAGGAAATTCTGAATACTGCTTTTTGAAATTCATAATTTTAAGCTTGAACTTTAGTCTCAGGCTTTGTATCTCTGCATCTACTAAATGAGCTAACCAGAATCTTGATTTCAGTATACTCCTCTGTGTTCATCATGTTAATTCAATCATCTGCAAACATGTTTTTTAAAAAATGCGTTGTTTTTTAGATTCAGCAAAAAGACAATATTTATCATTTTGATTTTAGTATTTTATGAAATATTTTCCAGTTTCACCTTCAAATTTTTTGTAATATTGTTGGATAGGCTAACAATACTAACAATATAATAGATAACCGTGCCATATATGAAATATGGAATCTCTAGTGTTACACATGTTACTGTAAATGGATTGGTCTGGTCAGTAAATTTGCCACCATTGCTCTTTTGTTTGAAACTCAATATAACTAATGTTTTGAATGAAGGAGTCCACAATACAACATATCAACAACAAAGAGGCATCTCTATGAAAAGCTCATGTCCCAAAAATATCATTGTTTACAATTTCTCCATCAGGAAAGCATTTTGAAAAACATTGCAGCCTACGGGTAGTTTTATGAGAATTGTATAGCAGTCGATGCTGTTTTGTTATATATGTGTGTATGAGGAGAATTTCAAAGTATATATATATATATATATATATATATATATATATATATATGGGGAGTGCGAGTATATGAGTGTGTATGTGTAAAAGCATTGGTATATCAATGTGAGCATGAGGATTTTTCTCATTAATGACATAAGGCTTGAAGAAAGAGAAATAATGTTAACCCTTAAAAACTCCAATCTTAGTTGATATAGGTAAGTGAATATGCGTGTATGTGATAAAATAAGCATAAATGAATAGGTACATGGGCATGAATATATATATATATATATATATATATATATATATATATATATATATATATATATGTGTGTGTGTGTGTGTGTGGCCATCCTGAAAATGATTCCCAAAAGTGAAAAAAATCTTGATAAGAAAATTATATATTTTTATCAATATAATACAATTTAAACAAAATTGAGAATAATTTCTCGTGTGGGAATGGAAGCAAAACGGAGATACAAAAAAAAAGAAACAAAGAGTCATTAGGTATAAATAAGTGTTGAAGTCAGATGGTTGGCAGCAGTTCCCTCTGGAAGCATGTCCATTTTGGCTTGTGCCTGGAAGTTGAATGAGCCATGGCCGAACAAATAAGAACCATAACATATCACTATCAGGAGATATGAGGAAATGCTCAAATGTTTAGCACTCTCTCATTCACTCAAGTAACACTCTCTCTCTCTCTCTCTCTTTCTTTTTGATTCGCAACCAAATGTTTCGACAAGGAAAAAAAAAACGCTTCTTCACAAAGAAAATTGCAACTTCTTTTTTGTTTTTCGACATCTGAAAGTACACTACATTAAAGTCTGAGTAGAGTTGTTCTGAAATTTGCAATTCAGACTTGGTTTCAATCTAGATTTCAACTCTATGAAGTGTCAATGAGCATACACATGATACTTGATCTCTGGATTCAATCTGAATGAAATGTAGGTATCAACCAACGTCTTTTGAATCCTACATCTAATCCTCCTTTGGTTCTATCCTGACTTGTCTATGTGAACCCAGCACTCATCCATAATCGTGTGGAAGAATTTTAATGGTCTTGCAGCCCGAGGTCATTAAAATCGATGCAGATTCCCGAATGTCAGGACAGCAATAAAATTTCCCCATTTGTACCTTCCACCCCAAATAACTTGATACCAAAGTAATGAGGCCAGTGGGTTCTACTGAGTTGGAAGACATTACCTAAAACCAAAGTACTTGCTTAACATTCTCATTACAGGGAAGAATTGAGTGCTCAGCCAAAAGCCAGAGACATTAATACTTGACTGTAGGGGAAAACATCAAAGTTTTAACGATCAAGATAATGGATTGGTTGCATAAGGACCATATTCAGTGGAGTTATTCTGGAAAAGGTCCTGAAACAATGTCCGTTGATTTCCTGCAGAAACTTTGAGATAAGGGGTGACGTAGAAATAGATACGTAGATAGGCAAAGAGAAGGAGAGAGACATAGGCAGAGAAGGAGAGGGAGAGAAAAATATAGATTTATAGATAGACAGGCTAACTGAGGAAGAGAGAAAGAGAAAGAAATAGAGAAATAGATAGAGAGATAGATAGAAGTAAGTTAAGTATAAATTAAACTGATCTAGAGATAGATATAAAAAAAGATGAAGGCATTAATATTTTGCTTGATATTTAAAACAACGTCAAATGATATAAAGATGTATACATGTGTGCATTTTTGTAGATCGATTATCATTGATATATATTGTTTGAAGTCATAAAAATAGCCGTATATAGAGGGCTCTTTCTCTTTGGAATTACATACAAATGTTGATTGTGCCGGCAGTACATTTTTGATCCCAATAGCCAATTCTGAATGCAATTAGGAAGTGATCTGATGACAAACAGGTTTAGTTAGTCACTCACTAGGAACCATTATGTGTCCAACGTTGTTTGGCTGCATGTCGTGTTGGGGGTGATCAATTAATGAAGTGGGAAAAGGGATGATTGATAAATGACTTTTGTTAGACAGTGATAACAAAAAGTTTTCAAAAAGCAACTGTGTACATAGGTGGACATGAAAAAGGGACCAATTTAGCATAAATTCATATTGTATACTGAATCCCTCCACCTACATACCTAGTGGAGGGTGATTTTTAAAAAACAAAAAAAGTTTTTCCATTCATAATTGGGATTAAAGATTTTTCATGTTGGTGATGCAGGCTGACTTTGTATCACACATACAGGAAGTACCAAATGAGCTAGAAGGCTTAAAATTCAAACCTTTACTCCTAGTTCTGTTGAGGAATTTTTATTTTCAAATTTCTCCCATGAATCAATTTTCAGTGTGACATTCTATTTGTAAAGTAAGTTTATGTTAAATTGATGCCATAGTTTATTCATGCTTTTTTTTTGAATATTCAGACTTATTCAGCGATCACTGCCCATCAAAAGCCAAGAAAAGTAACTTATTCATTAAGCGCCTTTGTCCAATTTTTTAATTGATCCTCTGTCAAAAGATGTTGGTCACGTGTCAGCTTCTATTGAGTGACTAACCAAACCTGTATTTTTTCAAATTGCTATGATTATCTATTCTGTACTGGTTACAAATGTCTTCTACTTTGACATTAGTAAACAGACCTTCAGCATTAATTCAACACACAAATGCCTCAAAATACTGCTCTCTGTAAAACCTAATAACAGTATCATAGTTTCACTAGATGCTGAAAGTCTCCATACTAATGTTCCTGTATAAGACACTATAGACATCATCTCACAATATATCAAGAGTGTGGTTCCAAAACACAATAAGCACCATTTGGAAAAAATGTGTTCTATCAACTGAAATAAATCAAATTATGAGTTTGAATATTCCTATCTTATTACAACCTCTTCATGATTTATAAGGTTTTGATAAGATGAAAAATTCAAATAGAAAATTAGATTTTTAATTCAATTAAACACATTTATTTTCTAAATGGTGCTTATTATTTTGGAACCTCAAGTGTACGAACACTCTTTCAAACTACCTGAAAAGAAACATTATTCTCAGTAAGCTTTATCTAGCTTATACTACGAAATACCTTGTGCATGTTAATACACATTCATGTACACAAACACACGTATATGTATATTTCTATCTCTATAAATGTATAATCTAATTCTTTCATGATGTGAATATATTTTGTGACAAAATCTTTCCACTCTTTATATATACATATGTATATAAATATATATATATATATATATATATATATATATATATATATATATATATATATATATATATATATATGGTCTAGAACGATTACAGCTTTAATCACTGAACACATTAAAGAACTTTTCCAAAAATTATTTTGTGTTGGAATCATCAGTTGTTTACCATGTAACTGTTTCAGGGATTTTAAAAACGTAACAGTTACATTAACCTGGCAGAGAAGCAGAGTTATAAAATCAGACTGAGTGCAAACAAACTTACATTATCATCTTTAAGAATACTAGTTAACGGGGAAACTTCTTCAAGTTGTTTTCTACTAACGTATTCAACCAAAGAACTTGACAATATATCATGTTCATATATGTATAGATAGTTAACTGGAACACACAGAGAGTAATATATATATATATATATATATATATATATATGTATTATAATAATAATTCAGTCATCCACAAACAGCTGTTTCATTGTATTACAACTCTTCAGTATTGCTATAGACTACCCATTACCCATCCAGTACCATGAGGTAGGATCAAAACCTTCGCTTCAGTACGGTCAGTTGGGTTGAACTTAAGTGATATTTACTCACGCATATATTCCCCATCCACAAGAGTGCTCTATTCCTAAGTTGGAAGAGTATGTATATATATATATATATATATATATATATATATAATTTTTTGAGTGTTTTAGCAAACCATCTACACACATCGATATGATAATCACAATTTTTGTATTTTTATGTACTTATCCTTGACAAACTCATTTCTCAATGGTAACTTTCTGTGATAGATGATTAATTGATGAAAAAGAAATAGTTATCATTTGCATTCTGTGTAGCTATATCAAGCTACTTTATGTCTATGAGGGAAAAATCAAGTTCCAATCTGAAATAACTCACTCACAGATACATATGCATCTACACATCTGTGTGTGAGTATCATATTTATTTTGAGGATGGTTTTCTCTAACCATGATTCATTACATACATACATGTATACACAAATATATAGGTATCTATAAATATTTCTATGAACATTTAGAAATGAATTTGTGTGTACGCATTGAGTGTGTGCGTTCTTCTATGATGGATGAGTCCCAGACAAAAGTGTACAAGGACAAATATATACATGAATTTATCTTATATATTATTTCTGAATTAGTCTATAAGTAAAAGAAAACAAACTAGATAGATAAGTCATAACTTTTTAAAAATTCATTCACATTTTACATATATAAAATCAAACAGTCAATAAATCAGCTTTCTAGCAGACTTGAACCCTGACCCAAGCCCACTAATCTTATCCACTGTTGATTCTTCTAGGATAATATCTTGATCGTTTGACTATTTTATTCTCTCTATTGGTTCATCCCACTGTATCCAAGAGATCAAAGAGAAAAATAGCAATAGGAAAAAGCATACTGCACTAGTTAGAGTTTATCGAACCTGACCTGAAATCTTTGAATAAGGAGTAATTTATCTTTGACGGTACAAAATAGAGAAATTATTCTAATTTGTACTTTAATCACTTTTTGATTTCTTTAACTGGAGTTGCTTTTTCTAAAATTTCTCAGAGGTGTATAAATACAACAGTGATTCTGGATCATCTCAGTATCTTTTCTGTTTTTGTGAAAGGAAAAATGTCAGAATAAATTCAAATGTTAATCATGTGAATGGGTAGAAATGTCCATAAAATTCTCCAGGTGTTCAAACTTTGGCTTAATTCATATCTCATAACATTGCAATTATTCATATTTTAATATTTTAGTCCAAAAAGATGAGGAGTACAAGAATATTTTAGAGATGACCAATACTAATAAAAGACACACAAGATTTAATGTAAGCAAAGGATTGAATTTCAGTCAAAACATCAAAAGTCTCAAAATTTTCTAGTTTTTTCTGCCTGTTGAAGTAATGAGAATTGAGTTTATTCTTTACGATATAAAACAATAAAACGCAAAAATCTAATTCTAAATCTTCCGGATATCATGAGCATCCCATTTATGCATTAAATGTTATTATTGGTTTCATGATTTATTCATTCATTTCAAGAGACATATTAAACAATCAATATTGCTATTTTTATATATTTTTTATACATTATTTTCAAGTCTTAAAGTCATGAACTGCAGGATATCACTTCTAATTGATAGTGGAACTCTTCTAAATTGACCATTAGGTAGATAATGTTTTGTTTTCCAAATGAATGCTTGTTTTGTCAAATTCACACAATTATAAAATCTTCTGGTGAAATAATTGTTAGTTTTATGATAACATAACAAAACAGGTCTGGGTTACAAAGTGTAGTAAACAATAGTTTTGTCTGCATTTGAACGATTCATAGCAGCATATATATAGGAGATTTTTATCCAATGTTTCTGTTGCAATTATAGCTTTTGACTGAGCTGGAGTGCTGGCTGGATACCCAACCAACAGGCTTAACTGCCAAGCTATTTTATCCATAGCTGGAAGGAGAAGTGGATTCATACGTTTTGCCAAGAGCATTAGTAAGAAGTAAACTCATTCGCAAATTCCATTTTCTAGGCCAGTAAACACTATGCCATTCCTCACCAGTCTTTTTCCCTTCCTTTCTTCTTCCTTCTTTCTCTCTTTTTCTTCTTTTTTTAGGGTTTTGCTTATATCTATCAGAAAAACCTTCATTTTCTTAGAGCTTTGAAAATGACATCCAGTTTTTTTTTTTATCATCAGAATGTGTCTCCATAGTTTGATAAATAGATAGTTTTATTGATTGATGGGTAACTGAGCTGATCAGAAAGGTTTTTATTTCCAAAGTTTGGGTTCTTAAAATAGTTTCCCTTACCGAACGCATTCAGCCCCAAGATGTAGATTGTTCTTTATTAAAGCAAGACCCAAATCAATACTATTTGTAACCTTTTTGTTACCCACACATGACACGTTCACTATCATCCCTCTTTGAAATGTGAAAATGATCTCACAACACAGCAAAGCAGATGCCTATACACGCTAATGGTGGAATAAAAGGTTTCCTTTGGATTTTTACTGAATATAGACAGCTTGGCATATATATATATATATATATATATATATATATATATATATATATGTATATATATAAATACATATATATATGTATGTGTGTGTATGTTTGTGCGTGTGTGATCTTTATTACAGAGAAGATATTATTACAGAGAGAAAAATCACAAACCCCCAAAATATATACATCATTTTATATTGCAGATCCTAAAAGCATATAGATCTTCATCATCATCATCTTTTACTGTCTTTTGTTGAACATAAACCTTCAACATGATTTGCCAGACCTCTCTATCATAAGTTGCGCTGTGGAACATACTGAATTTGACTAGCTGGTCATGCAATCTTACTTTCTATGGGACATAATTTCACATACAATCTCTGGGGACCCTTGTTGTCAGTTGCGATATCCAATGGTTGTCTAACATTCTCACAACATGTCCAACCCATTGTCATTTGATTTTTCAAATGGTTTCTATGATATCTCGGACTTCTGTATTTTCTCAGTGCAACATATCTACGAACACAGCAGTTCCTTCATCTGGCTAGATAAAAACTGTGTGCAATTTCAACAACAAAAAGCAATGAAAAGAGGTGATATAAGCTCATCCAAACTTTTCACAATCTCAAAAGAAGAAATCAAGTAAAGAATCACTCTAGAGTGACAAGCTTTCATTAGAGCAAGCATGACTTTCAAAAACAAAAAGATCCCACTTGTCCTAAAAAGAAGGTTATACAACCAATGCACCCTCACAATACTCACCTACAGAGCAGAGGCATTGGGCATCAATTGGTATCCAGCCCATCTTCTTTTTGCTTAATTATTAGTAAAATATCCTTCACTCAAGTTACTCCCTCTGATCATTGTTGATCTTTTTGTATCTCTTAGTTATCCCAAGCATTGCTCTTTCAATGGTTCTCTGTGTGATTTTAAGTGGGTTATTTTGCTTTTAGCTAATTGGCAAAGCACTCTTCAATGTCTGTATTCATACCTAATGATCTCTTGACGATTGTTATGCAGAGTTTCACTTCCCTATTATCATCTTTCTTCAACTTTATTAATTGTCCAAAGTTAATGTATTTGTCAACCTCTTCTAGAGTCTCGACCTCTATTCCTGTAGTCTATTTGGGGACTCTATTGATGAACATTACATTTGCCTATTTTTTTTACTTTCCCTATTCAGATAAATTCTTCTTGAAGATTCTCCCTCAAAATAGGTTTTTAGTAGGGAGGTTCAATTTGCAAGGTAAATTTATGCTAAATTAATCCTTTAGTTAGTACCTAGAGCAGTCAAACTTTCTTTATGAAAATTCAGCCTTTCTTTAGAAATCTCTGGTTAGTCATATATTTGAAACCGTCAGATGACCAATGTTTTCTGGCAGCATGCTTTGTTGGGAGGTGATCAATTAAATTGCAAATAGGGGTAATCAATAAATGAATTATTTCTCTTGCCTATTTTCTGTCAGAGATCACTAAAAAGTGTCTGAATTTTTGAAACACAAACATAGATGCAGCCAGGCACTAACTCAAGGATCAATTTTGCATAAACTTGCATTGCAAATTGAACACCCCACTGAAACCTATTCAACCCCTCTAACTCCATTGGTGTAACCTGTATGCACAATTCATATGTACATGCTATACATACATATCCGATTATAAATTCAGTCATACTACATTCTACCCCATTAGCTGATTTTATTTCCATACTGCATTGTTTGTTTACACTGGTAGTAATAAATCTTCAAGGGAAAGGGGTGCCATGGCTCTAGATTGCATAAAAGTGATTGAATTTGTATTTGTTTGTGTTGTATCCCCGTTTGACAGGGAGCCCTTTACCCTGAGAAGAGCAAGCATGACTTCCAATAACAAGAAAATCCCCTAGAACCCGAGTAGGCCTTTTTAAGGGAGCCTTGGCCCAAAATAGAAAAATCTAATGCCCTGAGAGATCCAATCCTCTGAGCAGTCAAATGTTATGATTAAATAAGCAAATTTCGGATTGTTTGATTCAGTTGCTATTTTTATCTTATGCTTACCAGTCAATAGCTACCTGTGAAAAAATTTACAGATGAATTTTAATCTCTATGGAACGATTTTTTAAGATCCAAGGAGGATCGAACCCACTAAGAACTGCAAGCAATATCAGTTAGTTAACCACTGCTATACGATGACTGTCCTGATCAGCATTTTCTTTTCACATGAAATCCTCGTTTATCCCGTTAAAAAAAATCACGAATGTACTTGGATCGGAAGGTTTGAGATTTTTGGAAGAAAAAATACTGAATTTGTTTACCGGGATAGTACATAGTTTGAAACGATGGGTATGAAGTATTTTTTCTGCAATATTTCACCACCAACCCCCAATGGAAGAGTCCAGAGTTATCAACAATTCATTATTAGTATTGATTATTGCCAGTCAACATTTGTCAGTGACAAAGGCTTGTCAAAGTTGATTACATGTTTATGCTATCATCTTGTCCGTGTTTCTTTGTCACGAGTTGGACATCATTTATGAAGGAAACTAATGAACGGCTGCCAAAAGTCATCAGTTAAAAAGTCTTTCAAATCTCAGAAGTCCATTGTGAATGTATCAGCTGACAGAGATCTCAACTGAGTGATATGCAGGAACAAACTTTTTGGAAGAATGACAGGTCGTAAAGATAAAGAAGATGGACTTGAATAACAATCATCACTGATGTAATGATTACTTAATATTGCCTCTAGGGAACTTTCCTTGAGAGTTCACTGCCCAGACCACCGAGTATATGACACTGACCATCAATAAAAACACAGCTATGAGTACTTGTATGGATAGATAAAAATGAATAAACCAATAAATGAGTTTTGTCTGTATTTGTTCTTCTTATAGAAGGAAAAGTGACTAAATCTATTCGGCAGCTAATCTATGTCTCTCTTTTTCTTTCATATATCTATTGAATGACACAGCCAGGCAAAAGCTAACAAAAGGCAAAATTTCCAACTTATAATGAGAAAAACACTTGCTTTGTCGTAGAAGTGGTTCTGGTACCAGTGGTTAGTGTTTGTGTCCAGACGCAGAAACTGAAGAAAGTAGACTACAACATCTAAGATAACGAATCTCCATGAAATCCTCAAAAGACGAAAAAATCAAGTGAAGAATCACTCGAGGTTGGCAAGCTTTCGGTAGAAAAAACTCAACCTTCAAGAACAAGAAAATCCCTTTTGTCCTAAAAGGAAGAGTATACAGCCAATGTATCAACCTGATAGTCACCTATGGAGCAGGAACATGGAACTTAACATTGAGATTGACCCATAAACTTAGAACCATGCAAGTTGCACATAAGAGAATCATGCTCAACCTCACATGGAGAGATCACAAGACAGCACAGTATATAAGGAAGAAAAAAGGAGTCCGAGACATCATAGAATACATTAGAAAACTCAAATGGCAATGGGCTGGTCATGTTGCAAGAATGGCAGACAAGTGATGGACATCACGACTCACAACATGGATTCCCAGAGTTCACATGCGAAACCGTGGCCGGCAGAATACAAGATACAAGAAAAATTCAGAAAGTATTGACTCTGCTAGAGAGGTGTGGCGAATTTCGGGGAATGTCCATGTCCAACGATTGACGTTAAAAGACTGATGACGAAAGGGACCGGATTTCAAATGCTGTCAGGGAAGGAAAGCACGGGGGCAGGAAAGTCTCAATTGGAAGATTAGTACAACGCAATATTTCTATCTTCATTCATCTGCTATTTGCCCTTTGCTGAACTACGTCAAGTTCAAAAAGTATCAACGGAAAAATGATTTTCGAGCATTTCTGTTTCTATATTTCCCTTAACAAACGTTATAAATTTAATGTTTCTTATCTCTGTGTTCTGAAAATGAGGACGGCATCACACCTGGAAATGAATGCATCCCCAAGTTTGAGCTGGCAAAACTTATGAATATTTTAGGATCGCAGGAAGGAAAATTCTCTAACATAAGCGCTGTTCCATAATGTCAAAAATCAGATAGAAATATATCGACAAAAAACAAAACAAAAAAAACAAACATATATTTTTAAAATTTCTGTTCGTTGATTGAGAAAAGTGATGTCAATTTTCACATGAAATCTCATTATCTTTTCCTTCTCCCGGGAGAACAGAAGTGAGAGAATGTCAGTGGGTAAATTTCATAGATAAAAGAGCGAGTAAAAAAATCAAGACGGAATTCTTTCCATCCACGGATTTATTAACTTTTTCTCCCATTATTCACCCGTTTGAAGCTTCCAATATCTGTATAAGCTTAGGGTTTTTTTATATCAAGACAAAAATGAAATTTCGATTCGAGTCGTCGTAATTTTCATTCATAAAATTAACTTCATAAAAAAAAAATTAAGGAAAAATATCTCCATTGGAGACAAATACAAAATTGATATCTCTCACCTCCGCTTTCACTGAAAAAGTAACTTTTATTCAGGTTGGTAAGAATTTTTTTTAAAAATAAGCAAATTTGAAAAGTTATGACTAAGGTTAAAAGTAGCCATAAAAATTGATAATAATGATAAATAATACTTCATCGAATAGAAATAAATGAGAAATATCTTTATTCAACCCCAGCTAAGACTTGGAACTCTTTTGTAAGACGTTGTTTTTATGTTGCATCCGACGTTGAAATTTGAAAAGAGCATTCAAGGAGACTTATTCTTATTCTTATTCGCTGAACTCCCGTCTTGTACTGGTAACGAAAAATACTATCAAGAATTTATAATGATTATTGACAATGCTTTATCTAATGAAAAATAAATCGAGGTCAATAAAAACTCCCTCGTGACCAATGTCTTAGGAAAGCATGTCATGTTGTTAGGGGAGATCAATTAAATAATTGGAAAAAAAGGGTGATCAAACATGAATAAGTTACCTTTCTTGTCATTTGTGGGGCAGTGATCACTAAAAAAAAGTCTGAATTTTCAACGAACAGGTAAAAATGCTGCTGTACATATACAAAAAGACCAATTTAGCATTAACTTATGTTGCTAATTGACCCTTGCTGAAAATCTCTTTAGGGTATGGGGGATTAGAGAGACACGTAAAAACACTTATTCTTCACATAACACCAAGTAAATGTTTGGATATACAGCCTCCTAGCTCCATTTCTACAGCTTACATGTGCGGTATATAGACCAGTTAATCTATTGAAGAAACCTGTGCTGACAGATTCGATTGAAAGTGCCGAAAAAGCTGACTGAAAATTGTGAATCCACACCCCCCCCCCCTACAAAAAACACCCACACCATGATTTTGGTCTGACTCTCTAAAGCTAATTACTGAAAACTTTCCCGTGGTCACATTTGTACACAGAAAATTTCACAGTGTTATGTTGTGCGTTTTTTGTAAATCTAAGATGAATCGGATTTTTTTACAATTTTGGGGAAAACATGTCTCTTTTCTCTAATCACCATCAGTTTTTTAACGTCCATCGTTGGACATTGACCTTTCCCAGGATTCGCCACTATTCTCTATCATGGGCGTTGCACCAACCGTTTTCTCCTTCTTAATTTTCCATCCTCTCAAGAAACGATACTAAGTACCTACCAGGTCAGCTGATACTATTTTTCAGCAATGGTCGAGTGACTACAGAAAGAAACCGGGAGCAAAAACGTGTCCAATTTAGCATGAATTTAAATTGATGCCCCCAAGATACAGTTTGGGAGAGTATATCAAAAACTTACTTGATAAAATCCTGTTCTACACAGAAAAAAATTTCATGTGTTTCTGTGGTGTTTTTTTGCGATAGGCAAGTACACATAGATAGACGGACGAACATTTGAGGAAACATTAAATATCAGATACTTGGTTTTGATGTTTTATAGGTACGATGGTTTTTATATTGTGTGAGGGAGAGTAGTAATTGTACGCTGCTTCTGTGTAGCAACCGGATGGTTTAACTACTGAGGACAAAGGAACTTTTCCAAATATGCTTTTTCTTACCGCCACATGCCGACGTCACTATAAGACTCGATGAAAGAATATCATTGCCATGACAGAGGGGAACTTAGACGCGCAAAGTATGAGTGTGGATGCAGAGAGTAAACATAGTTCGTAATCGAAATAAAGACACATACAAATGATTAGACAAATGAATATGATGTACTCTTAATGATAAGACATTTGTAACAAAACATATGGAGCCGAAAAAACGTAAACAATGAATAGATCGATCATGATAGAAGGGGCTTGTTTAGATTAGATTACAACGAAGCATCTTTATTGAGAATGAATGAGTTGGTTACTAGATTGGATCTATGGCTTAATGGGTATATAGTGTAACCTTGTAGATAGGTAGGAGAGGAAGATAGCGTCTAAACTAAAGGTAGGATCTCTGCTCAAAGTAGTTGTGGTAGCCATGCGTTAATGAAGCAGAAGTACCTGAAATGATATGAATTCACAAGGCTTGGTATTTAGGAGACCGAGGAATGATTATGGAAATCGAGTTATCAGTGGTATGCCTTACTGCCAAGTTGGTGGCGATGTACGACACTAGAATCTGTGACCGCTTATGAGCAACTTTGGGGTCATTCGCAGACAGTGAAAAACGCACGACGGAAAGATTATTAAAATCACAAACAACATGTCTTGAAGAAAGGAGAATTAAAAGGCGGGTAATTGTGACTGTTGTGTAGTAAATGCATTGTCATTTCATTCACGGGAGATGAAGATATGAATACGCATTTTTGAGCTTGAAAAGAAGACACGTTTGAGTAGCTGAGCCTATGAGGAATGCCCAAACATCTGTGAAATGAAATTGGCAATGTTTGGAACAGTGATTGATCATAGTAGAAAAACGGCTCTAGTGGCCGGCGAAATATTACCGATCCTAGAGAGAAGGGAAAGAAGAGAGAGAAAGAAAGAAGTAACCGACTAAAAAAGTCGGGGCTTCAAATGAGCGAGTGTTGATCATAGAGAGAAAGAGAGGAACGTAGAAAAAGAAATAACCTACTGAGAAAGTTAGGGCTTCAAATGAACGAGTGAATACGTGCATTCAGAGCTTTTATAGACAGTAGATAAAGAAAGTGATGTTTCGCACATGGGGCTACATTTAAAGTTTATTATACAAAGATAATGCTTATTCATTCTCGTAATTAATTTCAACCGAAAATAAGAGTCGCCATGGTTTGTTCAATTTCAATTAATTCTATTCCATTTGACGCAACAGTAGTCAAATTTGACAATGGTTAAATGTTATCTGGACACAAAACAAAATAATGCTTTTTGTTCAGTAAATATCATTTATTCACATCTGTCAACAACAAAATCGAAGAGAGGTATATATTTTGCTTGTCTCATAGGTACTTAGTTTTAATGTTTGATCAGTTGCTCTCAAATCTGTTCCAATTTGTGCATTCGTAATCAATTTTGGCAATTGTTAAAAGTTATGTTGGCTTGTTCAGCAAATGATTTTCATTTATCTCTAGCAATGAAGTTCAAAAGAGGTACATGTTTTTGATCATGTCTGTTCATTTGTTTATTCGTCCATGGAAAAATGGGTAAAGAAGATATGGTAAAGTTTTGAAGTGGATCCAGGATTTTTTTTCTGATTGAGAAATATTTTTCCGTTTTTTTCTCTCTTCAATTACAATCATGCATGCGCCCAATACTGCCCAAACGTCATTTCATAAATTTTCTCAATGAATTTCTATCAAAATCAGCGGCAGTATGGACAGTAGACCCTATGAGAACTGATCGCGTGTCCATATGCAATCATCTCCCATACATCGTAGTTATTCAGTATAAACACGTGCAAATATAATTTGCACACGGAACAAAAATCGAACTTACCATGTAATCGACAGCAAATATATTTGCTTTGTCACTCATGCAAACTCCGAAGAAATGATTTTCTGAAATGAATTGTGTCGCTGAATTCACAAAAGCAACTTTCCAAAAATAAGGATGAAAACAAATATACAGCAGGAGCCAGACAAATATTTGAAGAAGGAAATGAAGGCTTTAAATTAGACGAGAATAGAAACGCTTGACAAAATGGACACTAACTCCATAGTTAGGTACCCTACTATTACGCCACTGCTAGGAGGGATGTTTGTCAGCTGTTTCTCTTCTGATACTGTACAATTCAAATTTCCCTCCTGTTGACGTTGTTATCATGGCATCTTTGTTCAAAGAGTCAGCTGATGAGGAGACAGATCAACACTCAACCTGTCCATTTATTGGCTAAGCGGACTATACTATTTCGTATTTATTTATCTGTCAACGATTTTGAAAACAGGTATATCATTTTGAACGTGTCTGTTCGTTATCGTGGTTGGCTTACCGATTCTACAAGTAAATCCCACAAAAACTAACGATCTCGTTTGAAAGCCCAAACAGGCACGCGCATGCGTGTCTAAAATTCCCGTTTATACTAACAGCTTCTTTTATTTGAACGTTTCAACAGAAACCTGCGTATTTCACTACAATTTCATGTCCAAACCACGTAATATCTCCATGATTCCACACGATATCTCCAGAAGTTGTAAATGGATGTCATTATCATTTTGTGGAAAGCTGGACAATAGATAAAATCTTGGAGTATATCCATGCCTTTGTACCTCCGATATATCGTTATTTTATGCTCAAACTATATGATATCAGTGAAATCTTATACCTGTCAACACGATATCACAGAAGGTGATGAATGAATTTCTATGAAAATTCGTGTTCAGGTGGGCACTGGGGTAACAGAGAAGTGGTAAAATTTTTTGTCGAATCCACGATTGAGGGATGAATATTTTATATTACATTATTGTATATGACCATGACTGTCCACAGAATATCTCCAAAAATTATCGATAAATCTCCATGACATTTTTCGAAAAAGTAAACAATAGGTTCATAAGGGAATTGATTGAATTTTGGAACGGATCCATCTCCAGTTATCTCCCCTACGGGTTGTTGCTTTATGTCCAAACCACATAATATCACCTATTTTCTGTTTGTCCACACGCTATGTCCGGAAGTTCTCTATAAATTCTAATAATATCCTGTGGGAATATGGACAATAGACTACGGAAGAACTAATTAAACTTCTGAGTGGGTTCATACAACGCCCCTGACAACATCATTGGCAGAGGTATACCTTCCCGATTGTTTTTTTAGTTCATATGAAGGACAATGATTTAGTTGAGTGTCCCATATCAAATATTTGGTGGTTGGATTCGATTTCAACGTGGGAATAAAGCCGAAAATTGTGTTTAAAATGATACACCCCCTTATCCAATTGTTTTTAGAGCTGATTATGTTTGGCTGATGACGTTTGGACTTCGTGATCTTTTTTGATTCTGTGAAGATTGAAATGAACTGTTTAAGTTGTAGTTTCATACAATTATGATTGAAAGGAACTTTCGTTTGTAAAATTCAAAATCCTCTCATCATCGGTGCAGTCACATTGTATAAAATTTCAAGAAAGGTCACTATCATTCATAGAGTTTTTTCAAACGATTCTCATTGTTTGTGTTGTAAACAAGACGTTTCGACCGATTCATTCTACAACTTTCTTCCGGTGTAATATCAAAATATGATGATGGTAAACATAATTTTCGAATGATGGTAATAAACGGAATATCACAAGGGTTGCTACATTGCAACGTAGGATTCGGATAATATCGATCTCTTCTTTTCTTGTTAAGCTCGGATTTCCATTCCTTGAAGTCGGACAAGTGCAGAGTTCAACCCGTTGTGGCTTCCACTACTCAACAGGGACAAGGTATGGAAGTCCGAGCCGAAGAAGAGATCGATATTACCCGAATTTTACATTGTAACATTCTGCATTATTGTTGTAAAGCTTGAGTTTGAGTGTGAGCAGGTCATTCATTACCTTATGAAATACACGTTCAAAGATGAACCCAACATTCCTGGCTTCAATACACTCAGCAAAGCAGTTGTAAAGAGTGCTCCAGAGTGGGAATCTGTCAGGAAATAGATTGTAAGCTAGCTGAATATATATATATATATATATATATATATATATATATATATATATATATATATATATATATATATATATATATATATATATTCATTCAATTATTTATATACAGCCAGCCATTTTTCTTTTTGATAAAGTAAAATGTGGTTTCTGCTTTGAGACAAAAGACAAACTATCTCGTTTTATTTAAAAAATCACTCTCTTGTTATAGAATTTGAGGCTGTATTTTAATTTGCCATAAACATAATTTTGTTGATAGAATCTATCTATCTGTCTATCTGTCCATTTATCTATCTATCAGTCATAGCAAAACCATTGCTAGAAAAAGGCCTTCCTCATCTCTTTCCATGACGAGCGAAATTATGCTAACCTCTACCATGTCTTCTTGGCAGATTCTTTCAAGTCATCTCTCCTTCATATGTCTGGTCTTTCCTCACAGTGTTTACTGTCCCACGGATACAAATGGTTAGCCTTTTGCCCTTCATCCCGCTATGTGCCCTGCCCATCTCCATTTTTGTTGCTCAGTTACTTGTACTATTGTACAATATCCCAATTCTACTCCTCTCACTGATCCATGGTGAACTTCTTCTATCATTAAAACGTATTCTTATCATTGCTCTTTCTATTGCTCTCTGCGTAGTTCTCGGTTGGTTTTGTGTGGTTTAGTAAGTTTCCAGCTTTAGAAACCGTACGTCATAGCTGGTATTATGCATTGATTGTATACATTACGTTTCAAGCAAATTGGCAGTTTGCTCATCAATACGTCTTTATTCAAACCAAATGCTTTCCAGCCAATCGTTATGCACCATCTTATTTCATTTCTGTGTTTACTTCAACTTTTTCTACGGCTTGACTTTCTATTATTATGGTTGTTTTCAAGACTTTATTATTGAACATTGTAGCAAATAGGAGAACACATGATAGACATGAGGATTGACGCATGGAAATCTTTATAGATAATTACAGGTTCACATAATATATTGATTAAGGTGGCACAATCAATCAAAAGACTCATATCCTTGATAATGATGATATATATGTATGTGTGTATATATATATATATATATATATATATATATATATATATATATATATATATATATATATGCGTATATATATATATATATATATATATGATTATAAATATATATATATATATATATATATATATATATATATATATATATATATATATATAATAACAAGCTACGTGTATGATATAAGCTGTATATTGAAAAAATAACTAAAAGCGGGAAGGTTTTTGATCAACACTGCTGGGGTGTCATATGAATGTAATTGCTTTTTTTTAAATCCCTGAAAACGGTTACATGGTGAACAACTGATGATCCCAACAAAACAAAATTTACACACAATACCAAAATAACTAAGTATATGTTAAACATTTATAAAAACGATGAAGAAAATTACATGAAATACATCAACAGATTTCGGAAAATGTTTCTCATTGTGTTTAGTATGTAAAGTTGTGAAGCTTTCAAAAAAAAAAAAAATATATATATATATATATATATATATATATATATATATATATCCATGAAATTTTATTGATAAAACTTTTTGTGTTTATAAGTTGAACTTCCTTGATGTGACAGATGAACACAGGAGACCTTCCAT
The DNA here is from genome assembly GCA_963457665.1 of Thysanoteuthis rhombus. Lineage (NCBI taxonomy): Eukaryota > Metazoa > Mollusca > Cephalopoda > Oegopsida > Thysanoteuthidae > Thysanoteuthis > Thysanoteuthis major. Next base: position 26,508,727 of record OY735212.1, read on the forward strand.
CCACTTTCACTCGATCACACATACGTTTTTACCTATACCAGTGGGACAGATATATCACCCAAAATAAGTAAGGAATATCATTTGCCATTTACAATTCAAACCCATGATTCATAGATTCTTTCTCTTACAGGACCCGTGGGAATTCCATGATTCATTTTTACAATCTAAATACCGCATAACAAGTATTTGGTTTCTTTTCATAATACCGAAAAAAAATTTTCTTTTCTTCCACACAATTTTTTTTTTGCTTGTGTCTTTATCTTTCTTCCATTACTTTTTGTCATAGAATTGATGTATTCTTCACACTTTGAATTGAGTGGTACAAATTTGCAACAACAAAGCAGCTGTGGGAAAGGCTCAAACTCACTTTCCCTGTCACAAGAAGTACCTATTTTACATTATAAGACCATACTACTTGACTATTATAAACAAAGTATGACTGTTAACACTTGATAATTTTGGAAATATCTGCTTAGTAGTATCTAGCCGGCTAGTACTGCTAATATGAATTGGTATTTCTTCTTGCTTTCATTAGGTACACCCGTTCCATCGTGAATGTCTAAATTTGTATTTGCTCCAGTGAGAACTGATTACATCTTATGAATATCTTATAAAACCTATTGCAGGGAGCACAATGATAATTTTGGAAAAAAATTGTGGCCAACAAGGCTACTTTTATTTTCTTTATAGTTTCCCCACAAATTTTTTTCTGCTTCATTCAAGAAGTAGTTAACTAGTTTCCGTTAATGTTTCATTTCCTTGATGAGCCTCACCTAATTCTCAGTCATCGAATATGATCCATCGTCTTTTATAATAGACTCTTCAAAAAACTCTTTGAATGATTCAACAATTCATTTGATTGGGAATTCTTGCCTTTAACACACGTTTGTCAATGGTCACTTATTGAGTGAAGGCACGGAAAACAAAAAAAATTTCTTGAAATTGTTCGCATTTTGTTAAGGGAAGATGTGGGGTAGCCTGATGGTTTATGGCTTGGATAATGGAATCAGTTTGCATTCACTTCACAAAAATACCCTTGGGAATGACATGAATCCATTTCTTCCCCAGCTATGGGTAAAATGCAGGGTAGCTGGTACTCTTTGGTCCACCTTTAGCATTGGGCCAGCACCCAGCACCCAGCACCCAGCCCCTAACCATGTAAAAACCTGTAATTGCTACCGAAACTATTGGGTTTCTACGGATCAAAACAATTGCCTCTTGTGTCATGTGATATGGAAGAAACTGATCTGGAAAGTTCTTGTTTCTTGAGATCAAAGAGCATTTGTATTCTATGTCTTTGGAATCCTGAAATGAATGACTTTCCAATCGTGGTTGCTGTTTCCGAATAAAATTAGCTTCGATTATCAAAATCTTTCATAAAATTGCAAAATCTATGAATTATCAATAAATTGTTTTCATTGAGTCTTTGTGCATAAGATAAGAGGAATCTAAACGTTTGTTTCTCTCCAAATCCAAGAATTATATGCGTACATAATAGCATGTTCATGAAAAAAAATATTCCAAACTGAGGTAGAGATTTTTTTGCAAATTGATCAGTTTTAAAATCGTCAAGATGTCATTGAGTTTATTACTGTGGAGTAACAAGCCTACCCAATAAAGAATATAGTCACTAACAATAGCTTGCAAGATTTGCCTATCAATCATCACTCTCTAATAGGTTTTTGCTGTAGATTAACCACATTAGCAGGTTTACAATTCAGCAGCAATTTTTTTTTCATTGAATGAACTTAGTGTATGTTTCACTGAAGATGAGTATTGGCTTATTTTAGCTTATCTTCCATCTTCCCTCGACTTACAGTACAAAATCAATAAACACAAAATGCAAAAAAACGCATGTTTGTCCACAAAAGAAATTTTTTTCAAAACAAAAGAAGCAAACTTCTGCAAAAATTTTTTTTCCAAATTCACAAAAGGAGAACGACTGCAAAAAATCAGGAACATGATGTTTATCGTGGTAGATAATTACCTGCACCAATAATGGAGACAGCAGCCATTACACTAATACAATACAGTAGTAAGTAGTAAAACATTGAAATCTTTCATGAAATAAACTACTCATTTTTAGCCGAAGCTGGGTAAGTCTCTACATAAAGTTGTGTACTTAGTTACTTTGTTTCAAAAATGGACAATGTTATTTACTGAGTTGAGATCAGTTTCACAATTACTCTAAAAACGTCAACCAGTCAGTATATGCACAAGATTCTAGAATAAGTACAAAGAATTCAAAAACATTTTAGAATACAGATTTAGTAGGGAGGGGGAGGGGATAGGTCAGAGAGATGACCGAATACATTGTGAGTTGCCTTTAATAAATGTGACCCTGTCAATAATACACTCTTAAAGCTTCTTAGAGTTCTTTCAAGAAATAGAGTAGAAATGTATGAGAAAGAAATAAAGGAAATTACTCAAAGAACGAAAAAAAAGATCGAAGAAAATGCAAAACATTGTGAAAAAAATCGAAAGTGTGCGGAAAATCTTTCTTTTGACTTCTGTTGTCTGTTATTTCACTTGAGAGAATTCCTTCCTACCCCCCCCTCCAATGTCTCTTAAGCTTGTATTCTTGTTTGGTTTATTGATCTTTTTATTCATCCGTTCCCAATCTTCTTTAATATCAGACATGTCTGTCTATTTGTCTGTGTTTATTACAACAACTTCTCAGATTTTGTGTATTTTTCATGTTGAGCAGATGTGTTAATCTTGGGAGATGGGTACCAAACAATGGCACTGGTGGGTGTGGAGCCAATTTGAGATATTCCTCTGCCCACTGTCTGCATAGTTTCCTCAATCGCTCTGCCCACCCTGTTTCCACGCTTTCTGCACTCAGCTTCTCAAGAATAAAATGCATAAGAAAGAGAAATAAAACCAATGGTTGGCTTAAGCCTCTCGAGATTTGGAAAATCTGAGATTGTTTTCAAAGATTATTTTAGTTTCTGAGTGTAGCAGCAGATATTCTCTGTTGTTCCAGTTGGAATATTGCTGTCTTATCTCAGTTCTTTAAAAACTTTGGCTATCATTCCAGAAACTGGGAATAAAAAGAATGGATGATTTTCATTATTTCTCACATTTCAGGACTATTCATACCGGTTGAAGTAGACATATCATTTTGATTAGTTTTTGCAAAGGCTTTCCTTCAGAATGAGGTCGAAATTCCTGGTCAAAGAACCATCAGGAAAGATGGAAGAACTTGTATAATTTTGTATTGAAGAAAAAGGCATGAGCAGCTTTTAAAAGATTTTCTTATTGCTTGAATTGCTATCTTTTTCTTTGAAGCTGAATATCATGGTTTTCTCAGTTCAACTATTTTCCTCAACCATTTCTATAGCCATGAAGGTAGAATTTGATGCTTTTCTAGCTTTGCCTTCCAGAAAAACTTGGATTTAAAATATCCAAAGGTTTTATTGATTCCCTGTTTTAAATCATGCATCAGCTCTTTCTTTCTTCAAAGCAGGCTGCCTGGCTTTTGAGTTATAGATGAGATTTTTTGCTAATATTGGCAAAAAAAAAGACAATACTTTTACTAAGGCCATTGGCTATTCCAATTTTCAGTAATCCCATACATTTTATTCATTACGCAAAGGCAACTTGACAAGATTCTTGTGTTATTGATCTCTTCTCTTCTTATTGTTCTCATTGCTTCAAATGCCATTTCATGTTGGTTAATGAACGGCTATCAAAGTTCCGAGCAAGTTTAATACCTTAGTTATTTTTTTCAAATTATAAAATGTATCAATTTCACCATTCTTACTTTAATACCAGTCTTTAATACATAGTCCCATACACCCATTGAGGGTGTGACAGATTAAATTTTTCAATATTTCATTTTATCTATTAAAGAGTACTTAAAAAAAAATATGATGTAAGCATGTGTATATGCACCCATTCACATGAGTATGCAATCTCACACTAAGATGCGTGTGCCTGTTTAGAGTATCTACCCCAAAATGGCCAGCCGAAATAAATGTCATTAGTCAAATAAGTACAGTAAATGACAGACTTGACGGCTGTGAGTGAGCTATCAATGAGATAATGAACTGTAGGTCAAAACAAACTCCCCAGCAAAGATAAGATGGACACTCGCTAAGAGGATAGGGTCACTTGCTCATCGAAGGGAAAGTAGTTCTCAAAAGAAAAATGAGATAGACAAAGTTGAGCCATGGAAGAACAGTGGCAAAAGTGACAGAAAGAAAGTAGGTGAATTTGACCTCAAGGAAGAGCTACATAAATTAACTATAAGGAGAGGGAGACAGAGAAAGAAAGAAGGAAAAGTCCAGACACTCATTAGCTACAAATAGAATCCAAAAAATCTTAGGGAAAGGATAATCACTCAGACAGGCTGTTCTGGCCGTGCCTCTGGAGGCCAGGTGTGTGTGTGTGTGATTAGGCATCGCGTAAAGGACATGTTCTCTCTTTTCCCACAATTCTCTCTCTCTCTCTCTCTCTCTCTGATAGATCTTTAAATGACAATGACTAAGTTTTTGATAAGCAAAACGAATTTTTTACATTTCATTTGTTTTCAATGCTTATATTTTGTCAGACTGTTGTGGTGGATGCTCTCATTCACTCGGAAAAAAAACGCAGTATGGAAAACTTAAAGATGACACCCATTTCTACAGAACCAAAGTATCTTGTTTATTTCAACTTTGTGTCTTCAGTTTGCAACTAGCATGTCTTGTACACATTTGTGCACTCAATCAGATGCAGTTATGCAAAAAGATTGCCTCAATATTGTTTTCAAATCGAAGAGACTGAAATCATTCTATAAGTTCAGACATTTCCACAACAAGACGTTAATTTTTTTTCATGTATGCACATATTTTTTATCAATTATAATGTTTTATTTAATTTTGTGAATATCTTATTTGTAACAGATGTCCAAGAAAATTGGTTTAACAGTGTAACAAGAGAAAAAAATACAGGTATTATCCAGGTTTCCATTTCTATTTCTTCTTTCATTCTTGAGAGATTAAATCAGAGATCATAAATGATTTATGATCATCTGCTGAGCAGCAGCTAAAAAAGGCAGGACACTTTTTGGTTGAAAGCCGGCTAATTATGCTTTTAACCAATCAACTTTCTTTTTATAGAATGACCCATATCTCTGATTGGCTGCTGTGTTTTCACAGTTTTTTTCCCTCTTACTGTGCAGGATTTACATATTGATCTTTGCTTATCATATTTGAACATCAATTTCAGCAAATTATCTGAAAAATTGATGACTTTGCTGATTATATGAGAATGAAATTAAATCAAGAGCAGAAAATGTACGAAAAAAACTAGAAATATTATTAAAGAATCGTCTTTTAGGAATCTTTTTGTTGGTGATTTTGAAAATATAATTTTTTGCAGAAGCTGAATTGAGTCATTGAGATATTGCAGATTTTAAATATCTGTATTCTTTAAGAACAGTATTGTTACAATAATATATTATTGAGGTTGAAATTTATACTGAACGGATAAATTATTCAAATCTTTGCAAAATATGAGCTTATGATTTTCTGAAACTACAGACTAAATCAAGAAATGTATCCATGATATATAAAGTGATCATATCTTCAGTTAAAATACTGAGACAGCATTAATGTTTGGGAGATATGAAGCGTTTTCTTTCTATTGTTTATTTGATCAGGAAACGGTTCATAACAATTCTACGTGTCATCATACAAGGATTTGTTTCACAATGATCACTAAATCATTTGGTGCTCAAGTATTGTTAATGCTGGGTTTGAGATAATCTAGATTATTTTCAGTCTCACACCCTTTATTGACTAAGAGAAGATCCAAGGGACTTGAAGAAATAACCAAAGCCGATCAAACTGACGTCTGTTCATTTTGTTTGTTATTAACATTAATAGATCTGCCTATCATCTTGTTTCTTTTTGGAATCCCCGTGTCAAGCAATACATCTAAGCTGTTCCATAATCTTAAACCATGATTATTTCTTGAATTCAAAAGTCTTTGTATTGGAATCAATCTTCCAAATGATAAAATATCAATAAAAAAGAAGCCTAATTGGAAGTCAAGTTTTTTCCTCTCTACTAATAAATGTGTGACACTAGTCTGGTCCAGAATGAAGAATTTTAGACTCTAACCTGTCAGCAAAATATGTAAGGATGAAAATCTATGGTACTGTCACTTGCAGCAGAAATAGTAGTAGCATATCATTTATGACTTTTCTTTAATATCCCGCAATATCTTACTCTTGAAAGTAATAAAAGTAATGTGTGTTTATTCTGGTGACTCCTATTTTTTGAATGGAGATTTTTCTCTTGTTATTCACTTTTTAGTGACTTTTTGTTTGGACTGTACATATACATATATATACATACATACATACATACATACATACATACATACATACATATATATATATATATATATATATATATATATATATATATATATATATTTTTTATATATATATATATACATATATATTTATATATACATATATATATATATGTATATATATATATATATATATATATATATATATATATATACTTATATATATATATATATATTTATATATATATATACATAAATATTTATATATACATATATATTCATATATATATATATATGTATATATATGTATGTACATATATATATATGTATATAGATATATATATATATATATATGTATATATATGTATATATATATATATATATATATATATATATATATATATGTATGATGTGCTCAATGGATAAGTTCTAAATAGTTGATATTTTCATTATTTTTAGAGCTACAATACTCAATATATTTTTCATTTTAAAGCTTTAACACCTTGCATTATGATTGAATGTTCAAGCTCCAAAATAAAATAAAAAACCTAGCAACACTAAAGATAAAGAAAATATCAACTTTTTTAGAATGCTACTTGGGGCCATATCATGCTCAGCAACATGCACACTCATATATATATATATATATATATATATATATATATATATATATATATATATATATATATATATATATATATATATATTTGCTTTTCTACTGGATATATCTATGTCAAAGCAATAAAGCTAGTTATTTCTGTTATACAAAACCATTCTTACTGCATGTGCCAGATTATAAAATGAATAGTTGACAAAGGGATTTGGTGGAATACCACTCAGCGTAACTCAACCAAACCCCATAATTGTCTTTATTGAATTTCAGTTGATGGACAACAGAGTCATAATACCAGAGCATTGAACATAATGTAACATTTGCTCAGTTTTTTTTAAATTTAATGTCAGTGTTATATACCAACATACATAGAATATTTTTAATTTTATAGTCTTTCTATCAGATTCAACCGTCCAAATAAAAACATATCAGTAAAGCGAAGCCTGGTTTGGATTTTTATTTTATTCACTTGTGAATGTGCAGCAATGAATGACACCTATCCAGTTTAGGAAGCATAATTTCAGATCTTCATGCCTTGAACACCGGATTCTAACCCATTAGTAACATGTCAAAATAACCTTGAAATTTCATATTCTATGATGTGCAGAAAATTCAATACACTGAATATTTATGTAATGATTTGTTGGTCTAAAATTCAGTTGATCAACACTTTCCTAAATATTCCCAGCTTTATTTTTGTGATGGTTTGAATTCACAATTAGTAGGGAAGAATGTCAACTAGGCAGGATTTTGAAGCAGCTCTATCATGCAGGAATCAGCTTGTAGCTAAGTTCTTGCTTTAATTGTAGAAGACATCATTGCATTGTCTTTACCTTGAGCATAAATTCACAGAAGTAGGATTGCAGCTTACAAGAAGTTGAATTCGTCTGTCATCTTTTCTAACCAATCAGAAAAGAGAAAAATATTTCTATCCAATCTGCAAGCAGTTAATGTAAATCTCTCTCAGGAATTATACATGATCAGGATTCAGTTTTATTTTCCAGGGATTGGTTTGTTTTCATTTGAGATTCAAGTAATGGTGAAGACTCATTTTAAAATTGATAAAAATATTTAGTAAAACAGAATTTCACAAAAGACATGTTGAAGCTTTATAAATGGCACTGGGCTGGTCATGTTGCAAGAATGAAAGACAACCCATGGACACCACAACCCACAACATGGATTCCCAGAGACCACATGCAAAACCTAGGCCGACAAAATACAAGATGGAGAGATGAACTAGACAAATTCTGGCTCCGCGATGTCTAGATGATAGAGAAATGTGGCGGAAAAGTCTATGTCCAAAGATAGATGTTAAAAGACTGATGATGATCAAAAAATAATTACTAAATTAACATTGATACTTATCAGAAGCTGACATGGAAACGACTTCAAACTCAGACCATTTTTCTACTTATCTAAACGATTGTTTTTCTTTTCTATAATATTCCACATTAGAATCTGCTAAATCTTCACCAGTTAATTCACCCTTGCGATGTCACTTGTAAGTCTCTTCCACTGAACTAGAGAAACATTTTCCTGTATCACCCGACCCAGAGATTGAACTCACAACAGCAAGGCAGATAACTAAATACACTTAACCAATGCTTTTATCTACTGAGCCATGGGAGTGAACCAGAGCATAATAATGATTCGGCAAGAGTTAGAACTTTATTTGTGATGATTTCAATTATCTGATATGTGTAATTTTAAATGAATCAGCTTGTGGTGTTCTATACTTGTCAAAACCTTTCATCACTTACCAAATTAAATGCATTATTTCTGTTATCTGCTTTCAGTAATTGATTGAGCAAATTTAGAAAGAAAATCCCCTGTGTTATTTTTTTCTCGCACATATTCCACACAGCCAATAAAACCAACATTAGTTCCAGAGAGGACTCCATTTTCAATGGGAGCCAGAAATTGCAAAATAAAATAGGAAGTAATTTCTACTTTGCCTCGTATTCTTAATGCTATTTACAGCTTTTCCCATTTCCCTCTAAGTGTAGCTTGAATTTCAGGAATCAGGAAATAAGTTTTCTTATGCATTATTTGAATATCCTTTACATGAATCATTTAAAATAGATTTTCTTTCTTTCTCCTCTTTTTGCTCAGAATAATTACATTTCAAAAGTTTTTGATCGAATCTCATCTTGAGATTTTTGCTCGTAATAAAACACTAATGTTTAATTCGGGAACATCAAGTTGTTCATCTCCCATGAGAGATTATTTAGTTTAACGTGTTTCAATTCAATATTCTCCTGAATGTTTTAAAAAACCTTAAGTAGAATTATTTGAGCTGCCAAATGACTTGAGGATAAAATCAAATCTGAATGGTTGATTCCCTTTCTCTTATCAGAGGATTAGGATTAATTTTTGAAATATTGTTGCTTGAAAGCTCAGTTATTTTGTTCAATGGTGAATTGAATCAATTTATTGAGGAAAATTGAAATCAGCTGATTAACTCATTAACTACCACTTTGGATTACACATCATACTGTGCAACAAAATAGGCATGTCCTCTGTTCAGAGCAGTGAATTGCCATAATTATTCATATTGTTTCCAATAACACTGTGCAATGGACACATACATGGGTCAGAGGAAAAACACAATCATCATCAGCAGCAGCAGCATCATCATCATTATCAGTCTTTCAAAATTCGTTGTTGGACATTGACCTTTGCCACAATTCTTTATCATGGGCATTGCAGAGCCAGTAGGTTCTGAATTTGTCTAGTTCGACTCTCAAACCAATATTCTGCTGGCCTGGGTTGTGCATGTGATCTCTGGGGATTCATGTTGTGAGTTGTGATGTCCATTGGTTGTCTTCCATTCTTGCAACATGGCCAGCCCACTGCCATTTGAGATTTTTAATGGATTCTATGATGTCCCTGACTCTTGTCTTTTCCCCGGATGTACTGTGCTGTCTTGTGGTCTCTCCATGTGAGGCCCAGCATTATTCTTTCATGTGCACGTTGCATGTTTCTCAATTTATGGGTCTGTCTCTTGGTTAGGTTCCATGTTTCAGCTCCACAAGTGACTATAGGGAGGATGCATTGGTTGTACACCCTTCTTTTCTGGATTAATGGGATTTTTTTGTTCTCGTAGGTTGAGCTTGCTCTGCAAAAGGCTTGTCATCCTAGTGTGATTTTTTCTTGATTCCCTCTTCTTTTGAGGGTTTCATGGAGATTCATTGTCCTAGGTAGATGTAGTGATCTACTTCCTCCAGTTCTGTGTTGTCAGTTTTGATCTTAGTGCTTTTATTTCCAATATGGTTGTTGCACATGATCTTTGTCTTGCTGAATTTCATATGTTGGCTAATTTTCTTGCTCTCTTCACAACATACTATAAATGACTAGGATGAGAATTTTATTTATATGCGAATGGATATTTACATTTGTGAATAACTATAGAAAATTTTGAAAGTTTAACATAGTAAACTGAGGTCTTTTAACAAGTAGAGTTATCAGGTGTATGCGTGGGCAAGTGCATGTAGTCGATTTTGAGATTATGAAAGTTAATTCTTACTGAAGCAGAATGACTTGGAAAACTTTTCCCTCCATTGACCAACATAAATATTAAAGATGCTAATAACTGCCCTAGGATCATACAAAGTGCATCAAAGTTGAACCAGGATAAATGCATTCAATTAGAAATGAAAAGTTTGCTTCTTGGAGTCTATAAGGAATGAAATAACGAAGAAGAAACTATGAAAAGTTTATTCGATCTTTGATCTGCTAATTATAATTTCTTAAGTTCGTTGCATCATGTAATACCTGGGGACAAAGCTAGAATTCTTCTAATAATGCAAATATACTAACACACGCTCATACCCATGTATTTACATAGATTGTTATGTTTGTATGTGTGTATATTCATATATATATATTTCTTTATAAGTGGAAAGATTTTTCTTACAATCTTCAGTTCATTGATTTGACAATTTAGAAAAGCAACTAAATTATACATTTTTCAAATATTTTTTTCCAATTATCCATGTCGCAATCAGTAGTGTGGGACCTCATGTATCTCTGAAAATTATCTAAATCCAAACTGATAACGCTACTGATTGTGAAATGCATTATTGGAAATGAAAAAAATATATGGAAATAAAATTCAGTGGTTTTCCAAATTGTCAAATTGATAAATTACCCATCCATATATCTATTTATCTATTTATGTATATACGTGTATATATGTATGTACGTATGTGTGTGTGTGTGTGTGTGTGTGTGTGTGTGTGTGTGTGTGTATGTGTGTGTGTGTAAAATATACAAATATAAAAACATATGTAATCGTTTGCCTGAAGAGATCCAAAGTGGGCAAAAACATAGACATGTTTGTGTAGTGAATCTACTTTCTACTATATACATATATACAGTATATATATATACATATATATATATATATATATATATATATGTATATATATATATATATATATATATATACACACACACACACACACACACACACACATATATATATATATATATATATATATATATAAATGTGTAATGTACATACATATTTATCACTTGTTTGGGCACTGGAGTTGATATATTTGTCCTACTATAAGCAATCATATGATTTTTAGTTGTGTTTCTTTCCTTTTCTACATATTTTTTTTCACTGTTAACACTTGCAGTTCTCTCAGTAACTGACTTAATGACACCATAAGTGTAAAATCTAGTTCAGAAAATGTTTGGCCTTCAATATATATTATGATGTATATGATTTTTTTTTTTGTTGGCAGGGAACCTCAGGGCTTGTGCAACTCGTCAAAAAGAAGGGAAATAAATAAGTACTCTATTTTTCTCAACACTCAGCACTTTCTCCTCATCTTAGCAATTTTTTTTCTTTTTTTAGCATTATCACACATCGAAAGGTTTTATTTTAGTTATGACACTTTTTTTTGAGGAGTTGCATCACTGTTGCTCTAGACTAAAGTCAGTTTAACTTAGTAAGTACTAGGTGATTACTGTAACATGATGGTTAACAAGCTCACCTTGCAGACTAACTCATTTTGCAAGACTAAGCTAAGATTAGCAAGTACCGATTATCAGCTTTGTGTTAGCTGAATAGAAATCAACAAAGTTGCTTAATGAATGAAATCTCAATCTTGGAGGTTCGTTTTTTTCCAAAGCTGCCAGACTCTTCATTTCTGGAAAATTGGTACAACACAATCTTTAAACTTGTAAATACCCTTCCCCGACATTGAACCTTATTCTGTACCAAAGCAAGCTTAGTAAATATGCCCAGGGTGCCTATGGTAGTGTGTGAGTTTGCAAGGTCATTATGCATATCAATTTAATAGTGTAGTCAATTCAATTCTCTCTCAATGCTCCAGGATTTGTGGCCTTCTGTCAGATCAAGCTCAACATAGTAAATATCTGCCGAGTGCTCTTTGCAGTATGAGGGGTAGAAAGGTCATTATGCAGATGAATATGTTGTTGTTCAATCCTCACTAGGTGCTACAGTATTTGTGGCCTTGTACCAGACTAAAACAAGCATACTAAATATCTACAGGGTGGTTATTTCAGATCTAAATTCAGCCAATAACTATGTGTCTTCCTACAAACTTATTAATGAACTCTTACATATTCACACAACACAATCTTTTGGCTTTTATTATTACCATTTATTTTATAATTCATCTGTTTTTCTTTGGCATTCAATCAGTGAGACTGACTATCCAGCTTGAGTCACATTTTGGCAATCCGTGTTGAAATTTGGTTAAAGTTGCTTATGGAAATGAAAGGGTTAATTGGATTTTCTGTCAAGACATTAGAGATTACTCGGGCTTTCCTTTTCAATTAAACTGAAAACTGTTAAACTTTCTGGTGCTTTTAAGTGTGTGGTAGAGTGAGGTTTGAGCAAAAATAGATTTGTATCTTTCTAAGGAGCCTTAAAAGTTCCAGTAATTCAAGTCTGAGGGTTGAACTCCATTTTGAGTGACAATGAATCTTGAAAAATTTTGTCATTCAATCAATGACGATGGTGATGAGACCATTGGGGAGATATCTGAGGTGACTGGAGTTCATGCCAGCAAATGTCAACAGAAGATTTTTATATAACACGCATTTCTTCAGAATGTGTACCTCATTTGCTCACAGAGAATCAAGAGAACAATTTTTAAAATGTTTGCCATAGTTTGAGGGAACAAGTTCAAAATGACCCAAAGTTTCTTTCCAAAGATTTATGAAGCTATGTTACAGGATACTATCAGTCTCAATCTTCTAAATCCTGTGACCATAAAGTCTATCATAACTATACCCTCCTTGTATGCAACCAGCTTTTCTGATAATCATAATTAGAATCATTTGTTTTATTCTACTTCAATTTTCAAGCCAAAAACACATTTCTTTGTTACTGAATGCATTTATTTCGTTTACAAGACAAACATGAAATAATTTGGCAATCCAATTTTTCCGTCTTATCTGAGATTCTGTCCTGCTTATAATACCATGTAACATGATACTATCACTCAATTTTTTAAACCATGTGGCCAACATATTAGCCAACAACTGGTTGCATGCAGCCTAGCACTATCTGTCTCATGTCATTTATAGACAAGATGGCAGCCCCTTTAAAATCTACCTTTATCTCAACATCTTTCTTGTTGTTAAAGACTTCATGGTAATTTGGTGCTTGAGGAGAATGTGTTATCTAAAAATTTGTCATGTATTGGGTGGGTAAGAAAGTTTCCCGATATTTTGTAGTCTACAACTTAGTGTCCCTTTAAGTACTGATATAAACTAACTATTCCTTTGTAATACAAAAATGAACTCAATATTCCTTTGTAATGCTGATATGAAATTACTATTCTTTTGTGATATAAATATGGCATTAATATCCCTTTGTAATACTGGTATGAACTTAGTATCCACTGCTCAGAATGAGAACAATCTAACAATTATACTTTTAAGGCTTTTGTCTGACTCCTTCTCTACTATTTTCATATTATCTCCAAAGTCTTTTTTCCCCTTTCATCTATAACTTCCTTATACATTTTCATTGCACTTTGGTAATTTAATAGAAATACTCCCCTAATAAATAAGAGTCAATTTGTTCTTTTTAAGAAATGGTGTAAGTTTAAAGATAAGTAGGAAATTTGTTTTACACCTCTTAGAACCAATTTATTTCCTAATTTCTGGCCAACTCTAAAAATGCATTTTTTTTTTTACTCCAGGGGGCAAGGCACATATTTTCAATGAGGTACAGACACACCCCCACCTGAAGGAAAATTTCATTATCATCTATGTAATTTTTCCTAGTTATTTATCTTTCTGTCTGGCTTAAATATTTTGTGTGATTTAGTTGGAAACATTTCTCGCATCTCTATGAAGTATATGGAAGCATTTCTAGAAATCTTTTTTGAAAACTAGAGACTAAATACGCAATCAAAAACTGTTTTTTTTTTTCTTTGAAACTTTTCTACAAACTTAATATGATAACAGGGAGCTATCGTATAGTTTGAAGGAGTAAAGCTTTTTAATGCTGACCCATTGTTGGTAACAGTTTAGAGATTAAAAACCTAGAAACTCAATCTTCATAACTTTTAATCTTTTTGAGACTCCTGGGGCATATATATCTGAAGGTTTTTATGTGACTGCTAGAATATATATCAAAGCAATCATATAAAAATCCATAGATCTCTTTTTGAAATCAACTGGAACATTTTAATTCAAACATTAGGAACTTTACTAGATTAGTCTAAAAGGAGTTGAACAAGGTTGCTTTTCTAGTAAAACTGAACACAACACCTATCATTCGCTGTTGAACAAATCCCTTTTGAATTACTTTTAAGAGTATCTTGAGGAGAATTGAAGATTGGACTCTGGCTACTTTATTGTCTCTTCTAATAATTTCTAAAGGTTTTAAAATGAGAAAACTCTTGACGCTTGAGTAGTAAGACTGTGTTAATCTCTTGTCAGATTCTTTGTCAGCCAGAAAGATATTCAAAAGATACTCAGAAAAGTTCTTCACTTTTCTATTTTTGTCTTAAAGTATCATTTGTATCTCATAGATGGCAAAGTTATATGAGATTTTTGCTACTGCTATAACTCATTATTCTAATTACGTCTGCCAATGAAGTTGAAAGAGATATATGTACCCATGTTTGTCTGTCTGTTTATCCATATAATGTCTCCAAAAGTTCTCTGTGAATTTTATTGACACTTGATGGAAGTGAGGCCCATGGGCTAGAGAAGATTTGATTGAACTTAAGGTCGGATCCGGGAATCTTTTCAGCTACCATTCCTGTATAATTGTTATTTATGATCATTTTCCTTTGTTGGATGATGTATATGCTCTCTATATGCTATCTAGTTTCTAAAAGATTTCTACCTGACCTTCCCAGTGAATGTTTGCCAAGTTTTATTGTTAAAGCTGAATTCTTGAGATGCTTTCCCAACAATCAGAAAAGAAGAAAAACCTTGAGTGAGGTATCCAGTCTTAAAGACTCATTTTGTTGTCTATGACGAGTGTTTTATTGATGGGTTTCCATCTCATCATAAAACTTGTATTTTGTTCTTGCAACAAGGAAACATTACCAATTAGTATCTATTCCAAACACATGGAGAAGTTTCCATGTATTCATCATCATCATCAGTCTTTTAACGTCCGTCGTTGGACATTGACCTTCACCAGGTTTCACCACAATTCTCTATCATGGATGTCGCAGAGCCGGTACTCTCTGAACTTGTCTAGTTTGTCTCTCCATTTAATATTCTGCTGGACTCGATTGTGCATGTGATCTCCAGGGATTCATGCCGTGAGTTACGATGTCAATCAGTCGTCTTCCATTCTTGCAACATGGCCAGCCCACTGCCATTTGAGATTTTTAATGGATTCTATGATGTCTCTGACTCTCATCTTTTCCTGGATGTACTATGCTGTCTTGTGGTTACTCCGTATGAGGCTCAAAATAATTCTTCCACGTGCACATTGCATGGTTCTCAATTTACGGGTCTGTCTCTTGGTTAGGTTTCCATGTATTAAGTAATCTTTTATATCTACAATTAAAATTGTAATGTTATTTATTGAGTCAAAATCAAAAATCAACCCATTAGCATTACTCAAGTGCAAAATCTATCGACACTTTATCCAACATCAATATACATTAAATTTTAATCATCATTCTTGGTTAATTCACGTGAACTTCTCTTATACCTGTTTGGCTCTATGCCTGATCAGGCTTGTAGGATTAAGGCTAATCCAATGTGCATCAGTGTTAGTCACTCTGCTTCCAATATAATATCTTTACATTTGGTTACAGTGTCCTAAAATGTATTTACACCATAGTTGTTGATAAGTGCTTAGTTCTTTTCTTAGATTTGATTTGATAATCTTTCATCAAAGAAATATTACCAGAGATATTGAACATAAAAGCATTGTGTTTCTAAATTCCAATACCTAGTCTTGAATGTTTTTATTAACTGACTGATTAAATCTGCACGGTGAAGATTTTCATTTGTGTGTTGCCTTGTGCATTATGTTATCAGAATACAGAAAATTGAAAAATCTAAAAAAAAATTATTACTAGTTTTGTCTCTGACCTTCAAGGTGTCAGATCTTGATTATTGTTGCGTATGGTTGAAAGTTGCTAGACCTAAATTGTTTGTTCATTTATTGACTCTACTAGACCCTTGCACAGAAACAAGAAAGGTTAATTAAAAATATTGAATAAAAGATTTAAAAAATTTTTTGCAGTCTCTTCGCCTGATCTTGGTTCATTTTTTTAACTCATTACAGCCGTTATACTCTACAGCCATCTTCAGGTGATGAGTGGGTGTATTTTTTTATTATTGTGACCAGGGTGAGCCTGCCTGGACAATCAAATGGTGATGTTTGCATTCCATTGTCTATTATTGGGTGTGGCTGATTTTTTGATTTCTACAATTGTCAATTGTAATTGGTATCAAAATTTTGTGGTCATCTGGAGTTGATGCCATGACGGAAGCTTTCCAGGGGCCAAAAAATATTTCTGTTGGATATGGTCAGTTGTATTAGCCACCATTAGTGTTTTTGTTTTAGTAAGAAACCATTAGTAGGTCAATTGTGCCAATATTCCAAGAAAGATGGTAATGGGAAAATGATCTTGTACAAGTCAAAGTCTTCTTGGGTTGATGTGGTGCAAGGTGGAGGGGGTGATTTTAGAATACTTTCATCGATCTTACCTAGCTTTTGATTTGTTGTTACCATATTTTTTTATTTTATTTCATTTTGTTTATATTGTTTATTTCGTTTTTATCTATCTTTAATGTGTTTATACACAAAAAGTCTGCACCTTGAGATTGAATGTGCACTTCCCCTTACTAACAAATGTGACTGTGCAATCTTTTGTGTGTTATTGTAGTTTGGGGGGTTATGTATGTGTGAGTTTTGTTTTTGTTTTTTGTGGCTTTTTTTTATTGCAATAAGCCTTCCTTCAGGATCATGTGGTGTCTAGTTCCACACTTGGTCTGCAGAGAAAAAAACAACTATACGTGCTGACTCCTTTAGGTCTCTGACCCTCCAATGTTTCTCCCTGTCCAGAATTTTTTGTTTCCTCCCACTGTGGCCAATGACATCCTTTTTTTTTTTCATTTTTTTGTTCATGAGAAATATTTTTTCTAAACTTATTTTCAGGGATTTTACTTATATATCACCATACCCACCATTACAGCTCCCGCTGTGATGTGTGTTGGTTGTCTAATAAGATTTTTTTTCCTTGAATGAGACTCTGTGATCCCCTGGCCAGAGGAATGATGAGGGTTCTGATTTTTTCTTATCAAAACAATGTCAGTCAGGTGAATCAACTCTAGCGAGAGTATGTCACCAGAATCTTGTCAAAATAACTTGTTTGAAATGAAAGTTTTTTTCATCAGGAGTGAAAACAACATAGACTTACCATCACAGTCAATAATTGAATAAGTGTAGCGTCAAAATTTCAAGTCACAAAAAGAAATTCCATCAAAGAATAAATATGGTCAGGTTAAATTCTACTTTTGACATCACTGGTATTTTCAACTGGAATTTCTATCAAAATAGAATTAAAAATCAACAAGAAACATCTAGATTCTTGAGAATATAGTTGTTAATAATAAACTATACCTGTCAAAATAAGGCCTGAAAAAGATCCAAAAATAAAAGATAAACATTTTTTGATAGAGACTAGTGGATTACTAATGCAATTTTTTTAATCTGCAGACAAAATAGTATGGCCAGAAGCACTGGAGTACACAAATATATAAACACACAAATACATGCTAATGTAAAAAAGGATAGACCCCTTGGATGTTTACATTTGTTCAGTGGCAAAACTAGTTTGTCAAGTTTTGTATGCATCTGGTAAATATGCTCTTATAAAAGAATCAATAAGAAATGATAATAGTTCTGCGGAACTCCAGAGATAGAAACTTGTTTTCCTACTATGGGAGGAATCATAGTTTAACCCTTCCAAGATTTACCTATTAAGGTATAAATGTTCCAGCATACTTTTAAAAGAGATCTATCTGACATATATATGTTCCAGCAGTTATAGTAAACTTGGAATATATATCCAATGAAAAGATCTTGCTATTAATTGGAATGAGGCGGATCCAACAGAAAACATCTTGCAAGTGATTAACTCCTGAAATGCTTGCTTGAAATTAAAAATAGCTCTTGCAAATTCATCACGAATATCCAAGCTTGAAAATATTGAAAATTCTTTCTGATGACTTCTAAAGTGTTGGTATCTGCATAGCAGATTATCCACAATACCACTTCTTTATCTTGATATATCTAAGAGGGAGGAGGTTTATTTTCTTCCTGTCCAATCATTTTGTTTAGTACCTAGGATAATCAACAGATGGCAGAGTTGTTCTGAGAGGAAGAAATATAAATGCGCTCCAAAGAGTTGAGAAGACAGCATGTAATATTTCAAGTTGAATATGCTCTGCTTATTCCCTTATTAAATATGAATAATGGTGTGAAGAGTCGGTGTTGAATCGATCATAAATTATCTGCACGATTAATGCCGAGTACTTAAATCCACTTGGAATCTTGAGGCAAATATTCTCCTCAATAAAGAATGCAATGTACAGGGTAGACATATTGTTCCTGACACTCAAATATCTCTAAAAATGTAGAAAAATTTTACGATGAACATAAAACAAAATCTTCCAATCCTTTTGGAGCTATTTTGTAATCCAGGATCAGCATGAAACAGTCATGACTGGAAGAGAAGGGTCGGAAGGACATTTCTCATTTCTTCTTATATAGGGCAATTTATATCCTTGACCACATGTGCATGTAGGAATTTTTGCTCTCCTGGAGTGGGTTGGGGTAAATGAATCTCATAAAGTAGACTAGACTTTTGATCTTAGTTGAATACTTTAATCAGAAGTTATTGAATTTACTAGGTTTTATCAGATGAAGTAAATAATAGAATCATTAATTTTTGACCATTTTTCTCCATCACATTGTTGCTTTTGAGGAACCTTTCTAGACTAAAAGCTGTTAGAGTTGTACAGAATAAAGTTAGAATAAAGAAGCAGCTTCTAATGAGACCTGAACTCAAAATATAATGAGCTGCAAAATAACAGAAACAATTAAAAAATCTATTTAAAAGTAACCCTTAATCGCTGCTAATCTCTTGAAATTTCATATCTTTCAAAAAATTTTATTATATTTATATTTAAAGAGAGTGACAGGAACATTAGATCCACTGATATAAAAATGCAGAAAAATAGATCTCCTCAAACTTATTTATTCTTCCTATCAGGATAGAAAACTGAATCAGCTTTCATTAGTTTATTAGTATAGAGAACCAAACAGGAAGACCACTCGTGTACATATAGCATAGAATCTCAATAATCGAGTTCCTTGCATCGGCCGGACAGGAAATTAAATTGAAATGCCTCAAAAGTCTGCCTCTCTTAACCAAACAGGAACAAATTAAATCACACTTGAAACAATTTAGGGAAATCAAGAACATAAAGATTCATTATAAACTTCCAAGTCTTGTGGTTCTTGGCTAAATATATTACAGCTATTGTTAGCCTTGACTCCAGGAATAGATAATTTCCGAACATTGAATCATCTTTCCTTCTTATGGCAAATGGAGGAACTTAATGACATTAATTCAATTTAATGTGACTATAGTGTTGGTATCCAGTCGAGATCAAGTCAAGTCAATCTAGTCTAAAAAATGCATGCTAGCAACCAGGAGTATAACAAGGGCCTATTGTCTACTCAATAAAGTAGGTTTCATATTCTCAAATAAGCCATATAGCTATATTCTTTACTTCACTGATCTATTTTCAGAATTACAGAATGTACATTTTCATATTGGTCATGCTAGAATAAAAACATAAGCATCAACTATAGAGAAAAAAATTTGGCAGACACTATTTGATAAATAAAGACTCCAACTCCTTCTTATATGAATTGTAAACATGAGGAAGGCTGAAGAATGGATTGGTTGAATTGAATTGTGTTTGCAACTAAAAGAATTGTTAATGTTAATTACTGATCTCAAAATTACGGAGTGTCCCTTAGTACTTTAAGTGTTTTGACAAATTTAATGATGGATTGTATTATCCGAAAAGACTCCATATTTCTCTGACAAATGATGCTAAAATAGGCTGCCATCGTAGTTATCATAGATTTTTCTAAAAAATCGATTCCATTTTCATTCTATTTTCATACCTTTCATATTTTTGTTTATTTCGTCTATGACCCTCAATAAAATTATCACAAGGAAGGAGATTCGAAGTTAACACAAAATATTAGCAAATTTCGCTGAGTTTTTCTTCTCTGCTTTTCAGATTTTTTCAATTCTTGGTATTCCCTTCGGCAAAGTGATTCTGAAGATAAAAAATACAATTTACCATAAATTCCTAATTTTAAAGTTGACATCAAATTGGAAGGAAAACATTTGTTGTAACATTTACAAGTTGAAAAAAAAAGGAAAGTTGAAAATTTGGGATCGCAGCAAACACTGCCCCCCAGGAAAAAAAACATATTAATCAATTCATCCTTTCAAGCTATAGAATGTCACAGCTTTTCTGTTGAAATCATTAGGGACATGATTGGAAAACATAAAAGAGAAAAAGAACAAAAATTATCTTCTCTCCTTTTCCACGAAAGACAAAATTAAACTGACTATAGCATTCCACAATTTCAGAAATTCTATCAATTTGCCTGGAAGTCTTAGAGTAAAAATTAAAAGAATTCAATGATTTAACCCTTTCAAGACTAACCCATTTACGTGCTCAATGCTTGAATTAGAATATCCCAGCAAACTTCTAAAAAAATTCCAGTAATCATAGAAGCCTTGGGATATGTATGCCCGAGGAGTCTCTAAAGAGTTTACTCAGAGTATTCAAGAAAAGTTGATACTATTAAAACATTTCCCTTAATTCAATGCAATTGATGATTATAATGTAAGTTTTTTTTAATTTTGTGAATAATTATAAAACTATAGTAATAATTTGTATTTTGATAATAACCCTTCAATAATAGATGTTTGATTGAAGGTCACAGACAAGGAATGTTTTTTGTATTTAACCTTACCTTCCCTTTTCAAGTCCAAATGAATGTAGATCAGTGTATATTAAACTGTGCAAAAGTTTTTGGATCACAAAATTGTGATAGTAGAAGGTTTTAACTATCATAATATGTATTTTGAAAAATAGTATTTTTATCTTAGTATTTCTCATTGGAACTTTCACTCTTACTTCCTTTAGCCTTCCAATCAAATAATCAAACAATCCAAGTGACTCAAGAGAAGGCTCAGACTCAATTCCGTTCTATGTCATGTGACAATACTAATAGCAATAGTAGTGTAATGGAAGCACAATTTCTCGACTTCAGATCAAATACTTTGACTATTACATCTAGTGAGAAGTCGACATAATGGCAACTAGTAGATTGTCAACAAAGTGGTACTATTATACATAGTAGGTAGTCAACATCGTGAAATGACTATTACAACATTATATAAAATATAATTTTTTCTCTTATTCATTTTTAAGAATTTTTTGGCTTGTATGCGGTCAGTGTCTATATAGTTTTACCGAGAATGGTAGTAGAATCTTTCTTGAACTTTTTATAAAGTTTAAAATAAAACTATTGATTTTGTCTTTAGCCTCTGGTTGTGTAGACTTAAAAGAATTTGAAAAACAATTCTTAGATATATTTTATTTCTTAATTATCAGATTTTTTCTGAAATAATATTACAGAGTTCTGGAGTCATTTTATGTGGATAATATAAGCCTGATAATGATATTCAACACTGCAAGCATTCATGCGTAATACAAGAGTTCCAGGAGTTATTTAATTACTTCCCCACAAGGGTAGAAGGTGATGCAAAGTTGGTTTTAATGGAGGTCAGGGAGGGGCAGGGATTCATAACCCTCATCTAAGAACAGATCAGCCTCCATGCTGCTCGATCAACTACTTTTCAGCACCCCTAACAATCATATAGATTACAAAAGTTTCAGTTGATAGTGGAAAATTTTATTGAATTCTGGTATTGAAGGAA
This sequence comes from Thysanoteuthis rhombus, assembly GCA_963457665.1. NCBI lineage: Eukaryota > Metazoa > Mollusca > Cephalopoda > Oegopsida > Thysanoteuthidae > Thysanoteuthis > Thysanoteuthis major. Next base: position 26,531,161 of record OY735212.1, read on the forward strand.
GGTTTACTATTCTAAAACTTGAATGACAGAGGAGAGAAGCTTTTAGAAAATGACAGAGAAGAGAAGCTTTTGGAAAATGACTAAAAGCATTTGTGACTTGAGATATGAAACTGTGTATCAAACTGACCCCAGAAAGGAGGCAAAAGAGACTTTCTGAGCAATCTAATAAATTGTTCTTCTGCGGAGATGTCTACGAGCTTCAGAATCAAATAAGCAAAGGCAGATATGGTTGGAAGGGACAAGGTTTGAGATCTAAAGGAATTTATTGAATTGAAGGAAAAAGCCCACCAACTTATTGAATTGATTGAATTCAGTTAGACAAATTAGGTTGACCAATGTTAGTTAACTATGTAAGTAGAAATTCTATAAGAGAATGGAATACAAAGGACATTTGATTAGAATAGAACTCATTCAATTTCGGAACAAACAAATAAATGTTCAAAAGCTTTTTGATGTTTATAAAAAGCACAACTGTTCTTTCTAAAGAAGTCTTCATGTACTTAACTACATTTTTAAATGTATGATTTGGCCAAAATCTCCTGGAATCCATTGTACATCGGTCAGCAAGAGTATTATTTTTTCCTTCAATAAATGCTAGGAACAGGCAAAGTATCTAATTTCTTGACCAGAGTCCAATAATTCCCCTTAATCCAGTACAAAACTGAAATTTTGTTATCCAAATAAGGATCTGATTCTGTTTTTAGTTATCTTTTCTACTTGTGTAACATTTTCACCTGAATAGATCGAGTAAGATTATTTCACAGAGTTCTGAACATCAACTGCTTTGTCAAGAATCACTAGTTTTCAAACATTGGAGATTTAAGCTTGTAAAGAAAGAATAAAAAGATGTGATATGATACTAAATATAAAAGTTAATGAGCAGAGGCATAGATGTTTATCTGGACATCTTACGGGAATCACACACAAAAAACATGTGCATAAAATAACAGATGAATAATCTGAACTTGAATGCTAGTACATACCAAGACCAAATTATTATTATATTCATGTATTCATTGCTTGAGGCATTGTCTCAAATCCTGGGATGAGTCATTATCAACATTCTTCCACGATTTATGCAGACTAATATTCTGTGGTTTTTATCACTATATCTTGGTTGATGCATTTTTCAACCTACCTCATTGAAATTCTGATCATTGTCATTATCTTCCACGAATTATTCAAACTAGTTTTCTTATCCTTCATATTTCTTTATCACTAAACTTTGGTTGATGCATTCCCCAACTTACCTAATTGATATTCAAAGATGAGTCGTTGTAATTACTTTTTGCAGTTTATTTAGACTAGTATACTCATCCTTCCTACTTTCATCACTAGCCTTTGGCTGAGGCATTTTTCAACCTCCCTTATTGAAATCATTTATATAAAAAGTACTGCTCATAAGTGTCTGAACAAGCACAAAACCTGTTTTTCATGCCAAAGATTGCAGGGGCCATTAAAGATTTTGAGCAGATCGGGGGGGTATCTAAATTATCTTACTAGTTTGGCAACTCGTCCATGTAAAATTATGAGTACGCTTTTTCAATCTCCTTCATCAACTCTGAACAAGATTTTTGAAGGATAGATAAAAAAAAATCCCTTTTTTTCATTTTACATTTTGATTTTATTAAAAATCTTTCAGAGAAATTTAATTATTAGAACCACAGAACATGACTAAATATATGCCTCATTATCTTGATTGCCAAAAAATTTCATTCTTCTTTTGTAATGTTTTCGTTTTTAACTCTCAAAATCAAGCAATCAGAGGCAAAATATTTGTTTGTTCAAATACTAATCACAAATATAGTATATATACATAAATACAAAAATATTAATCAAAAATGGAATGTTTGTCTATTAATTGATTGATTAATGAGATTCATTTCCATTCAATATTGTACATATGCATTTAGAACGAGTAGTATTCCATATTATGTTTTATGGAATCATATTATCAGAATAGTTATGGATTACACAAGCTACACTCACATTTATCGATTTTACATCAGATATTGTTCCTAGTTATAAGAATGATTAATCAAGATGGTCAACATAGTAAAATTTTATGCAATTTAACTACAACCAGTCATCTTTAAAACAACTCAGGTTGACCATTATGAAATGATAACTAAAATCAAAGATTATGTTAATGAGAATATGAAAAAAATAGAAGAAATGTGTAGTTTATATAAAATCAAATAATTTGATATTAGTATCTTTAGGGGAGTTTGGTAACCAAATGAGATGTATTTGGTCCTTGTTCGTGTTTAAGATCATCAAATTAGCTAGAACCAGAGAAAGGGGAAAACATTTCGCTCTGGTCTATTAATCTGACTGGTAAGTCATTAGGGCAGGGTGAATGATCAAACACGTAATACCAAATAACAAATGTCTGAAGAATATTGATCAGAATAATCCATTTAGGGTTACTGTTAGAATCCTATTTGGTTTTGTCACAACCATTTAGAAAAAGTTATTTCAGTTAGTAAAAATACTGATTGAAATGACAAGTGGATAAATCAAACTGAGTTAAGTGATCTTTTTTTTAAATTCTTTTGTTGAATATGTTGGGAGAAAATCAACTTGAAAAAGTCCCTGTAATTGGTATTCTCAGAGATGTTATCATTAGTTGGTCTGTATGCAGTCAGAGATTAGAACCAATGCAACAGGTTTAATATTCACATGGGTGAACACTCAATAGAAATGAACCCAAACAATGAGTCGCATCTGTTGTTATACTTCTTGTTCCCCATCATCCAATCATTTTTTTTTAGTTAACCTACATAAATAAGAGTAGAATGAAATAACATCCATATGAAATTCATTATGATAATACCGTACATAAAATCACAAAATACGTGTATTATGATATTGCCCTAAAAATCATGTTATGTATCAAAATCATAGCTCAAGGGCAGGTAGGGTTTAATCAAATCGGTTGGGAAGTCTTGTGAATATAACTGTTTTGATTTTAGATCCCTGTACCATAATATCTTGTTCTGTGTAATACATAAAACCCACTGAAAAGTCTACTGGAGTTACATTAGCAAATATTGGGAAATTATCAATGGCAATAACATAGACTTTCAGAAAATTAAGAAAGAATATATATCTGGTGTTAAATCTGTGAAGCTTTCTAGAATAAATATATGTATAAGTGAGTGTGTGTGTGTGTGAGTGTGTACAAATGTGAAATGATATAATGATTACCAAAATGGAAAAACTCAAAAAGATGAGTTTACAAAGCCATTATACAGCACATCCTTCTTTATGGAAGCAAATCCTGGTCCATATACCAGTACCATCAGTACGTCTTTGAATGCTTTCCTTAGCTTCTGCTTCATTCTCAGCATGCACTGGAGTGTCTTTATCCCTAATAATAAAGTCCTCAAATTAGCCTTTGCCACAAGATTTGACATTATCCTGCAAAAGACTCATCTGCTATATGACCTTGTGGCAAAGATGGAAGACCATTGTCTCAAACACACCCTCCGGTTCAGCAAACTAATCTTCGTGTGGGTACTAAAAGAGTGCCTAATTAGAGATAAAGGTCTCTGTCAGAATCTATTACCACTGTAGTGCCTTACCTCCATCCTGCTAAAATTATTAGTTAACTGAATAATGATAATGAAACTAAATACATCCATAGATAAAATACAAAAGAAGAAAAGCTGTCCCACATCTTCTGATGTCACTTTTTTTTAACACCTGTTTATTGGCAATTTTCTAAGCCTTGTTGCCTGTTTGCTTTTCAGTATATGTATTTCTTTTCCTTAATGTATTTCTTATCAGCTTTGTTTGTTCACTAATAGTTCTGTCATAGCATTAGATTTTATGACTTACACAAAGTCCTTCGTCTAATTGTATTTATCAGTTGAGAACCGGCACAAGCAAAATGTTTGTGGCTTCTTTCATCTCAGGAACTCTACATATGGCATAAACCTGGAAAACCCCGATTTTCTAATAATTATTATGTCCTCAAAGTAATCAAACATCATGGGAACAAAACATTTCAGTATCTCTGCCATTACATAAATTCATGACCATGTCTAACAATGTTACATTCTTCTTCTATTCCAGCTGATTAGAAGCTATAACCAATTCTATTTCATACATCAGATAAAAAAGTTTTTCTCACCATCCTTCTTATAACTACTTTTTAATTATCCTGGCTGTAGATGATCATCTTAAATGTTTCATGTTTTTTCTTATCTTCAGAAACAACATATGTACTCAGTTTCTCTTGTTGCTTATTGAATGTAGGTTTTTAATGAATGTTTAAAAAACATCTGCATTTTGTTTTTCATCCCAATCTTTGGTATTAGTGAACTTTCTGTCTTTATTCTTACATGTAAGTGGACTTTATTTGATTGTATTTCTATCAAGTGTTTTGGACCCAATCATGTTTTGCTATTTGATCCAAGATGGCTACAGTCTGAGCACATATGTTCTAAAAAACAAGATGTCTACCTAGCCTCTCTTCTTTATTCTACATTTCTGATGAGCAGATCTTTGCACCAATTCTTGCCACATGCTCCAAATCCACTCCCTTGCATCTTCGCATAGTCTCTCCCTTCTATAAGGGACTTTATTATTAATTTTGATACCTTCGTCTGATATAATAGCTATTGCCAGCTTCTTATTGGTAACTTTACTACAAGTACACCATCAAGTTTTCCAGGTAAACTTCCTTCCTGAAGTAGACTACATTGTGAAAGTTCAGAAGCATATCTCTTCCATTCAAATACAACACATTCAAAGATTCACCCTCCTCTCATTCTTGTCTAAAATTGATATTCATACCAAGTATTTATGGAAATATGTGTTAGGCTGCTAAAATTCAAGCTGCATAAAATATTCATGAAAGGTTCTCATCTGATTGAAACTGATTGTATACATTCACTCTGAAATGGAGACTTGTGTTACAAGTTTGTAAGGAATCAGCTTTACAAGGTCATGCATGACTTGTGGTTAATCAATTAAAGTATTTTCAATCATGGAATCTGCTGACAGAATTATTGCAATTCGCAGACACAAGACATTTCCAATATGGCGACTTTCTCAATCAGATTCTTTGCATGACCTCCGAAAATGGAGGAATATATATGTATATATATATATATATATATATATATATATATATATATATATATATATATATATATATATATATATATATATAAACTAGCTGGAATACCAAACATCGCATTTGGAAAAAACCTTCAAATATAAGAACAGAGGAAAGCAATAGAGATTCCATGACATGAACTTAGGGTAGGCCTATGTAGCCCCTCCTAAAATCTTTAAAAATATTTTTTTGTTCCAAAACTGAGAATTCATTTTGATGTGTGTGTTGTTTTTTGATCCAAGATGGCTTCTGTCCATGTGTATTTACTCTCCCAAAATAAGACGGAAGTCTTGTTCACTTTTGGCATTAGTAGTTAACATCTAATGGCTGACCATCAGATTTAAATAGTGTCTATGTTTTATTATTGTATTTAGGTATTAGGGATAGAGTTTTTGCTAGAAAAAAAACAAGTTTTATTGTTGGTTAGAGTGAGATGCTTTAAAAATACTGCCAAACCCTTTGAAGCATTGAGAGAGAGATAAATTTACATCAACAGTTTTGCCATGATAAACAGAAACTAAGCATTCAGCATTATAGTTATAGTGTGAATAGAACCCCTTCCCCAGAAATAAGTTTTTTAAAAGATATGTCTCATAACAGACAATTTTCCAGAATGTTCAAAAGTGTAATAGATTGAAAGCACATAAAATCAAAAATGAAAAACTATTCAATTTTCTCCATCAAAGTTTGGACTCAGTCTGCTTATTCCATTTTCTCTGACTCTAAGAACTGCCGCCAATGATTTTTGTAGTTTATTGTCTGGAATAAGAATTTACCAAGCAAGAAAAATTTTCCATGATATCAATAAGCTATGTACAACGAATTGATAAGTGAAACCCTTTATGAATAAGAATTCAACTGAAAATCTCAGGCATCTCTTTTCATACCTTTCATATAAAGGAGTTGTCTTTATGTTGTCGGTACAAAGCACACATCAAAGGAGAAAATCGTATACACTTTTCTGTCTGTTAAGAAATAGGAGTTATAGAAATTCTAATCGAAAACAGATTCACCACCCTCATAAAATTATGTTACCCATTGAAACCCAATTCTGACAAATGTTCTGCTGAACGAGTTGTTCCGGTTGACTATTCCATGAGCGTGAATAGATCATTTGTTTTGTTAAATGTCTTTCTCTCATATTTTTCTGTCCTGATTGAGGACCATGATAAAACAATGCATGAAGAAAATTCACTAGACAAAACCTTTATTAAGCTACAACTGGCACATCGACCAAAGAATATCATCAGAAGAATCATATACTTGTAATCAATGTATGGTTGCTCTTAAAAAGGAACTGTCTTCCTTTAGGTATTGTGAAATATTTCTATCTACTCAAAAACATCCTGTAATAGCATTATTCAATTGCCAAGTACGAATACTTGTGTTAAAGTTTAAATATGATTCTTATTGCATTTTCCCCTTTCCTTGTTATACAGCTACCATGTCTCTTAAATATGATAGAGTGATAGATACAGAGATGGAAAAAAATGCCAATAAAATATAAATCATCCAAAAAGTACATTCTGTAATTTTGAGAAGAGTCATTATTATATGAAGAGTAACTTGGTTTATTCATCTCATTTATATTTTTTAATGATAAAAAGATAAGATTGCTTAGAAGTATCTGAAAAAAAGAGACCCTCTCTTTTTTCCATATGAATTGTATACCTAAGGAAGGAAGAAGAATAGATTATAATAGATTGAAGGCACATAAAACAATAAAAATGCTCTGGATACAACAGAAAGATTCAGATTGAGAGTCCAAATGACTCTAAGCACTGAAAGATCAGCTGATGCCAATTTTCATGTCTGCAGATACAATGGTTTTGCCAGGGGCACTGGAAATCACAAACAAATTGATAAAGCCATCAGAATAAGGTCCCCAAAATGTTGGAAGATCTTTTTTTTAAAAATCAAAAAACATTTTTAGAAAGGATCTAGTGGAGTACTGATGCCAATTTTCAAGTCTGTAGAAAATACGGTACGGCCAGGAGTGCTGGAACAGGTAACAAGAAAACCCATGAGAATAATACCCCAAAAGGTCTTTTTTACCAAAAATGAAAATAAACAAACTTTTACAGGGGTTTTTGTGGAGTACTGATGCCAATTTTCATGTCTGTAGAAAAAAAACAGTACGGACAGTATCATTTGAATATGTAAACAAATCAATCCATTAGAATAACACCCCAAAAAGCTTATTTTCCAAAAATGGAAATAAAACAAACTTTTTGAAGGGTTTTTGTGGAGTACTGATGCCAATTTTCGTGTCTGTAGAAAAAACGGTTTGGCCAAGTGCGCTGGAACATGCAAACAGATAAATCCATTAGAATAATGCATCAAAAAGCTTTTTATCAAAAATATTCCAAAAAACATAACAGTATGGCTGGGATCTCTGGAATAAACAAAAAGCAAGCAAACACATAAACAAACTCAATGGCTTCTATACCTACGGTTGCTCAATTAAACCCCAGAGATATTTCTTCCCTTTTTGAGTTGTATCTTTTTTAACAATGCTGATCTTAACTGATTCAATTGTCTATGAGACTAGCTTGCAAACTATTTCTTTTCTACTCGTCGGACAGTTATTGAAAAAAGATCTATTTTTTGTACTCTGAATATTATCATCTTATGTAATGATGCTATTTTATAGACTAAACATTAAACTGCAAAAATTTCATCGATTCTAAGAGTCAAGAATACTATCACCATAGATTGAAGGACATTTCTAAGATGATATCAGAGAATAGATTTTGGAAATGATGTGTATAAAATAATGTTATCTTGTCACAGAGTTCAAATTGATGTGACGTCTGTCAAAAATGTTGAAAAGGGCAGAGGAGAAACAGAATAAATTGACTGGAGGTGAATAAGTGGAAACACTTTTCAGAGTTCAGACATTTGGTCATGCTCGTGAAGAGGAGACTTAAGAAGATGGGAAGAACAGCGATATCTACTCACTTGAAGAATTGTGATTATATATGTGTCTCTCTCATTGATTGCAAGCAGGAAAATAACAAAATGACTGAAGTCTGCATTTGGTTTCTCCAAGTTGGAGCAGAGAAATGAAGGCTCAGATTTATAGAAGTGAAAAAATAAGCTCAGATTTCCAGAGGTGAGAGAATGGGCTCAGATTTTTAGATGAAAAATTAGGGAGGAGATATAAAGAGTTAAGGGACAAAAATAATGAGTTCAAATGATTCTTAGTATTCAAAGGTTTTGTGGGAGAGAATAAAAGATTGAACCCTGATGATTTTTGTCAATTTTTCTTTTGTGTGGATTTTGTTCTGAACATACTGATGTTTATTTGCTTTTCTTTGATCCTGGTTCATTAAGGTTACACAATGGTTTTGCTGCGTTCCAAAAGTAAGCAATTTTACTTGATTCCTTGAGATGAAATTTCTCCTTAAACTTGATGGTGTGTCTTGATCAGACCTTATCTACTGAATCCGGAGATGGAAACAATAAAAAATTGTTAGCAAAAAAAGCAGTAAGAATGGAAAATCATTGATACACTTGGAGGATTTTACTCAGTATTAAAAGAGAATTACTTTGAGACTTTGTGTTTTATGTTAGTAGATGTGATGAAATATGTAGATATCTGCCAAAATTATTGGATATACATTATTTTGATTGATATACATACATATCAATATATGAATAAAAATATGGATGCACAAACACACACATATAAACATATAGAGAGTCTATTTACAGTGTTTTGTTTGATCCTCAGTAAGTTTTACTTACACATACACAATATATATATATATATTAATAATAATTTATGTCATCAACAGACAGCTGTTTCATTGTATTACAACTCTTCAGTGTGGCTATAGACTATCCATTATCCCTTCCAGTACCATGAGGTAGGATCAAAACCTTTATTTCAAACCCAAAAGCTGGCATGCTTTTCTCTGCCCAACACAGAACTGGATGGTCAGTAAGATTGAATCCAAGAGATATATTCACTCAAGCGTAATCCCTCATCCACCAGAGTGCTTTATTCCTAAGCTGGAAGAGCATTGCATGAGCTTATAATGAATGTGTATATATATATATATTATGAATATATATATATATATTATGAATATATATATATATATATATATATATATATATATATATATATATATAATATATATATATATATCATAAATGTGTTATTTCACTTTGAAACTCTATCTGTAATGACCTTCTGTCATTAAATGGTGAATGCATCATGTGGCAAAGGGAGCTCAACTAGAATAAACAATTAAAGAAAATGGGGCTGCTTCAAGAATCAAATTTGTGATCAATATGCATTCACTTTGTAATAACATCACTCCTACCATTGAGAGAAATAGCCACTGGAAATACGAAGGCCAAAATAACTACTTTATCTTTAAATTCTTATTTCATTCATTCACTGCCCATATCTGCTCTATTTGTTTCTCAATGTAGAAACCATTGGAAGATACCTATTGGCAATGGGTTGGACCTGTTGCAAGAATGTCTGACAACCAGCGGACATCAGGACTCACAGCATGGATCCCCAGAGATCATATACAAAATCGTGGCCGACAGAAAGTATGACAGTGTGATGAGCTAGACAAATTCAGAAAGTGCTGGTACCACCATGCCCATAATAGAGAGGTCTTACGAATCTTTGGAAAGGTCTATGTTCAACGACGGACGACGACGACGATGATGATGATGATGATGATGATGATGAAGATGATGATGATATCAGAAAATAGATATCCTTTTTTTAATAATATAATTGTCTGCATTGAGAGCTCATTACAAACATAGAAAAAATTCAATCAAATTATATGCCCCCAGATTTAGTGACCAGGATATTTCTCCTACAGCTTTATCAAGGTTACACCAATGGTCAAAACATTACCTTTTGATCAGCACATGTACATCGGCTGATGTTGGTTATACACTGTAAATACATAATGATAACAAAATATTATGATTGTACTTTTGATTCTTTTTTTTAGTTGTTTTGCTAAAGATAGTCAAGTATTATTCCTTATTTTTTGCATTTCATTTCAAGTATTTTAATGAAATTTTGATGAAGAGACTTGTTTATCTGAATGAACTTTAACAACTGACTGATATCTGAGATTTCTAATCAATATTTGTATTTTCTTTCAAGACTGGAAGCACAACAACTATGTGGTACATTTTATTGCAATCATATTGATCAGAATTATTTTATTTATTGCTGTTAAGTTCAGTGTGGTGAAAAAAAAAACATTGCACTTAGTGCTTTTTTACACAACCGGTTTTATGCATTAAAAATTCTGCGGATATTATTCAACTCCTGTAAATATTGTTTAACTCAGATCAAAATATTTAGGTGAATTAAGTCTAAGTGTCTTGAATTTGATGAAACTAATATTGTCTGAATCCTGGGACAAGTTATTGTTATTAAGTCATTCAGTCTTTGGACTAATATTTTCATTCTTGTTGGCTCATCAGTACATCTTGGCTGGAGTATTTTTTAATCTTCTTCAAAATTAATAAAATTACTTATATACAAGTTGCTATTTTTTTCTCCAATAAAAATTTGTTTTCAAGTGATTTTGTATAATATTGAAATATTGTTCTTTTCATTAAATCATGATGGGAAACTGACCAGACATTTTTCTTGTTTTCAATTGACTAAGCCACAAGTTTTAATTAATCTCTCCCAAAGCTCAATATTTCCTTTCAAAGCAAATTTGAATCAATTCAATTTTCATAGTTCTTCCAAAAAATTAGCTAAAACTGAATCCGACAAAAACCCCAATCAAATGTTTTTTTTTGTTTGTATTTAGAATTTTTTTCTGTCCAGGACTGAAGAGTGTAAATCTGTTAGGGTCATTTTAAATGTTGGATCAAGTTAATCCTACTGAGCTTGCAAGGATCATCCAGTTTCTTACATAAATCCGATAGGGTTTTGTTCTTTTTTAGCTGATTCATTTGAAATTGAATCAATCTGTTTCAACTTTTTTGTTTCAAACAAAATTAGATTTAAATAGTTTTGACATTTTTGTGTTACTGTTTCTGGAGGCAGAATAACTTTTAAATGTAATCCCTTAAGTTGATCCAGATTTCATCTCTAGTCTTGAAAGCAGGCAATAAAATATCCTGAACCCAAGAGGTTATTTGAACATAGATCAAGCTGAATAGGATCCATTCAATCTCAGCATCACCTGCTTCTGGTCTCTCATGAATTTGGAAAGGTCGATCCTGACATTGAAGTTTGTGGTGATAGTAGGAATCCAAGAATTATTGTTGTGTTATGAACGAGCCATCTTATAAGGAAACACCCAATTTTCAAGGATGTGTCTTATTTGATGAAAATTTCCAAAAAGTTACCTTTTATATGTTTTATGGGGGTAGATCAGAATTTCATATTAAATTGTAGTGTTTGCATAAAGATTAGGATTTTTTCATCCAAATATAATGCACTAGAGATTTTGCACATTACAAGGGAGGTGATAGTCATTTGTCGTAGTGAAGATCAAACTCACTACATGATTAAGCAGTGATTAATAATTCTAGTTTGCTCACTATCACTCCACCTCAGAAGCTCAATTCAAATATTATACTGAAGTTTATTTCTAGATAAATTGAAAGCTTGAAACAAAATTTGTGACAAAATAGAAAGTAGGTTGACCATGAGTCAGTTCCATGTTTATCATCATCATCCATCTCTTATTGTCTGTCATGGGACATTGACTTTTCCCAAGGTTCACTAGATCTCTTTATCATGGGCATCGCGGAGCCAATACTTTCTGAACATGTCAAGTTCATCTCTACATCTTGTATTCTGTTGGCTTCATTATGCATGTGATCTCAGAGGGTTGTGAGTTGTGATGTCCAATGGTTTTCTGCCATTATTGCAACATAACCAGTCCATCACTATTTGAGTTTTTCCCCTGATATATTGTGCTGTCATGATCTCTCCATGTGAGGTTGAGCATAATTCTCTCATGATAACATTGCATAGTTCTCAGTTTGAGAATCAGTCTCTTGGTTAGGTTCCATGTTTCAGCTCCATAGATGACTTTTGGAAGGAGGCATTGGTTGTATACTCTTCTTTTCGGGACTAATTGGATTTTCTTGTTCTTAAAAGTTGAGCCTGCTTTACCAAAAGCTTGCAATCCAACAATGATTCTTTGCTTGATTTTTTTTTCTTTTATGGCAATTTTTGTCCATGGTAGATGTGATGGTCTTGGTTTCTAGATATGTTCTCAAGACATGCTGTAAAGAGTTTGGGTAAGCTGGTATCACCTAGTCATACCCCTTTTTGGAGCTGAAAGGCCTCTGAGTCTTTATGTAGCCTGATAAAGGTGCTGCTGTGACTGTATATGTTGCAGTACTGTGATGTATACGGGGTCTACACAGAATGACTTTTGGAATTTCCTTGCAGTCATATGATTCTCTTGAAGTGGATAAATGCTACAATGGATGGCATTTTGCATTCTGTAGCTTTCTCTTTTTGTTGATTTATTGAAAGGAGATGGTCCATGGTCAAGTTGCTTCATCTGAAGCCATCTTTCTTCCATGGTTGGTTTCCATTTAGCGTTTTTGTGATTAGGTTGGTGATGATTTTGGTGAAAAGTTTATAGATTCAGTTGAGTAGACTTATTGGTCTGTAGTTACTGAGGTCTTCCAGGTTTGCTTTTTTTATATAACAGCATTATGATTGCTGTGTTCCGATCGTCTGAGACTTTGTTTTAGGTATAATTTGAGTAGAATAACTAGTTTCCTAGTGATAATCTTACCAGCTTTTTTGAGTAGGTTGATGGTGATGCTATTTGGTCTAGAGGCCTCTTCTTTGTTTGTTTGTTTGATTGTTTCACCTCCAATGGTGTAACTACTGAATATTCCTTGAACTGAATGTTTGCATCTTGCATATCCTGTTCATTGTTTTGTGGTCTTTGTTTGGAGGAGTAGAGTTTTTGGTAGAATTCTTGGGCACATTCGACAATCCAGTCTCTGTTGGAATGTCTCCATTTATATCGAGCATACTAGTGATTTGTTTCCATCCTGTATTGAGAGCTTTGCTTATAGCTTTGAAGCCATGAATTTTTCAAGAATCATTCAATGATTGTCGTTTTGTATTTTCTCTTCTTATTATTCATTTGGATTGTTTCATTCAGTTTTGTTGCTTCAATTTTCTCTTTTGTTGTTGTCGGCCGCTTGAGATTTCTATGTTTTTTCTTGAGATTCTTTATTTATGGTTTGTGTGCTTTTCTGTTTGAATGTGGTAGTGACTTTAATTAGAGAGGCTGTTATTTGTTCTTGAATTTGTTGATGTTAGAGTAGCTCTCCTTTTGTTCTGTAAGAATTTTATATCTACTTTTTCTATAAGAATTTTATATCTGCTTTTTCGTTCAAGCTTGAAGGATTGAGTGAGTTCTTTTGGTACATTTAGTGGTTGCAGTTTGGTGAGGAACATTTTTCTCTTTCCTTTGTTGGTGTTGATTTGCATTTTACATCTTGTCATTTTGTCGCCGCTTCTTAGGTTGACATGATTTTGGATGTGAATGTCTTTGATGGTATCACTTTTGTCCAATAGGATGCAGTCTATTTCATTCTTAGTTTCATGGTTAGAGCTTTTCCAAGTCCATTTTTTGGGGGTTTCCTCTTCAAGAAGGTCTTCATGATTTTGAACCCCTTCGAGGTTGCAAAGTTTACAAGATCTTCTCCTCTCTTGTTTCATACTTTATATCTGAACTTGCCAATGTAACGATCATTTTTTTGTCCTACTTGTACATTGAAGTCTTTCATGGAGACATTGAAGTATTATCTAGTATGTTAGAGTAGGGAGTTGAAGTCATCATAGAAGTTGTCTGTATCCTCTTTGGTTGACTGCAAAGTGGGAGTATAGACTTTTCAAAGAATTAAACTTTTGCCTCTTGATGAAAAGTATTGTCTATTCTATTCAATTTCTTTCTCTTCTGATCGTCAAAAGATTCCTTTCCTACATCACTTGTAGTGGTCCTCTCACCTGATTTTATCTTTGGGAAGACTTGGTCGTAACTTATTTATGGGGATGGAGGAGGAAACATTGGCATTGTTTTGATAAGTTTTGTATGAGTTACTTTTTGCATTCAGTATAAATGGAATTGCAATGAAAAGCCATTTTAGCACCTCTTAAATCTATTTCAACATTCCCCTGGTAGTTTCAAATAATTGTAACAATCAATTTCACAACTTTGCTAGAGGTTTCTTTCTGATGTATAAGGTGATGGTGTTAATCAAATGACTGAGAAGTGGTTAGTTTTTTCATAGTTTAAATCATGCCGGAATCTTGAATTAATTCACAAAATTCTCATTTTTCATAAATGTTTTCTTAAATCCTAATCACTAAGACTTTATGTAAATTTATTTTGTGCTGGGTTCCAGCTATAGTAGGCTCTTTCAGTAATCAAATTTACTTTCCTTTAAGCATAAATAAATCAATTCTATACATGTCTTGCTACTCTCAAAACATCAATCATTTACCTTGAATTCCCATGCCAAAGAGCAATTCAATTTTATCTATTGCATTCTTTAAAACTATCTCTCAACTAATAGTCATTAAAGTGACTTTTATTCATTAAACTCATTCATTTTAGTCACATTCAACTACCTTTTACTTCAGTTGATTCACATCTATCTTAGTTTATTTCTATTTATCTCACTCTTTGCTTATTCATTGTATTTTTATCTATTTACCTGGCAAATGGTCAAAGTGAATATGGGTTTGATTCTATGTAATTCATAATTTTCAGGATATAGTTTATATTTTCTTGCTTTCAAAAGTGAAATTGAATTTCATTTCCTTTTCGATTATTATTAGAATCAAAAAAGCTTTTCGAAATGTTTGATCAATGAAGTTCTCACCACAAATATTTAGATATATTATTGCCAATAATCTTTCAACATTTACTTTTGAAATTTATTAATTTTCTGAAATTCAACCTTCTGAATATAAAGTCCCATTCTCTGCCATTTATACCTCAATGGGTCCTTTCAAAATCCATGGCTCAATATTATTTGTGAGTTTTAATCATAAAGTTGAATTGGTTGGGTCATAAACAGAAGAAGACAAGCTTAAAATATTGGATTGCAATATTTATGTTTTCAATTTTGGAATCATAATGGAATCCTGGATTCAAATTATTTGCTGCCAGAATCTTTCCTTTTTCAATTAAAATTATTAGAAATTAATTTTCATTTTCCAGAATACCAGATTGGAAACTTTTGGCCATAAAAATTGTAAAATTCTGCCAAATTTCAGACCAGAAATCACACATAATTTTGCACCAAGATAAGTGCCAAGTATCTCATAAATTTCCCAAAGGTGTTTAAACCATGATTGGCACAATCAATCAAAATGTTTGGCTTCAGTTTCTATTAGATCATTAAAACTCAGAGAAACACAGAGATGGATTCTCAGTGATATTGAAAGAGTTCATAAATACAAGGATTGGCCAATAAGAAATAACAGTTTTAAAATGTTCAGGTCATTTGCATGGATAAACTGTTCAACTTCAAGTGATCATAGTTCAAGATAAATACCTCAGTAAATCAAAAAAAAATGTTAAAATATTTAATTTGCTCTGAAAACAAAAATTATCTCGTGGCACAAGAGTGGTTGTGCTTTTAATCATATCAAAGAATAATTTTGAAAATTCTTAGTTGATTTTGGGCTGAACTGTACAGAGTATCAAGTATAATGTTGAGAGACTTTAAAATTATTCAATATAATCAAAATTACCTTATCCGGTAGATATAAGAATGAGTCATTCAAAAAGTTATTCAACCAAACCTTTCTCTTTGGTAAAAACTGAGAATGTAGCCTCCAGACTCTCTATTCCTCTAAAAAGGAAGAATAAGTACAGAATTCACTGATGTCTCTAGTTATTACCACTGTGCTAAGAGCTCTTGTCATGAAGTCAATCAAATGGAAATTTTCTAAAATACTAAAGTTAGATAAATAGATAGTAGCAAAGAGTACCAAAATAGTGTTGTTAACAACCAGAGATAGGGGAATAGGGTATACAACATTCAGATACAATGCTATACTCCAAGTCCAAAAACTTTAATCAATCATTTTATCACACATAGGTTATTAGCCAATCAGTACACATAGGTTATTAGTCAATCAGAACATGATCTAAGCTTTCAAGTAATTAGTGCAACTCACTTATCCAAAGAATTGATGCAAACAAGAAATGCACCAAAAGATATCAATTACAGACACCAGAGGGAGAATTCATTCCAGCCGTTTCCAATCTATTAATGGGTAGCAATATCACGAATGCTGTTCTGAAAACATTGATCTTACTTGGAAGATCAAAGCCGATACAAAATCACCCAACTAAACCAAGTGAACACAACTTGGAGAGTTTTGATTTGTGGGAAAAGATTTTGTTTGTCTTCCTTTATGGAAACTCTTTGATCAACATGACCTGACACCAGTCGACTCAAAGCTATTTGTTGGCTTTGTAACAAAGTCAATCTGGGATCAAGCCGTTCAGTAAACCACAACAAAAGCCTGGGTCTATGGGAGATGCTGAGTGGGCAGCCTTGACCAACTGACTGAGTCAAGAAAACACTAATCCAACAAGTTCAATAAACATTGATTTCTAAGTTTTTCAAAAGCCTGCAAGCTTTGTAAAACAAAACTTGCCCAATTAATATCAATATTGATAACGAAGCATTTACTGTTACACCCTGCTATGAATCACTTAAAAATCCTTAAATTGAAAGACAACATAATTTTTAAATAATATTTACTAGTACATGATTGTATACATTAAAAAACTTCCCAACAATTGTGATTTTTTTTTACTCCACAAACAGAAAAAAGCTCTATGAGCGTTATTAAGTCATTGAGGTTGATCAATCATAATGCTATACTTGCTTGGAATAATTTCATAAAAATTTTTCCAAGAATAGATTTATTAAATTATAGCAGAAATAGTTACAAAAGAATACTTTATAAATACATTTTTTGATGAATAAATTTTCAAATTGAACAAAACAAATATCTCATGAGTTAAAGTCTGTTCTGAAGAATATTGTAATTCAATTGTACATATTAAACATTAAAAACTAAAAGGATTCTTATCAATTTCACTCATTTCTATTTATTTTTCTATTTCCAATATAATTTTTATTTATCAACAATTTTTTTTATTGATAAGATATTTCTAAAACTGAATGATTAAAAAAGTTATACTCTGTATGGAATATATATCAGTACTGCTGGTAAGGCTTTATGCCCAATTTGAACTTTACTCACCAAATGATGTATCAAATAAGAAGAAAAAATATATAATTAATTCATTTTTGTTTATTTGATGAAACTGAATTAAAATTCATATAAAAAAAATCTTATAATTATCATCATTATTGTTGTTAATCATCATCTCTAGCATTCCTCTCATATCTTCCTCACCTATTACAGCAGCACCGTGGTTTGAACTGCCTTCAGCATGCCTTTTTTGCTGTTTGGCCATTCTAATAGCACTAATGGAGACTGATTGACAACAAGTCTCCTCAAGTCTCAAGCCCTCCTCCTCACACACAGTTCGCAGTAGTGCTGAGGTTTACAGTTTTACAACTGTTGCTCGGTGGTTATCACTGAAGGTTGAGTGACAGTAAGTCTCCACATGTCTCCAACCTTCCTTTTATATCTTCATCACCTATCACAGCAATCACCTTTACCAGGCTTTTTTTTTGGGGGGGGGGGTCTTTGGCCATTGCTAACAGCTGGGGATCATAGATCTCATATTTCTTGTACTCTCCTCAGTATTCATGCAGATCCCAGTAGTCTTGTGGTTTGTACAGTCTCGATCCTTCCTCACATCCCCAGCTCCTCAAATCTCATATTCATTGTCTTTGGTACGATTCCGAGTGCACCAACTATTACTGGTACTACCCTGACTTTCATGTTCCACACCTTCCTGAGTTCCCTCGCCAGGTCCTGGTATTTTCCTAGTTTTTCACTCTTTCATATTTACTCTGAGATCTGCAGGTACAGCCATATCTATTATTTGTTAGGTTTTCTTTCCCATGTCTATGATTATCAGGTCTAGTGTTTTTGCTTGAATGGGCAGGTCAATTTGAAAGTCCCAGAGTAATTTGTGCCTTTTATTTTGCAGGGCTGTCTCTGGTTAATGCTGATACTATTCGTCCCACTACTCTATCGTGTCTGTGTTTATACTCATTCTGGGTTAGTTGACTACATTTACTGGTTATGTGCTTTACAATCTCATCCCTTTCTCGACATACGCAGCATTCACTGTTTGTTTGGGTTCTGTTGATTTTTGCCTTGACACAGTTTATCCTGATGCCTATGTTTCGGGCTGCCATGATTAGCAATTCTGTTTCTCTCTTCAGGTTTCCTTTGCATAGCCATGACAATGATCTCTTGCTGTGACATTTTTCATTTGTCTTTTGAATTCTCTTTATAGATTTTTCTGTTCCCATTTTTCTTTCTTTGTTTGCAGTGCTGCTCCTTTGTTTGCTACTTTTTTTTTTGTTGTTGTTCAATGCACTACTTGTGGCACTCTTTATTATTATGATGATTATTATTATTATTGTAACTTCTAATAACTTGAAGAAATTTGATGTCGGGTAACTGTTCCCAATTCTCAATGTCAATGCTGGATTCATGGAGCAGAACTTTGACAGTAAATAGTTGCTTCATTCTTTAATAGGAATAAAAAGAGTTCAATTAAGTTAATGCCTGGAGTTGGCATAACAAGGAAGTTAATAAAGTTGATTATAAGCTGTTATTAATGAGTGCTGGTGTCAGAATGTAACCTCAGTGATCAGAGAGATTGTCATTAGGGGAAGTAATTGAGTATTGTTAAGATCTGGAAACCAAGGGGTTTTATCTAGATTTCATTTATGAATGATTTTGATTGAAAGTTTGATTGTAGATGGTGGCTTCATTCTTTTATAGGATTAACAAATGTTTGACTGATTAAGTTAATGCTGTGAGTTGGGATGACAAGAAAATTAATAAAGTTGATTATAAGCTGTGATTAATGAGTGCTGGGGTTAGAATGGAGCCTCAGTGATCAGAAAGATTGTCACAAAAGGAAGCAATTGAGAATTGTTGAGATTTGAAAGCAAAGAGTTTAATCTAAGTTCATTTGATAATGATTTTGATTGAAAGTATTGTGTTCAGGGTTTTTTTTGTTGATTTTGTTTAAAAAAAGACATTGTAGTAAAAAAATTGATGAGAGAGGAGTTTGAAGTCAGATATCCTTAAAGAGAAGGACGATGTTTGTAGAACAAAAACCTAAAACTCACAATGTCAACTTTGATAACAGTAAATCAATGAAGGCCTAAAAACTAAGTGAAAACTAGCAATTACAGCTAACCACTCAGTTTCCAATTTATCACTGTTACTACCCTGTTGTATTTGTACTTTTTCTGGGCCACTTGACTATATCTGCTGGTCATGTGGTTTACGGTCTCACCCCTTTCTTGATATAGGCCACATTTGCTGTTTGTTTGGGTTCTGTTGTTTTTTGCCTTGACATTCTCTTTCTTGATGAATATGTTTGGGGCTGTCATGATAAGTGATTATGTCTCTCTCTTTAGGTTTCCTTTGTGTAGCCATTTCCATGATCTCTTGTCTGTGACATTTTGTATGTGTCTTTTGAATTCTCTCTATAGTTTTTTTCTGTTCCCATTTTTCTTTCCTTGTTTGCTGAGCTGCTCCTTCATTAGCTGCTTTGTTGTTGTTGTTGTTGTTGTTGTTGTTGTTGTTGTTGTTCATTTTGCTTATAATATTTGTTTTCATGGTCAAATCCAATTCTTAGCTCAGTTCAATTCAGTACAATACAAAAAGAATTAAACAGATAAAAAATATTTAGAAATAGAAATACACATGGTAAATAACTTGAATAATCGAATGCACTCACAATTGCTTGTCCACCTGCTGCCTCAATGTGATACTGGTTGCCCTTCATGAAAATCAGCTTATCAAAATTAGCATCTGACAGGATGAATCTCTTGGCCCTCAAGATGTCCTTGCCTCTGGGGAACAGGTGCTCAACTACAGCACTGGATGGGATGGCAATCAACTTTGCTCACTCTAGAAGGTGACCATACAGGACCTCCTTTGAGTCTGCCTCAAGCCAGGCCTTCAACAAGGTCTTTGTTTTGGACTCCAGTGGCCTTTGGCACATGTTCTCCTGAGGCTGATGGATGCATGCTAAAGAATCCATCTTCATCATTCTCATCCTCTTTACTGGTGTCACTGCAGCCCTCCTCGTTGGTCTCCCTCAGGGCTCTCTCAATGGCAATCTCCATGGCTTTCATTTCCCTACTGGCAGAGATTAAACCCAATCAGCCAGAACAGACGAAACCTGGGGTTCAAGGCAGCAATTAGCTGGCACTCCTATGTTGAGATGGGGCTGGGGGCAAACTTTCCTGGGATGTCTCACAGAGAAGAGTTACTCACTTTGTTGCTCCCACAGGTTATGAAAAATAAATACTTAGCCAAGAATATGTCACAATCATGTATAGGTGTTTTCCAATGTGTCCAACCCCTCAAAATATTTCAAGTGAAGTTGAAAGTATTTTTAAAATAGCTGTTTTATTTACATGCTCAATGTATTTTCACAAATACATTCAGATGATCAGAATTAATACAGAATATGGATAGATATTTTCATCAACCTTAATATTGGGGTTTGTTTACATATGCAATTAAGAATAGCTGTTCAGGGTTCCCATTTAGCGCCACAAAATATGGAAAAATTACTCAATCTGAACAACAGAAACATGCCAAATGATTTCAGTGTTTACAAATGTTCTTGACAATTAAATTTCATTTACTTCACCGGCGGGAAAAATGTTAGCAAACTTGAAGTTAGTGGAACTAAATCTAGTGGGAGATGATTGGTCTATGGACAGTTTTCAAAGCTGATTAACACTTACCAGAAAATTGTGCACCACTGAGTAGTAGTGGCATCAACACAGATTTATGTGAATATTTTTATTTGAAATATTTGATGGGCACTTTCTTATTGAGATAGTATTAGTTATGACTGTGTTTCACTATCAGTAATGTATTTATTCACCGGATTATTCTCATACACTTAATTTTTGTATGCATATGAATGCATTCAATCTCAAATCTAAATATTTTGATCAAAAATTTTATTTTCAACTTCATTTTTTGACTGTGTCTTATGTGCAGAGCCTTTTTTTTATTGTTTCCTCGCGTAAGAGAAATAGACATAGCATATTCAGACTAACCAGCTAACCCAAACTCTTCACAGCTTGACGCAAAATAATCTTCCAGAATTTAGACTGAAAAATAGAGGAAAAGAGAATTGATGGTGGATACCTAACCAATATTGTGTGCAGCAATTACGTTGAGGTTAAAGACATTGATCAGAATCAAACAAGGTAGAGCTGAAAAAAGTAGACCACTACATTTACCTGGGAGAGAAAATCTCAATGAAATCCTTAAAGAAAAAGGAATCAATCAAAGAATCACCTCAGGCTCGCAAAGCTGTTAAAAAAGACACCATTAGTTTTGAAAAAAAGGGTCTATAACCAATGCATCCTCCCAGTAGCCACCAATTTATTTGAATCATGGAACCTAACCAAAATACTAACTCTCAAAGCAAGAACTGTTCAACGTGCAACTGTTTATTACAGAAGAAAAAGGAGTCAGAGATGCCGTAAATTCTGTCAGAAAACTCAAATGGCAATGGACAGGCCATTGTGAAAGGATATCAGACAACAGCTGGACTCACAACGTGGATCCCCACAGATCATTTGCAAAATTATGGTGGGCAAAAAATAAGAAAGCATGACAATTTGGAAAAGTTCAAGAGATACTGGCGCCCTAAAGCAAGCACAAAATGATTTTTTCATTTTATATAAATAATAATATGTTGGAAACTCTTTTCTTAGTTAATGTAAATAATGATAAATGCTTTATTGCTGTGAAAACATCAATAAAACTCCAAAAAGTTTGCAATATTTGGTTAATAGAAGTTCTAAAATGGGCTATAAAGCACAATGATAGGCAATAACGAAATTGGCGTGTATATATATATATATATATATATATATATATATATATATATATATATATATATATATATATATATATAAAGAGAGAGAGAGAGAAAATTTAATTTTACACTCCTCCACTAAATGACTTTCTTCCCTTCTATAGATAATTATATATTAAAGATTTTATTACTCAATATACTTATAAATAAAGACTCTGCCATCAGGTAATCGACCATATAACTCCAATATTTTGAAGTTAAAAGTTTTTAAATTGATGATAAAACACAAAAATATGCAATGACAAAATATATATATATATATATATATATATATATATATACTGTCGGTCCCTATTTATAAGACCCTCTAAAATCTCAGAATAGGCTAAAAAGAATTTCTCCCACAAAATAGATGAAAATTTCAATTTCAAATTCAAAAGACCAAGTAATTCAAATAAAAATCAGCTGCTGTAGCTCTCAATAAATACTTCAAAATCAAATGTAGAAGGGAATGTACCATGTGACTGTATTGTCTAATGAAAATGCATCTAAAACTAGATGCTCGAAGGGGCCAAACTGCAGAGCGAGATCTCATACATCATAACAAAGAGATTCACTACTCAGCCACAGCCTCGTATTTGGCATGGCCAAATTGGCTCACATACATACACGCATATTCACCTGTGCAAGCATGGCAAGCAAGGCAAGCGAGCGAGTTATACATATAAACATACACAGAGGATCAACTTTCTTGAGAACTTTAATTCTATAGACTCTTTCGTTTCCAACCAACCTGATAAACACTTTTTAATACAAGATGCATGATATTCCCAATCATTCAATCATTATGTTGTTGTTCCATCCCCTCAAGAAGAAGAAATTAAGAATCCCTACACGTCGGTAAGCTTTTGATAGAGAGAGCACGACAAAAAAAAATGCCAGTTCTAAAAAGAAGGGTTACAAACAATGTATCCTCCCGATAGTCACCTATGAGGCTGAAACATGGAACCTGACCAAAGGATTAGCCTCAAACGGAGAAGTATACAACGTTCTCAGAAAAGAATCGTGCTCATCATTAAATATAGAGATCACAAGACAGCACAGCTTATAAAAAAAAAAAAATAGGTGTCAGATATAAAATCCATTAGAAAGTCAAATGGAAATAGGTTCATCGATTTGCAAGAATATGAAACAATCCCTGGACGTCACGACTGACTACATGTATTCCCAGAGAACATACGCAAAACTGTGGCCGAGGGAAAATGAGCCAGTTCGTCACAACTCAAAAAGTACAGGCTCCGCAATGCCCATGATAGAGGCTAAAAGGTTGCTGACAATGCTGATCATGATATATGTTACATACATAACCATTTTGTTATTTCCTCTCTTCATTCATTTTGTCGAATCTTCAAAATAATCATTGTATTCAGATAATTACGCCACCATAAACTGCTGACTTCTCAGACGTAAATATACGTTGTGTACTTTTATATATATATATATATATATATATATATATATATATATATATATATATATATATATATATATATATATATATATATATATATATGTGCATATTTATATACATATATATATATATATATATATATATTTATGTGTATATTTATATACATATATATATATGTGTATATATATATATATATTTATGTGTATATTTATATACATATATATATATGTGTATATATATATATATATATATTTATGTGTATATTTATATACATATATATATGTGTATATATATATATATATATATATATATATATATATATATATATATTATATATATATATATATATATGTATATAATAGGACGTGGATTCACTACGCAAACAAGTTTATGCTTCAGCCCACTCTGGGCCTCATCAGGTGAAATCAAAAGATTTAATCAGGATATTTCGTCTTTTGAGGCCCAGAGAGGGCAGAAGCATAAACTTGTTTGTGTAGCAAATCCACATCCTGTTATATATTTTCAGCCCTACTCAAAATCAACTTGACTTTCGAAGAATAAAGTTAAATATATCGAGCACACTATGACATAAATCCATCACATATCAGACGCTGCTTCATATTATGCTATATTTCTAACCTGATCTGTGCCATATGTATTATGCATTATGTATACACACACCCACACACACACACACACATACACACACGCATATATATATATATATATATATATATATATATACATATATATACATACATACATACATACATACATATATACATATATATATATATATATATTCAAATTCGAGAAATTAGACCAGTCTTATTCAGAGGTAAAGCAACATGCCCTCTGCCACGACATCCTAGCCCCCCCCCCTCCCGTTAGGGGAGAAACAAAAATCTATAGTTGATTTTTAAAAGAACAATATAAATTCGTACTGTTTTAGAGTAAGTGTTGTATCACTTGAAAAGTTCTTCAACATGAAACTCCCCGGAAAAACTGAATATATGTGTAAAAAGTACCGAAGTCACCCGTGATATTAATATCAACGTCGAGATTGTGTACTTTATATCTTATTTGGTTGATGTAATCTCGTATTTACTCCCCTCAGTCGATGCAAACGTAGTGTTCTGAAAATTATTTTAGCTATATTCGATTTAGGATTACCTCCCCTTGCGTCAGCAGACAGTTTCCAGTTTCACTCCCATTCAAATATCAATTTTCAACTTTTACGAATATTTTTTCACTCATTTCAATAAACACTCGTCACTGTTTTTTTTTTGTTTTTTTAGAAAGAATCACTGTAAACATATAAAACCAAATCATTGATATCGTTGTGGCAAAGACCTCTCTCTACTAAATCATTCGAACAGAAATACTCTCTGATTTCAAAGGCCGGGGATAATAGTCCAACTCACATTACAGAAAGGAAACACCTGTCTTTAGATAGAGCACTTTCTGTGCTATATTTTGATTCCGCATAAGATTTTATTATTATATAAAAACACATGAAAATTTTTGATCGAAGTTTTTAAATTGATTTTTCAAATATTTAGACTGTGGATTCGCTTTGATTTTGTACGAAATTGAAGATTGATTTCTCTACTACCTCCAGTTTGTTTGATGTTGATATTCGATGGGTAAATCCCCCTGACATTATTCTAAAGTGTTTGTTACCCGTTCAGAGGGGGAAAATATCCTGTTTTGACCATTGTCTGAGCATTGAATAAAAAATCAATTGTAAAATTGATGTTTGGTCAACTGATGGAAGATGAGACACCAGCAGATCTAGAAATTGGATATTCTCTATTATGACATGCATCATGGCCCATGACGCCGGGGGCTGGGTTGGCACAGTCCTTATCCCCTTTGCCAAAATTATATTATCTTTTGTGTAAGGACTCAATATATATAACTCTTTGTCCATCTCTTTATTCTTATGTGTTATAAAGAGGGGAGAAATACAAAGAGGATTATTTTCTTGCAAAACATATCTACTACTTTCTAATTAATCAAGAATCCTGCATTATTTCAAGCATCTAATTGGAGAGCAGGAAATGCAGTGTAATCCTTTTGTTGTCAATATCTCCAAATGTCTGAGAATATTTCAATTCTTTCACAATGAAAAGAATTTGATAGCCTTCTTGAATGAATAGAAATCTTACGTCATTCTTGAAGGTTCGTTCTTTCTTTCCGTTTCTGAGAAATTCCTTGAACGATCGAAAATTGTTCTTTCTACGAAATATTCAGTTTCGACATAAAGGTCAGTTGCTCCAATTTCGGTGTTATTCCAGGATCTAGCAATCCAGTTGAAATTGGGAATTCCGACGCTGAGAGAGAAGACAAGGATGAAATAAATGCTTCATTAAAGTTGAAGAATGCGTGAGATTTCCTGGCAGACAAGAGTTGCTGTTTCAAGGATATGCATCGCTGGAAGACGATAAATCTATCCAGTAAATGAAATTACGTGCAGATTATGATCCAAACAACCACTTGGATTATCATAACGAATTATTGACAATCATGGCAAACCAAGTTTTTAAAAAAAACTATTGCAAGAGAAACGAATTGATTTTACTTATGTTGCATACACTGACATTGCAAACCAGGAGCAACTTATCGAATGTTATTCAGTTTATTTGAGTCCAATGTTTTTACAAAATGATGGACGTGAAAAGTGATACAATAGTTTCTTTAATAAAGAAAAACCTTGTAATTTGGATGCAATTATCCTTGTCAAATTGCAAGGAGCAAATGTATAATGATGCAACTTGATTCAAATCACATGTTGTTGCTCTGGATTGGACTATCCAGCCAAGAGCCTTGATTAATCATTGTCATTGATAATCCTTCTTTATCACACCAGAATGTAAAATCCTTGGTGATACAATGGGGACTGCAGGTAAAATAAGAGTTCTTGTTGGGTTTTCTCCATAAAAGCTTGGTTTCATTCCCCAAAACATTGAAGGAGATATTGATGCTGAGGAATATGCATATATGTGTACTCACTTGACAAGCTTTGTGTAACACCATGGACTATTTGCGCAACATCTTTTTAAAATAGTTGTTAATTATAGTCAACTGTTGGATTTGTAGGAAATATGTCTTCGTGGGGAAATTGACGTTGGATGTTGGAGCAAGAAGTGGAGGGTGCAATTTAAAAATGCAGAAATTTTCAGTTCATTTTGCTCTTTTACTTATTCATATTCATCAACACCCAACTCGTTGAATACTCCACTAAGTGAAGATATGTAAACTGTTCAGTTATTTATGGGGATGCAAAGTGATGCTTCCTTCAAATTCTCCTTTGAAACCATTGTTGCGAAATTAATATCTTGTGATGGAAGAGCTCTTTATGCCAAGGAAGCAAAACAGACAAAATTATTCGCCGATAGCACTCATAAATGGCTGTGGCTGTGAAGGAGCTTCTGCTTGTCATCTTGCAATTGTTGAAAATCACAACAGAAGAATTTGCTTTGAAGTTATAGATACAATGGTTCGATCGATTTAGGTAAGATTTGACCAACCAAGTTTCTAAACCTTTGAAATGTTGGTAAATCTTCTTCTCAATACCATTCATAGCAAATGATAGAGGGATGAGTTGAATCAACTACAAGAGATCTATGGAAGCGATACGAGTAAGTCACAAAAGGCATTCCCTTCTCTGTCTATATTGAGCAGCTTGAAGGAATTAATGGATGATCTGGACCTTTGTAGCACTTAATGTGAACAAGTTCTCCATGTTTGATAGGTTTGATGAATCTGATCACCGAAGTTTGTATTGTAGTTTTCTTTTTGTCTTGTTAAGGAGCTATTTATGTTAAGAGCAGTATGTTATGTTAACTGCAGTCAGAAATCAAAAGGTACATAATGCGAATGACCATGGTCAAAATACATCTGATTTCTGATATCATTGAATGTCAAAACATATCTAAATGATATTCCACAAATGCATTATCATATAGTCCAGAGGAGTCCATCTTTTAGATTTTCACCCACCATAGGGGCGCCCCCAGCAAGCTCTGATTTCCCCCCCTCTACTTCCAAAACAGTATTGTGGGCCTCGACACTCTTGTATCAGTTAGCAGCATTAAGTTGGACGCACCCAAACGTGGTGTTCCCTGTTTTGTTTTGTTTTTTCACCACAGGTACCGGGGGATTGGAATACCCAAAGCGTTTTCTTATTTAATTCTCTTCATTGTCCATAAAATTAAAAGTGTGGTAAAAAACAAAATGTTTCGATTGAAATTTTAGCACTAGTGAAATTATATATTACCCTGGGGAGCATGACTTCGGACCCCTCTCCCAGCTGGGTATTGGATGATCAAGCCACTCTGTCGGGAAAGCTACCACCCCGTCGAGCAAATCATGGTGACACCTCTGGTCTTATTGCGCTTATATTTACTTCAGAGACATTGACTCCATTTTTTTTTAAATTTGTTATTCACTTTTTGATTTGTTTTTCATTTTTTGTGTCGGAATTCCCGAAACAAATTGTTTTCACTATTTTTTCTCGTCTTTGGACTAGTTTTCTCGTCTTCGTTGTTTTTATCTCGCCGTTTTTGTCGCTTTATCCTAGGGCTCTCTTCCTGTTTGAGTTTCTGAGATGAAGTGATACTATTAGATTTAGTCAGACCAGTTTCCTCGTCTTTGTCGTTTTTATCACAGCGTTTTGGTCGCTTTATCCTAAGGCCTTCTTTCTGTTTTGGTTTTTGCGACAAAGTGTTACTGTTATACATTTTCGGACTAGTTTCCTCGTCTTTGTTGCTTTTATTGCAACGTTTTAGTCGCTTTTTCCTCCGGCTTTCTTTCGTTTTAAGATTTCTGAGATGTATCACTATTCTATGTCCATTCTTTCGGACTAGTTTACTTGTCTTTGTTGCCTTATTCACAACGTTTCGTCCGCTGCAGCATCCGGTCTTCTTTTGTCTTGATTTCCGAGATGGGATTTTTTTTTTACTATTATACATTGACTATTTCCAGTTAGGTTCTTCGTTTTTGTTTACTTTATCATAACTTTCTCTTGACTTGATCCTTCGATTCTTTTTTCCTTCCTTCTTTGAATAGTTTTTTTCTTTTTTTTTTTTTTAGTGTTCTTTTACAAAAAAATTTCCTGACTGTCACTCCTTCCTTACTACTTTTCTTTCTTTTTTTAACTTTTCTTTATTCTTTCCCCTTTTTTCCTCTTCATCTTTTCACTCAAGAGTTCTATTCTTTCTTTCTTTCTTTCCTTCCTTTCTCTCTTTCTATATTGCTTTTCTTTCTTTTCCCTTTCAAATTTTTCTCTCAAGAAAGAACAAAAAAAAAGAGGCCTCCTTTCTCCCTTCCTTTCTTCTTTTCTTCTTTACTTCACTATTCATTTTTGTTCTTTCCTTCCTTCCATTCCTTTTTTTCTGCATTTCTCTCCTTTTTTATCTGTTTCCTTTCAGTCTGATCCTTCCCCCCTCAACGGCAAGGGAGATAAATGTAATCAACTAGACAGCTCGAATTCACCCAAGTTCACCACAAACAAAAGTGAAGACACATCGGAACTTTTTTCTCTCTTTAGACACCGTCCCTTGGTCACGTGACGCCTGGAAATAACTTCTGTACTTTTGACAAGTGACTGCCTCTTTTCGGCCCCTGGCTCACTTGCATTGTTCGTCGATCTCTTTTGTACTATAGATTACAAAGGAACTGAAAATCACTCGAAAGGTTAGTAGAAATGTCCACCATGGGAAGTCCACTCTAGAAGTATTAGTAGTTTCTATTCTCTCAATTGCAAAGAGACATACCATTTAGTCAAATCAACTCTTATAGAATTATCCAGTTCGAAATATATCAATATTATTATTATTTTTTCTTCTTCTTCTTCTGATGCTTTACTTAGTTCATTCTTGGGAAATTGTATAGAACTTATAATTATTTTGTTGATTCCTTACAAAGAATTGAAGAAAAATAATCTTCTACTATCTGATTGTACCAATGCACACTCGTTAGTATGCATACGGGTGACATGGCGAATATTCGCGTCACAAAAGACAGTCTAAGTAATTATTTAGAGTTCGTATAATTTTATTCCGTCAGACAATAATGTTGTTCAAAGAAAGTGACAGAAGAGATTAAGCTGTCTTGACAGGTGTGCACAACTAGATGAATTTCTCTTTTTTAATATTTTCAAAATACTATTCACCCAAACCTATTAACCCTTTGGCTGTGAAGGTGGTGGTAGTGGGGGCTCTAAGCTGATTCACGTCTCGTCTGCCCAGAGGTCCTCGCTCGACAGGCAGTCACTAAAAATCCTTGCTTTTTAGTTAAACCAGAATTTTTCCTCATTTTTTCCAATTTCTCATCGCCGGGCCTTAAACTAATATTCTAATGCCCTTTCAGAGATTTTTTTTTTACTATGATACCCACAGAGCGTTGGCTTATGCTTTCTTTCTGTCTCACACTACTTTTCTTTCTTTGAATAGTTCTTTGACCAGTCCATCGATGTCAGTCTTTCTTCTTCCGTAACCGAGATGTTTATCAACCTGCATTCAAAACTCGACTGTTTGTACTATCCGTTATAAATTCTCTTGTTTCCTTGTTTTCCACTATTATCATTTCATCCTGCCACATTCGTACAACAACCACCATATCCCAACACTTTCTGCTTATCCAGATTTTCATTTTATATTTAAATTACGATAATAAACCGCAGCCCAGGGATCAGTATTCAGTCAGAGCGATGGAGGTTTGAATCCCGCTGGACGCAGTTTCACTAAAATTCGGATATATCGAAGAAGTTAAAATTGAAATGTCCAGTTTAGGATCTAATATGAGTTGGATTCATGCCTCCCCTGGCGTCATAAACCCAGAAGTAACACTCATGAATAGTATTTTCCAACATACTACCAACTCTCTCTCTCTCTCTCTCTCTCTCTCGCTCTCTCTCTCTCTCTCTCTCTCGATAATATTTTGATAGAAATCGATATTTGGTTGATTGTATCCCCGGACAACGAAGGTATAGAACTGTCTATGATTAGATTCGGAGAGAAAATCGAAAACTTCTGCTCATTTTAACTTCGTCTCTGTTACACTTATGGATGCCATTTTAAAACACGGATACTTCTTGGTGAAATTAGCCCAGAAGGAACAATAGCGATGCACCGACAGAATAAAATAGACCACAGAAAGAATAGACAGAAAGCAAAGGTAAAAATGTTGTTATGATAAAAGTAATTCATCCATGGGATTTGGGTGAGAACAGTCACCAAAAAACAAATTACTGTCAACATTAAACAAACCCAAACAAAGAGGAACAAAGAGCCGATGTCTGTAGTTCTTAATCGCTTCCTCGTCTCCCCAGAAGCGCACAGACATTGTTAATGATTTTTCTTCTTGTCTTTAATCTGGGAACTATTTCCACAGAGATTTTGGCTTCTTCCATCAACAACGTTTTTTTTTTTTTTTTTTTTTTTACAAACCAACAACCAAAACTGTCACGCAAACATTCAACATACGTTTCTCCAGACTTTAAGTGGATCAGGCTGGATATGTATCTATTATACGCACAGACTCTCTCAATGTTTCTGTTTCACTAATAATTTTACCATTTATTCCCGATCATATCTATCTTTTTTTTTAAATTCCACCTATATAGATTTTTTGTAGGAGTTCAGTTTGCAATGTAAGTTTTTGCTAAATTGATTCCTTTCTTTATAACTGACAGCATTGATTTTCTTGAAAATTCAGATTCAATTTAGTGATGATAGTTATGCGAGAGAAATGACTTATTCTTTGATCACCTTTTATTCAAATTTTTTAATTGATCGCCCCCAACATGCCATGCTGTCAAAAGACGCTGGTCAAATGACGGTTTCTCCTTTTTCGATGACAGCTATGGTGTTTTCTAGTTTCGAGCCACTCAAAATGAAAACTGGTCAGAAATGTTCTAGCATTATCACTTGGCTGTAAACCCTAAAAGCTTGTAAATAGACATGACACAAACATAATTAAGTAAATTAGTTTTGAAAGTTCTATTATTTTGGGATATTCATTCCTTGCTAAAACGGGAAACAAACCGAAATTGACAAAACATATTGGAATGTTTATAACTTTTCTCTCTTATGTTCCTATTTAGAGTTTGTGTAGTACGCAAATAATTACAGGCTTCCCCAATATCCGAAAATAGAGTTTCTATAAAACCTTTTGTAAGTTAAAACAGCGTAAAACGAAAAAGCAATGACAATTATTTCATATAGAAAACATTTTTAGCACTCCCAGAGCGAATTCACCACGGAGCAAATAAGTCTGCATGACCAGTTCCCTATTCATTATTCCATGGCAAAGCACCCACCTACACAGTGATTAGATATGTTATAGAATCCATCAGAAAATTCAAATGGCAATGGGCTGGTCATGTGGCAAGAACGTCAGACAACCACTAGATATCGTGACTCCCGTCCTGGACCCATAGAGATCATATGAAAAACTGTCACCGGCAAAACTAAAAGATGGTGTGACGAACTAAGCAATTTTAAAAAAAAAATGGCTCTGCGACGCCCATGCTAGAAGGTCTGTCGAATCTTAGGGGAGGTCTATGTCCATCGACGGGCTCTGAAAGGCTCATGATTATGACACAGCGATAATGTTCAGCTTGAAAAACGTGCTCACCACGGTGACGTGCCCCTCCAAGATGGATCATATTTCAAAGAGCGTCCCCGCCTGTTATTGATTTCAAATTCCATTTGGGATTTCTATCTATTTTCAATTTTCTTCCGATGAAACCATTTCCCACTCATATTTCGAGACGTCATCGTTGCTTATAAAAGCAATTCAACATGGGAAATAATTACCTTTTCAATTTCCGGGGCTGTGTAGTTGTTTACTTTCTCTGTCTCATCTTCCTTGTCTTGTTTTCCCTTCAATCCATTACCCTTTCTCTCTCATCTCCCCCATCTTCTTGTTTCTTTTCGTCCTCTGCCCTATCTTATTATCTTTCTTGCTTGCAGCATTTGGTTCCTGTGTATTACTTTCATCGTCCTAGCCTTCTGCTACTGCCTATTAAACACCCGCTCTTCACAATACAAAATAGAAAATTATTTTCCATAAACATGAAGAAACACTTTTCTTTGTAGAACTACTTCAACTTCTCTATTTCTTATTGTAAAATCTGATCATTAGAATTTGATTGTAATGTCTGATCATTAACAACCTGCATATATATATATATATATATATATATATATATATATATATATATATATATATATATATATATATTATGGTTTTGTTAAAAAAAGTACAACTTTTAATGATCAGATGATACAAAAGATATAGACAAGTTGAAGGATTTCTCACTCTCCCTCGTTCAGTGGCCCCATTTTCATTGATTATTCATTCAATTTATGTTGTCTAAATCGAAGGCTATATTAACTATGTAACGACGGGAAATCATTTCAGACAAGTTTCAATATATTCTAATGCAATTTATAATTCATCCTGTCGGACCAAATATGTCCATTTCGTAAATACAAGAGACGAAAAAGACCAAGATTAAACGAGATGAGAATTCGGGTCGACAGCACGTATTTGGCGTTTGCATAACCGGCAGACTATTTAGCACAAAGGTAAGTGCATCGCTACGTTGAAGCGACTACCAATCGGTAGCAGGTTCAATCCACATGTATATGTGCGTATATATATATATATATATAAATATATATATATAAATATATATATATATATATATATATATATATATATATATATATATATATATATATAAACGTTTTCTGTGCAATTATTATTCTTAAAAATATATCTTACGATGGTGGAGCAGTCAGTATAATAATAGGGGTGACTTGTTGTTTGTGTCACTTCTATTGAATGTTCACCTTTGTAAATATTAAATCAGTTGTGTCAGTTTTAATCTCAGGCTGAATCCAAACAAACTCATGATATACTCCCTAAGAATACTAATTACACAGTTATACTTATTGCTCCCTCATCGTTGAATACGTTTTGGGGGCAACCTACGTGAGTAAGCCATGTTTCAAAAAAGAATAAATGATGTGTAGAATGAAACAACATCCATATAAATTATATTATGATAATACCCTATAAAAAAAGTACATGTAGTAATACCTAAGCAATATATTGGTATCAGAGCTGAAAGGGAGGTGGTACTTGATCAACCCTGCTGGGTGTCATGTTGAAGTATGCGTTCTGTCTTTAAAAGTTCCAAAATTGTTAAATGGTTAACAACGGATGATCCCAACTAGAGAAAAATCTATACCTACGACCATGATATCAAAGTATATGTGAACCATTGAAGAAAATAAAAACATTGAAGAAAAATTACATGAATTTCATTGACAGATTTTGGGGAAATAAGTGACTGATGTGACAATGAAATCTTTTGAAAAAGGTTTTTCTTAATGTTTGTTTTGTGTCTAAACCTTTAAAGCTTCGTGAATATTATATATATATATATATATATATATATATATATATATAATCATGGGGTGACGGATAAATAGATATGTAGACAGGCAAAGAGAAGGAGAGAGACAGAGGCAGAGAAGGAGAGGGAAAGGCTGGCTGTGAAGAGTTTGGGAGAGCTTGTATCGCCTTGTCTTATTCCGTTTTGGAGTTGGAAGGGTTCAGAGTCCTTATGTAGCCTGAAAAAGGAGTTGCTGTGATTGTATCTTTGTTGTAGTACTTTGACGTATCCAGGGTCTAAAGTCTGTGGAGTGATGACCTTCATGACGATGGGAATTTCTACAAATGCTTTCTTGAAGTAATTATAGATATTTAATTCCTTATCTATTCCTATGTTCTAACGCACTTTCCCAAATTCTCCCACCCACTCTCCCTCCCTCTCTCACTCTCTTTACATATATATATACATATGCATGCATATGAGTGTTTGCAAGTTTGCCTCATAACACACACACACACACATATATATATATATGAAATATATATGTTATAAACATGAAAGCACAAATCAGTTATACACTATGCAATGTGTGATGGGTTCATTTCATGAAGTGCCCAATACATCATCATCATCATCATCAGTCTTTTAGCGTCCGTCGTTGGACCTAGACCTTCCCCTGGATTTGCCACACTTCCCTATCATGGGCGTCACGGAGCCAGTACTTCCTGAACTTGTCTAGCTCGTCTCTTCATCTAACATTTTGCCGGCCTCGGTTGCGCATGTGGTTTCGGGGGATCCATGTTGTGAGTCATGATGTCCATCGATTGTCTGCCATTCTTGCAACATGGCCAGCCAACTGCTATTTGAGATTTTTAATGGATTCTATGATGTCCCCAATGCTTGTCTTTTCTCGGATGTACTGTGCTGTCTTGTGGTCTCTCCATGTGAGGCCCAGCATTATTCTTTCATGTGCACGTTGCATGTTTCTCAATTTACGGGTCTGTCTCTTGGTTAGGTTCCATGTTTCAGCTCCATAAGTGACTATTGGGAAGATACATTGGTTATACACCCTTTGCTTTAGGATTAATGGGATCTTATCATTTTTGAAGGCTGAGCTAGCTCTGCCAAAGGCTTGCCATCCTAGTGTGATTCTTCGCTTGATTTCTTCTTCTTTTGAGGGTCTCATGGAGATTCATTGTCCTAGGTAGATGTAGTGGTTTACTTCCTCCAGTTGAGTGTCCTCGATTTCGATCTTAGTGTTTTTATCCCCGATGTGGTTGTTGCACATGATCTTTGTCTTGCTGAAGTTCATGTATAGGCTGACTTTCTTGCTCTCTTCATTTAGTTCATCTATCATTAGTTGGAGGTCGTGTAGGTTCTCTGCGAAAAGAGCTATGTCGTCTGCAAATCTGAGATTGCTCAGATACTCGCCGTCTATTTTAATTCCTTTACTCTCCCAGTCTAGTCTTCTGAAGATCTCAAATATCAAATTAAGTTAAAACAAAGCTCTAAATATGATGCAGTAAAAGATCTACTACAGAAACACGTTTATGTTTCTACCCGGTTTGGTCTTGTTCAGATGCATGAATCGATTTATTTAAATCCCAATTCAAAAAGTTTTGGGGGATGGTCTATTTTTGTGGAGAACCTTCTTCTGATTCTATCAATATATTTTTTCCTCTTTCTTTTCATTGTTCAGTTATGGAGAGGCATAGTAAGAAAGATAAAATTGAGATACAAACACAGATTTCCTCTCGCTATGTAAAAGTCGAACGTTCCAAGGGAAAATATGGCGAGCCAAAATAATGAAGTGAAAAAGCAAATATCATTATTCATAAGGGAAACACTTTATAGGTTTAAAGTACCCTCAAAATAACCTTGCATGTGATTTACACTGAAATTGACTTTGTTGCAAAGATTATCGAAAACTAGAACCTTGACTTTGAAAAGATGCGTACGTTTAACCCGGGTTTGCAGACTATTTTGAGATTCTACAAATAACCGCTAGATAGAGGAATCGCGTGAGGTCAAGCAGCGAAATATATTGTTGTATTCTAGGGCTACCATGTCGCCCAGGCAGACATAGAAGAAGATCGATAGTAGGGATTTAGAAACGCTCAAAACTTTTACCCATATGAATTAATTGCAATTGATTCTTCAGTTTACGTCATTTCGGATAGCCGGGAAAACCTTATTTGCAACTTGTATCCAAGAAATACACGACTTTCCCCAGAAAAAGAAGAAAAATGAACCTAAAAGTTTCAGTCCATCAAATCAAAAGATAAATACTTTACTGCATAAACCCAAGGCTTATATGACAGAAGTTTCTATGCGTCACTGAATGGACTCTTCTACTTGAACTTGAAGACGAGTTTTTCTGCTCGTTCATATGTTTCTGTGGGAGGGTTAATTGTTTACAGAGAAAACCAACCGTTCACCTGATGCATAATCAATGATACTACCGTTTTTAGAACACAATTACTGAGTTTTTCTTGCCACGACTAATGGGTAACAGAAAAAGAAATCGCTTTTTTTTATATTGAAACTTTTCTAAAGATACATTTTAAATTCTTCCATAATTCATTTAATCGTGGAGAAATAAATTCGTAGTTCTCTCCAAATAAAATTTGGTTTTATCATTATTGATCACGAAGTGCCTGCCTAACGATGCCCCCTCCACGAAAAATGAATTAATGAGAAAAACTCTTAAAAATAAATTTCAATAATTTCATTATTTTTGTATTTTTACTTTATTTGCAGAAAAGTAAAAACAGAAATAATTTAGAAAGGAATTGATCGATACAGATAAGAGTCTTTCTTTTTTTTTTTTTCAGACAAATGAAATTAATGTTTCTTTCAACACTTCTTTCTCTCACAGTATACACCTTAGGGTAAAAAAAATCCATGAATTATAATACATTCAAACCGGCTTTTCTCAGTTTGATGAATCTGAGAACTCAGTGATCGAACCCACCATTCAAGAGACAGAACACTGAATAAAATCTGAAAAAAGGAGAAAAAACAAACATGTTCAAGATTTATCACTTTTATAATAACTGTATTTTATTTACCTGTACAAGAAACGAAAGTGATATAAGTTTAGGTTGGGTCTGTACTGTCGTTGAAATAGTTGAATATGTTCCTTGCAGTTCTAAAGCTAGCTGTTCAAGCAGGGATTTCGGATGCAGATTTTTAAGACTAAACGCTTTTCTCACTTCCTATCCTCATTCAGTTTCGTGTTTTACAAAGCTGAACTGAGAAAATATCAGTGCAAGGAGCTGAAACATGGAACCTAACTAAAAGATAGACCTACTGACTGAGAACCATACAACGTGCACAGGAGAGAATCATGTTCAATATCGCATGGAGTGACCACAAGACAACACAGTGTATTAAAGAAAAAAAGGCGTCAGAGATATAGAATTCATCTGAAAACTCAAATGGTCATTTTCAAGAATGTCAGATAACTGCTGGACATCACGACTCACAGCAGGGATTCCCGGAGATCATATGCGAAATGCTGACTGGCAAAAAATAAGCTGGCGTGATAACTAGACAAGTCCAGAAAGGATTGACCCCGCAACACCCATGCTTGAGTGGTCTTGCTAATTTTGGGGAATATCTACGTTCAACAACAGAATGGTTGAAATGCTTAAAGAAAGTGATAGTCAGTCTGAGAGAGGGCTTGTAAGTAAGCTGAAATATATAGATTTTCGTAGCCCAATTCAGCAGTCATCCACGTGACTACAAGCTTTTTTGCTTTGATTCAGGATCATTCGCACGGAACATCGACCTTCTTTGCTCTCCCAATTTGATGCAAGTGACAAAAGGCTGTTGGAATGTCAAGGTTTACTTTTCTGCAACCTCTTGAGATGTTTTTCTGTTTGAGACTGCCTTAATAACAGCCATCAATCAGATGTCATCAATAGCAGAAGTCTCTCATCACCACTTGGAAATCTTTGGAACCTGCGTTGGACAGTAGGTTCGTTGAAAAACCCTGGTCAAATATTTGGTTGATATTTTAAACAGTTTCCTCTGATATACATCCCATTTTTAACTAAATACTCACACTCATAATATAGAATTACTTTAATGTGCCTTGATTTTTTCTTTTGACTGCTTCACGTAAACTAGAAAGATAGTGAAAAGAAAACGCCTATCTTTGATAAATAGAGCATAATTAACTATTTAGAATAGTATATTTTATTTACATAGTTAAAAAATAGTTTATTCCAAAATAAACATAAAAGTTTGAAATAGCAAAGGCCGTAATTATTTTTACCACTAACTTTTCTTAAGAGAACGTATATTTGCCAATCGCCGTATAGACAGGACATTAATCTATCTAGCAATACAGAATACCCATGAATAATGTTCATATATCAAAGATGTCGTACAGAAAAGAATCAATCTAATTTAATTGTTTGTCAATTAATTGATCATATATATAACGATATTGAATATTGTATACTGCCATAATACCTGTCAGAAAGAGGGGTATCTAAAAGGTATCTGTGTGCACTATCTAGGATCAAAGTGTTGTTTCCTGAACCACCGCCTAGGATCATAGTTACCTTGTTCTGATCTCAGTGTAGCATCGCATATCAGTAATAGATAGTTGATGTTACGTTAAAAGGAATAATGAAACAAATAGAAACCTTATTGTTCATTATATGTATAGATTAAATTAATATTGTAAATGAAAATAATAACCAGGACAGTCATTTTTAACCAGGAAATTATTGTAAATTCTCGTATATACTCAGTAAATGAATGTATTAATGGGAACGTGTGGTAGAGCTATTATGAAGAGGATAACCCGACAGACCATTGCTTGTACTTCCTGTCTTACTGTCATCTTCACTATTATGGCACTGTGACAGCTTAGTAAATATCCATCTTAATAGATATTTACTTAATGTACGCATCCGTTTGATTAATGGATATCGACCTAATCTAGCTGACCATTGCTGCGTAGATTCGCTATTACTGTGGCCTGAGCTCTAGGGAAGAGATAGTGAGGAATGATGCGTACGTTTTCCTAACTGTAATCCAATAAGTTCATATAGTTTAATCAGTGCAGAGAAGATTTTGTCAATGATCGGAACCAAATACGTGAATAAGTCTAATTTGAATTGAGGTTTATTCTTCTCAGGAGGAACGTCTTCAGAATATAAAATCAATTTTTTTCTTTACATTTATTCCTGTCAAGACGACTCAGAAACTAGGATAGATCCGTCAATCTTTTACTAATTTGCCAGGTAAAAGAAACTTGAAAACTTTGATCCAAGACGAAGAAGTGATTATTTTTTTTCCACAGAAATGTTTTCTGAAAGCTTCTTATTGAAACCGTAACGTCGATGTCGGTGTCACATACTGTTAAGTTGGGGTTTGAACTTCTGATTTGAAGTGAAAAGGAGATGGAAAGTCTTTCAATCGATAGAAAAGGAAAGAGGAAAGCAAGGAATGAAAATGCAAGTCGAGAATGTACAAAGAATGCTAAAAAGGTAAACATGAAAGGAGAAAAAAACGGAGGAAAAGAAAGAAATTAGAAATAAACCTCATCTACATCTTACATTAATCATTGCCCTTCATTTAATCACCCCTCGAGATAATCCATTCTCAATCATTTCTTGGAATGTCAAATTCCATCTTTTTAACCGTTATTCTTGAAAGGACAGTTTTTTATGTCCTTATCTTCGAAGCGTCACTGCCAAAGATTCGTTCAATCATTGGTCAGTTGAATCATAGATTAACCTTTCATTGAGAACTTCAAGATCGAGACAGATTTCATTCTATCTTACCCCAATCTAATATCAGGGAAAAATTTTTGACAAGCCTTTTCATAAAAGAAATCCTCCGAGGGGGCGATTGACAAAGACTACAATGACGTGAATACAAGTATAAAGATGAAGAAATACATTTTCCAGAAATAAACTAATTTTGAACTCAGCGAGAATCGATTGTCATACCCCAAAGCTTATTCATACTTCTGGAAGTTGGCTAAACCTATGGTTCATATCTTGTTGCTTGATGGGTAGGGTATTTGAGTATTTTCCATTCGTTCCAGTGATCTACTTTCGATTCCAAGTAAAAGTCAAGATTTAAAATACTTATATACAAAGCACCCAGGACTTTTTCACGAATTATGGTAAACTTTATGAATATCAATTTTGTTGCTTTGATTTGTATTCCTCTGTGGTGGACAGCCATTCTTGGTTGAATCTTTTAACTGACCTTCAAAGACAGCATTCTAGAGCATCGGTAAACAGCTCAAAGCGTGACTCATCACTCAAAATAACGGTGTACGATGATAATGATTAACGGTCTTTCATCGTCAATTGTTAGACATACACCTTCCTCAGGATTCGCCACACTTCACTGTCGCAAGCATCACAGAGCTAATATTTTCTGAATTTGTCTAGTTCATCTCTCCATCTTGTATTCTATCGGCTTCGGTTGTGAATGTGATCTCATAGGATCCATGTTGTGAGTCGTGATGTCCATCGGTTATCTGCTATTCTTGCAACGTGACCAGCTCATTGCCATTTTAGTTTTCTAATAAATTCTATGATGTCTCGGACCCCTGTTTTCTATTTGATACATTATGCTGTCTTGTGCTCCCTCCATGTGAGGTTGAGCATGATTTTCTCATGTACACGCTGCATGCTTCTCAGTCAGTAGGTCTGTCTCTTAGTTAAGTTCCATGTTTCAGCTCCATTAGTGACTATCGGGAGAATGCATTGGTTGTATACTCTTCTTTTATTATGGTGGCCATATAGTAACAAAAATTTGAATTGGTACGATACTTTTTTTGTGAAAAGCGTGGGTTCTCGTTGAACATCGCTATGATAAAAAACGAGCTCCCTTTAGATTTTCACAAATATTTTTGAGACAAAAATGTTTATTTATTCATTTTAGTTTCTTTAAATTTTTGAAACAAAAATATTTTTTGAATTTCTTAATCGTTGTGTCAATTTTGTTTGAAAGATTTTACGATGCATCAGAAAAGTAATTTTTAGCCTTCACGACTTGTCATTTTAGGTCCTCCAGCATCTGTTTTCTGTGCTAAAGAAAACATCACTTGACATATGCGGACAATTCTCTGAACTGAATACAATGGAATCTGGATATCCTCAGACTCCAAAAGTTTCTGAATATCCGGATAGGACTTCCCTGCTCCAGATCATCAACGTAGCTTTTGATTTCAACAGTTGCATGATTTTTAGACTTCTTTTAGATATTTTGAAACAAAAATGCTTGTAAGACTGGGAATGTATACAACAAAAGATAGGTAGGTAGCCTGTCTTGTTGCTTTGGTAGCCTATTCGGAATGCCAATTTTCAAGGCAATCATGTCATCCCTATTTGAGAGATTGACGTAACACAATCTTCTGATCCAATTTTATCCCAATCGGTCAAGTACCTTCCTCAGTTGAGCTTTGTATGATTCTATATTGGTTTAGCGTATAGATGATTCATACGAGGGGAAAGTTATAAAACTTTGTTTGAAGTATGTTCGAAACATAAAAATGACTTACGGTGAAATGTAGGGTCACGGTATCTCTTGATGTCTACGGTTGCAACTAAACGAAAGGATTTGTTCCTGGAGAGCACGCTGAAAATATCTCATATGTAAATTAAGTAACCAATTGCAAGCAATAGAGAGTATCAGACCTTGATAGACTCTTATTAGGGAAAAGGTGTGACTGATTGACACGAGTTACTGGAATTTTGGCGGGCGAACATTCAGGAATTCGATTCTCTATATTGAAAATGCTCGGAAGGATTATGCAGAGAAGCTGGTATCACCTAGAACCAATAGACGGATCTAGGGTTGTGGGCAATAAAATCGGCTTGAAAGTGCCTGCGGAGAAAACATCTAGTCAGGTGTTAAGGACTAGTACAGAATATTCGTATTTAAAACCGTCTGGGACTTTCGAAAAAATCGAGTCAACGAAATCTCAAAATTAGATATGTAATTTTTT
This sequence comes from Thysanoteuthis rhombus, assembly GCA_963457665.1. Taxonomy (NCBI): domain Eukaryota; kingdom Metazoa; phylum Mollusca; class Cephalopoda; order Oegopsida; family Thysanoteuthidae; genus Thysanoteuthis; species Thysanoteuthis major. The sequence goes on from OY735212.1 coordinate 26,573,194, forward strand.
CCGAATCAAGAGGAATGGAGGACATTTCAAAATGAAAAACATAATTCAAGATAAACTCTTTTGATTACACTGCCGACAATGGCTTCCTTTCCTTTTGAGAAATAAAAGTCGCACATGTGAATCAGGTAACCAGATAGAACCGCTTACAGTAGCAATGTCGATCGTTATAAATACGGAAAACTCTTGATGTTGTTCAAAGTTGCTCACTGTTTTCTGAGCCACCAACTGAACATAATGATTCTTACATTGGCAAACGCGATAAAGTGTCTTTGTTGTGTCATTCATTTTATCTACGTGGGAATGCAGTTAAGTGCACGAGAAATGTACAGAATGTAGATAAGTGAAATACAAATAGCTCCGCAGGTATTTAAACCAGGGAGAACAAGAATAACTACATGATAGAAGGCGAACCTATTTTCTTTTCTCTTCTCGATAAAGCAGAAGTGAGAATGACAATATTGAACTTGGGAAGAAGAAAGAATTCATTGTCAAATTTCTTATTTGTCTAAACAAAGGTTGTTTATCAACAACTTGGCATCCCTATCGGGTTTTTCCGTGACGCAACAAAACACAACAGCGTCTAGCGTATCTTCGATCGAGGAAAGAAATTCTCTTGGAATGCGCAAACATATTGGCTTCAGGTTCATATATTCAGCTTCACGTTACTTACGTTTACAGACACACATATACGAGGGCATGTGAATATACATGTAGTACACGTGTATTTCATTCGAACACACGCATACATACATAAATAGAACGCATATACAGAATGCATGTACATATCTCAGATATTTTTGTACATATATCACATATGTATTCACACCATATGTAAATGAGTGTATATATATATATATATATATATATATATATATATATATATATACATAACACATGCATGTATATGATAGCATATAGTGCTAACTAGAATATGTTTATAACACACACACACACACACACACACACATATATATATATATATATATATATATATATATATATATACTGGTGTAGTGATGTGAGAATAGCGTTCCTTTACTTTGTTTTGTAGGAAGGACGGCGTTCCTTTACTACATATAGAACTAAATATTTTAATTCTATAGGTTCATGTGGTCAAGTTAGCCGAAAGGGCACATTGCTGCTATGTATAATGAATCAAGGTGCCAGCAAATCGCAATAGGAAGCTCTGCATTTCTTTGTTCCTTTTGTTGCACTATTGTATGCTATGCGTGCACGCCCGCGCAATGCAGATCCTGTCAAGATCAATTCACTTATGCCTTTGTGTAAACGTTGAAACGAGTAAGTGAATGTCTTACACATTGAGATCAGTATTTCTTACAGCAGAGAAGCTTTATCCTATATATATATATATATATATATATATATATATATATATATATATATATATATATATATATATATATATCCAAAATAAAAGTAAACGTACAACATCACAAATTCAAATAGTGATAAAATTAATTTCTATATATAACACAGGATATCCTGAAGATAGTACACTTACGGTGATCGGATACCAACTGATTTGTATGACATAACTTCGCAAGATGATTCAGGACTGTTAGAACTGCTGCTACAATGTGCTGTGTGTAGGACACAACATATTGGAAAGGTCAGCAAAGTTGCCCAACTATTAGAAATAGATGATGATTCATACTGATAAAAGGCACCATTAGCCAATCATTACCATGGTAATTCAAGATATACATGATTTCTCAAAGTAATAAAATAGATTTTGGTGCCCCAATCATCTCATGGCGTACCCAGAACACTCTGATTTGCTCTCGGCCTGCTCTGACTGCCAAACTCAGCCTGTCTGCTCTAAGGTTGGACAGTACATACATAACACGTGTGGTAGCATGTTTACGTAGAAAAAGGCAATAGTCAAAAGTAGATCAAATTAAAAGAAACATCGATATGATGCCTATGTATCGCCTGCACGTATGTTTATATTAATTCTCAAAATATGAGTACTTTTTAAATTCGATTAAAGTTAAGAAACACAAGCGTAACAAAGTCGAGTTCAGTGATAAAAATATGATATTCCTAAATATTTGTTTCCAATTAATTTTCAAGTCAATTACTGTTAAAACGTCTAAAACAAAAATATATAATCATTGCATTAAAATTAGATGGGAAGAATATCGCCCAAAATGCAATTTAATTGATTGTGATAGGCAAAAGTATATATATATATATATATATATATATATATATATATATATATATATATATATATATATATATATATATATATACACACAACATTAACCAATTCAAATCTGGTCATGGAATTTACCGTGTTCTCAGAACTGTCAACATCCGTCACAGTTAAAAACTTTTACTTCTCTGATGTTTTATTCTTTTCTCTGCTTACTTTTTTCAAGTACTTAATTCGATTGTCCTCCCCGGCTACATATAAAGTCACAGACCAAAAGAAAGAAATTGTCTATCTAAAATAAAATAACTGATATTTCAATTTGAAATAATCTGCTTTAATCAATTAATACGTTTTTTTTTAATTTACTTCTTGTTGACGATCGTTCATTCCGTCTAAACCCAGTTTGTCTAAACCAGTTGTCCTCAACCTTCTTTTGCACCATGGACCGGTCCAATAACACTATGTTCTCAGCCGCCCGATGTGTGGTGATGTTAATGTTAAACGTCTCTTATTTGCGACTAATACTCTCAATTTCGTTTCTGAATTGGTTTATCTAAAAATTCATTATTGAGATCCAAGAAAAATAATTTGCTTTCATCTTATCGCCAAATTCTATAACTTTTTCGTGAACTGACTTGGCACATTTTTATGAGCTTCAGCAAAACAAACATCTAGTACTACAAATATGTTGGGAATGAAGACAACGATCAAAATCGAAAATGCAGAGCTGGAAAGGAAGTTCAGTGATAAAAATATGATGACAGGTCCCCATAAAGTCATCAAAAGAAGAAGAAATCAAGCAAAGAATCACACTAGGTTGGCAATCTTTCGGTAGAGCAAATTCGACTTCCAAGAACACACTAATTCCACTAGTGCTAAAAAGAAGGGCACACAACTAATGCATCCTCCTGATAATCACGTACGGAGTTAAAAAAAACAAGAAACCTAGTCAAATAATTGACCTTCAAACTGAAAACCAAGCATTACGAACATGAGAGAATCATGCACAATCTTACATGGAAGGTAATGAAACAACACAGTATATCAGAGAAAAGACAGGAGTCTGAGACATCATAAAAACAGCTGGAAAGCTCAAATGGCAATAAGCTAACATGTTGCAAGAACGTCAGACAAGTGCTGGACTTACACTTGGATCCTCAGAGATCATATGCAAAATTATGACCGACAAAAAGTAAGATGGTGTGACTAGCTTCATAAATTTAAAAAATACTGGCTCTGCGATGCCCATGATAGAGAAGTCTGGCGAATCTTGGGGAAGGCTTTTGTCCAACGACGGACACTAGAAGGTGTTAATGATAACCAGTGTTCAGTCCAGAGGTTGTGAACCACTGGTCTGAAACTATCATGATATCATCTGATTTAGTCAACGATTTTGGGTAAAATTATTTGAAATGGCCGTAAAAACTGATTACTCGGTTGTATAGTCAAATTTTCTTCTTTTTTTTTTAATATTTATTTCATATTTATTTTTGATAATATATTTTTCCCAGTTTCTATTTATTGAAATATTTCATTGTCTTTGCAAAATATGTAAAATATATTTTTACCGCTTAAAGATGTTATTTGTGTGTTTTTCTCAGGGTTGGGGACACCGCATTGCAATTATGCTCAGAGTACCCGAATGGCCAGCAGCTGCCCTGGGGACCGTATAAAGTCCATAAAATCTCTGAATTCTCTAAAATAGAAATCATTTTTCAGCAGTGCTAAGTTTATTAGTCTTACTCACCTAATTTTCCATTCCCCCTTTCTCTCTCTCCCCCTCTCTCTCTCTCTCTCTCTCTATCTATCTATCTATCTTTCTCCTATATATCGAACATTTATAAAGTAGAAATATATCTTATACCTCCATATATGATAGGTACTTATCACATCTATAACACATCTATACTGGTAGTTTGTTCACCAGTGTTTCTATATTCAAAATGGTTTCCGGCTAATTGTTACAGGCAGTCCTGTTTCATTTTGGTAGTCTTTCTTTTGATTTATTGCCTGACTAGGTAAAAGTATTCCTTAACTTCTTAAAGGTCTTTACTGCCTATTCTTGGATATTTTCGAGACTTTATCATTGAAAATTAGTCTTTGTTTTGGTCATCTTCAACTGTATTTTGTGGATTTTGCTTTCAAGATCACTTAGCATTTTTTGTAGATCGTCCGCAGTTTTTAATATTAATGCATTACCATTTCAGTACATTGGATTGTTCCAGTATTACCCGTCTATGTTAACTTTTCCTAGTCTATCTTGAAGAAACATGGAAATTCCAAACCAAACCCTGTAAAGAGCCTCGGTGATATCATATCCCCTTATCTCACTCCCTTTCTAATCTTTATCGTGTTGGTATATGTATGAAGTCTAATTATAGCAGTAACATTTTCGTTCATAATCTCAATATTTTTATATAATTTTCATTTATACCTCGTTGTTGCATTGAGTTGAAGTCTGTCGTGTGTTCTATTAAATCAGACGCTTTTTCATAGTCTACGTAAGAGAAACGAAGTAGTTTATTGTATTCTGATGTGTTCCCGAGTAGCTGGTTTAATGTGTGTAGATGGTCTATTGTCGAATACATATATATATATAAAGAAATAGAGAGAGTCACATATTTCAAACTAAAACGAAAAATACGTATTTTTAATAAGTTTTTGCCAAATTACAACCTTCTCCTTTAATTACCATTTCGCAGAAAATTCACAGAGAGAGAGAGAGAGAGAGAGTGTGTGTGTGTGTGTATATGTGTGAGTGTGTGTGTCGTAGCAGTAGAAAACTTTTTGATTTTTCCTCTTTTTAAAGAAAAAGACTTTGATGTGGTCAACCTTTAATAGAAGTCTTGTAACAGAAAGCAATAAGGTGACCAGATTCAGTTACAAACTAAAAGTGTCCAATAACCTCTTGCTCGCATAGCTTCTCCATGGCTGCATATTGCAAATCTATAGTTTGAAAGGTTTCAATTGATTTGCTAGACACAATTATTTCCCCACTAACTCAGGCGCCGATATTGTTTGGGAATTTTTAAATTGAAATCCCCAACACGATGGTCGCCGCGGAAAGTAATCTTTCCAAGCCATTAAAAAGTTTGGTCAGCGACTTTAAATAACCAACCGGGTCTGAGTTTTGTCGTGGCTAGTAAGATATCTGGTTACTAAAGGAAAATTCAACTTCACTTGACTAACAGCCAAAATATATTGATGCTTTTGCACGGTCAAACTTATGCATTGGTACGAACGTCGGAATTGCAATTACTTGAAATATATCGACTCCTATATGGGTATTTTTGGTTGGAGTGTATATTTGCTCGGTCAGTAGGAATTTGTCTGGGTCAAATCAATCAATCAATCATTTTTGTTAACTTCCATTTACGTTGTTTTTTTGGGTTTTTTTTGCAAAAAAAAGAAGAAGGAAAATCTTGATTTCTTAGTCTTCGCTGCAGACAGTAAGTTGCAACTCAGACAGCATCTCTTGCTTTGGGGATAAATCCCTTGTTCTCAGTTTGTTGTTGTTGTTTTTTTTAAATATTTTTGAGCTTTTTTACTCACGAATAGAAATTATATATTCATTGTTTTTTATTAATACGGTTAGAATAAATGGACAACCAGTGAAGATCTAATTCTGTTTTTCAGCGAACGGTTCGTTGAACCCGTTCACTAAGTATCTCCCCACGAGTGCCTCCCTCGGATGTTGTATTCTGTAAGCTCCAACGGATTTCAAACTGAACACTTTATTCAATCTACGGGGTAATACGTATCCATTCCACTGACCATATCGAGTATACCACTTTTAACGGTTTCTTTCATTATTTGGTGGTTGTCTGTACTTCCCCAGATTACCAGACACGTCTGAATAGATTATTGTGTAATAAGCCAAGTTTAGTAAATATCTATTTTGAAGGATCCAGTGTGTATCGTCCACAAACTACACCGTAGTGTTACATTCTTTTCCTAATCAGTCTTTTGTGATGTATCGTTCCTTTAAAGTTAGATAAATGTGAGGATATCGTCCACAAGTCGACGTTAATTTAATTTTCGAGAGACATTTAGATCTGAGAGCGACTTAATCCCCGGTGATAGAGTCTCACCTCAGATTAGGATTCTGAAATGGTTATTAACCATCCGATACACCTCCTCTGTCCTAATAACCTATAATTGCTTTCCGGGTAATCCTTTCTTCTCCTAACAGAGGGAAAACTTTAATTGGGTGCCTTTCCAATATAAGCTCGTCTCGAAACAGTATGATTCTCAATGAATGTTAGAAGTAATCTTATCAAATGTCTACATTATCATCATCATCATCATCAGTCTTTTAACGTCTGTCGGTGGACGTAGACCTTCCCCATATTCACCACAGTTATCTTTCGTTGGCGTTGCAGAGCCAGTATTTTCTAAATTTGTATTCTGTCGGCCTCGGCTTCGCATGTAATCTCTGGGGATCCATGTCGCGAGTTGTGATGTCCATCGGTTATCTGTCATTCTTACAACATGACCTGCCCTTTGCTATTTAAGTTTTCTAATAGATTCTATGATGTCTCTGACTCCTGTTTTCTTCCTTAAGTACTGTGTCATCTTGTTATCATTTCATGTGAGGTTGAGCATGATTCTCCCATGCGTGCGTTGCATGCTTCTCAGTTTGCAGATCTGTCACTTGGTAAGGTTCCATATTTTTGGTCCAGCTGACAATTAAGGGGAAGCATCGGTTATATAATCTTCTTTTTAGAATTATTGGGATCGACTTGTTTTTGAAAGTTGAGCTCAATTTACATAGGGCATCTGATTTAGCGCGATGGTTAGCAATCTGGTCCCGGTGACCAATTCGTTCAATCCCCACTGGTGTTCCATTAATGTGGCCTTGTACGAAGTTGATAGAGGCAAGTACCTTTACACTGGCCATGGTAACAGCTGTCCCTACCTGGGCTTCACATATCATGTTTTTCATCGTCTCGGAGTTCTTGGAGGTTTTTGAGGCATGTGAAATAAACCTAGAGGAGACAAGCAACCAAAGTGGAGAAAAAAACTTGAGCTTATTGAATAATTGGGCGCCTCTTGCAGCACAATGCTTGGCAAGCTTATCTTGTAGGCCAGTTCCTTGGTATAGTGATTTCAATCCTCACTGGGTACCTTTCTGCTGATCCCTGTGCCAGATTTAGAAAACAATATAATCATGAATTCTGACAAGTGGTTAAGATACACGCTCATTTTTACTAGCGCTAGTAGTCTCTGTTTGAACCCCGGTAGAACTAGCCAAGATTTGAGATGCTGACTATCAAGGCAGAAAGGCGTACCATAATCTTTTGTCGAGCGGAGAGAGGCTTAGTAAATATTAAAGCACACTTTCACACAGACAGACACACAAACACACTTACATATATATATATGTATGTATATGTATGTATATATATATATATGTATATATATGTATGTATATATATATATATATATATATATATATATATATATATATATATATATATATATATATATATAGTGGTTAATGAATATGTCCTGTCATGCAACATAATCCCTTCCCTAGTCAAAGAGTACACTGTGAATATTTTTTCAAAGCATTCTTTTCCTATTAAATTTTACTCATATGATTGGGTTTATTTGAGGAATATAAAAAACCGTGCAATGCCAGGTATTTCTGCTAATCACATATATCGAACAGCGCACAGCGTCTGTACTGTTCTTTCTTGGACAGTTCAGTAATTTCTGTTAATCATTGTCATTTTTATTGTATTCAATATCATAATTGTATTTTTGTGTTGTTGGTGGAAGATTTATTCCCAAACTGAATTTGAATCTGATCAAATGATTCCTTGAATTTGAATGAAAAGAAAGTTTAGGTCAAACTACGGACTATATTGTACATTTGTAATAAATGTGTAGTAGTAGTAGGAGGAGGAGGAGGCCAAAGTATTGATGTGTGTGTGTGTGTATGTGTGTGTGTTTACGTTTTGGCCTACTTTCTTTTATTGAGATGAAATTGCCAAAGGTGATTCGATATAGCAATTGGTTTCCCTAATTACTTATAATTTCGTATGATGAATAGTTCTGAACACCTTCCCCGGCAGGAAAATCATTCGTTAACAATTCTCATACAATATTGAGCTGCTAGGGATTTTAATATTGGAAGTGCGAAGGATAATGTCTTTCCTTCTGTATCAGTCTCATCGAAGTGTCAAGGTGCGTTTCTAATCTGATTGCTTGTTATTATAGCCTCTCCTTGAATCATCGTTTGTTTATGTTTTATATGTCTGCTCTGCTTTCAAGGAACCTTTATGTGTGTGATCGACGATTAATGTGGGACGTATTTACGGTTCAATGGATGGCTGCAAATTTTCTTATTAGTCTTGTCATAATTGGAAGACTAACGACAAGATCTTCATTGATAACGAATAAGTTCGACCTTTTTATGAAATGGTATTTCGTAGAGTTTAAAGCTACTTTTCTTTTTACCTGTGTCTTTTTGTTTTACCTCAAGTGTAATTTGGAGTTTTTTCTTACCTTGTCCGTTCATGGGTGGTTTCCGGGTTTCGCGTTTAAAATATATCATTTTGTGTCGGATTCGATATCAAATCCTTTACCTTCATACAGACATCATATACAGGTGCAATTACAATAAAGCAAATTAGAAAGTAAAGGTCTATTCGAAATACTGTCGAAAGTCATCTCTGAAGAAATCTACCAATTTATTTGCTTTTGACGTAGAAAACAAGTCTTTGAAATTAGATGGTCATTCCAATTTGACGTTGGTCAACTCAATAGCATTCACTAGACAGTAGCCACGAAATTCAACAAACACAACCGGGTGTTTGTTGCCTCCAGGGCAGTCATCCCGAAAAGAATGACTTAGTCGGAACACACCAAGTAAATATTGCTCCAGAATTGACTCTTTTAAATCCAAGTCAATAGGCAATATTCTGAACAAAAGACGATAACTAATATTGAATTGATCAAAATATTTATCAATATGAATTTTTAATAGAACAGGAGAAACTTCACTGAGATATGAACACATTCCACTCATTCTCGGGTTCATTAGGGTCAATTTTTCTGTTTTTTGAATTCATTTTTTAGCTAAAGCCACAAAAAGGAGAGGTATGCTCATCATAGCGAAATATTTCACCTGTTAAGAGAGGTTTGGGAAATGCACAGATGATATTGTTCAGTTGTTGTTTTAAAGGGATCCTAAAATACCCGAAACAATCTTGAACAACAGCAACTTTCTGATCTTCCTTTTGAATCATTGGTTTTGAAACCTTTTAGTGACCAGAACCATATCGGAAAAATAATCTCAATTTTTGTTGTCATTGGTTTGTTTAACTATTTTGATTGCCCAACTGTTGTTTACAATATCTATCTATCTATCCATCTTTTTCTCTCTCTCTCAATATATATATATATATATATATATGTGTGTGTGTGTGTGTGTGTGTGTGTGTGTGTGTGTGCAATAATGGATTTGCTACACAAACACGTTTATGTTCCTGTCTTTTTGGGCTTCTCCAGGCGAATGATACGATTTATTTGGACCTTATTTCGGACATTTTAGTGGAGGTATTTTCTGGTTAAAAAAACTCAGTTTTATTCTATTTCAAATTCTTTTCCCTTTTCTTTCTCTTGTTTGTTTGTTGATATCTGTTGGTAATTTTTTTTTGATTAGTCAAACATTGTAGACGGATGGTACTGTTCAATAACCAAGATCAGTGGACAACCCCCTGCCCCCGACTTTTATGGCTTTGATACTTCAATGGGAAGTTTGGATTCGGCTGAGATGTCGGACTCCACCAAGATGATGGTTTGCTAATTGTCGGAAAAAGTGACGCGCAAAAGGGCAAAAATTGAAAAATACATCGCAAAGGAAATTTTAAAAATTTAACTTCAAAGTAGGAATTAAGGCTAACATGAAACTTTTACATTTTTAGATATCAATTTTAATCTAAATGATAACGCCCACAAACCACATACGAAAGAAACATTTGAACTTATGCTAACACGGAATCTAATCACTCTAATGCAATCATATAAAAGATCCCTAAATCAATGAAAACTAACATACCATTCCTTCAAACGAAAAAATGTCCAACAATGTTAGAAAGAAATACATTAAAGCCGTAAAAGACGACGGTTTTACTAAAATTAGCTTTAAATACAACAAAAAAAGTAGAGGAAGAAAAATCATCCAGTGTACACCACTATTTACTGTGTGAGTAAAATTCAACTTTGGCAAAATCTTCCTCAAATTAATAGAAAAAAAGCCCCCTGAGCCACGTTCAATGTAAAATATTTAACAAAGCAAAAAAAAAAAAAAAGTAATCAGAAATAAGGCCAGTAGATAAAATATAGATAAACCAGACTGCAATCGTAGAAATAGTAAAAGGAGACCTTGGCAAAAAATGTCTCAAGACAAATATTGTTTATCAAGCTGAAATATTAACTATTCATAAACCCTTATAAACGAAATATTATGTAGGAACATCAAAAACGCCTTTTAAATCAAGATTAGTCAATTATACTTTATACTTTCCAAATGAGAAATACAAAAAAAAAAACATACATCGCTATCGAAACATCACTTGGACCTCAATGACAACAATGGACAACAATCTTACACCTATGATAAAAATTAAAACAAACACACACATGCCAAAATATTGAATCTCCATGCCTTAATGAAAAATTAGGGATTTTCACTTTCACTGAAAAGATAGAATTACTAAATAGAGAAGATGAAGTAGATGTAAAGAGTCGGCACCGCTCAAAATCACTATTAAAAATCAACCCCTATACTTATCTCATCCTTCTGGTTTCTATTATAAGTAGTAGTAGTAGTAGTAGTAGTAGTAGTAGTAATAGTAGTAGTAGTAGTAGTAGTAGTAGTTGTTGTGGCAGTATTACTATTATCATTAGTAGCAGTAATGTTATACCTCAAGCGAATATAAGCACAACCTGATCAACTTCTCATGATTATCTTAGATATACAGATGCCAATCCATCGAAAATATCCAGGTATTCAAGCATAAACAACTAAGTTCATGTAAAAGTGAACCCTAACACTGAAGGCAGATAAATGTAATAAGAATTACCTCCTAGAACCCAAAACCACCACACAAAAGCAGATAGATTAACAACATACTGATGAAAAAGTGTCTGAAACATTCCAAGTAATTTATAACCACCTACCATGAAGTCACTTCTCTTAATTTACTTCACTGGAGATAGAAGAAAAAAATAATCAACAAACATCAACAAGTAAACAAGAAGAAAAAAGAAATATAAATAGAATGAGTCGGAGCTTTCCAACCCCACAAATAGACCCCCCACCAATAAACGAGGATCCGAATAAATCGAATCATTCAACTGAAGAAGCCCCAAAACGCAAAGCAATTTTTTGTGTCGCAAATCTATTATTTCACCATATTCAAAGTTTTAATTTAGCTTGATGTTGAATGTATATAGCATTTTATGAATTAAACCCATCACACATGTTTAGAAATATAGAGAGGAAGAGAAAGAGATTAACTTCAAGTGATTTCAGGCAAAAGTATCAAGCGCTGTAATAACTCCTGAAAGTTTGTTTTTTTTTTAAATTTTGTTAATAAACGTATTCCCTATCATTATTTTATTGCAAGTTCCACACCGTCTCATCTTCACACTTTTACTGTTTTTTATCACTAACCTAGGTTGATAGACACTCTATTATTATTATTATTATTATTATTATTATTATTATTATTATTATTATTATTATTATTATTATTGTTGTTGTTGTTGTTGTTGTTGTTGTCGTTGTTGTTGTCGTTATTTTTTTAATTCTTCACATTAATCATTCACTCAATTATTCAAAAATATAACTTGAGACACCATGTGGTAACGAATATGGTGTAGAGAATCTGGGAGGGGAATGACTACAATTCTCAGTTCTACTTAATCATTGACACTTCTCTGTGTGAACTGTTGTGATAGATGGACCGAATTCATATGATCACGATAAATCATTGTATTCCATTTATTTTTCAATGTTGTTTTATCATACAGATGTTGCAATAAGGAGTAAAAGAATACAAGAAGGAGGAATCTCTTTTCGGAAATGAAGACGGATTTTATTTGCTTCAAAAAGGTAGGCGTAGTCCCTCCAGTCAACCGACCAAAACATGTAGCAGTCACTTCAAATCGGTTTGGGAAAAGAGACAATGTCCCAGAGAGAGAGACAGAGAGACAGAGAGACAGAGAAAGAGAGAGAGAGAGTTTATTTTTTACTTCGTCGTGGTCAGATGATTTGTGTCCACCATTACCACGTGTATCTGGCACAAGTGTCTAGAAGTGACGTCTTTCATGCAGATCAAATTCTCTCGCCGGCTTTGATTCTCTCCTTCGATCTAATTTTGAACCCTCTTATAGCTAATTATCCCTTTTCTTTCTATTTCTCTTTTGTTTATATTTTAATCTCTGTCTCTCTTATATCTGCTTAAATTCCGTTTGATTTGATTCGCACACTATCAAAATATCTTCAAACTAACCCTAATGAGTTTTAAACGAGATCCTGTTATCTGAGAGACGCCACATGGGTCATGAAGACAAGACGGCTATGTATCCCACCGGCGCCTGTGTTGGTCATTTATCTAGACAGAGTACAACATATTCAGACACATGTAACATATGCGCATGTGTGTATGTATATATATATATATATATATATATATATATATATATATATATATATATATATATATATATATATATATATATATATATATATATATATACCCATACATGCTATTTCACACATATATCTACACATACACACACACACACACTTCCAACACACTCCCACACCTCCATGTAATATTAGTTTTAGTGCCAGAACTAATCAACATCACAATAGATATAAGCATCAACAGAGATCTGAAATGTGATTGAGAGTAATGTACAGAGTCCTGTTGGAAGATGACTCCCTAATCTGACTCTTATCAGATCCCTGTTGTAGCTGCGAACTAAGATGTTTCATTCAGAGAATAGTCACTCAACTAGATACCCAAACAAACAGGCGGTGTAAATTACTTTCTAAACAAAAGAAAATAGAAAGATAGATAAATGGAAAGTAGATATAATTCAATTTGTTTTCAAAATAAATTTGATACCACTTTTTTAAAAAGCCAAGGTGGCGAATTTGAGTGTTAATGTAAAAAAAGGGTGTTCAGTTAATGTGAAAAAAGAGGGGGGGCTGATGTAAAAATAGTGGTTAATGTTTAAAAGGGGTCATGGGGGTAAATCTTAAAAAACGGGCCTTAATGCCAGAAAAGAGTAGATCTAATCTTCAGAAAGAGCGATGACTGATAAAAAATAGGGGTAAATGTTAAAAATGAGGAGGTATTGTTGGGGTAAAAGGGAGAAGAAAGGTTAAGAAAAGGGGATTATGGTTAAAAAGTGGTTATGTCAAAAAGGAAGCTAATGTTAAAAAATGGGCAATTTGTAAAATGGGTGTTAAGAGTAGATGCATGAAAGGAGAAAGGTTAGTGCGAAAAGGGGGAGATTTCCCAAATTATTTTGAGCCCATGAACTATTCCTCTCGATTTTGACCCCTGAAAATGGGGGGAAAATTTCACCCAGCTATTTTGAAAATTTCCATTTGATTTTGTCTCAAAAAATGAAAATAAACGTTATGACATTCGAGAGGGAACGTTCATTTTCTTCAAAAGAGAAAAAAATCTCCAACTTCCACTTAAAAGTAAAAAAAGACCCCCCTATATTCGACAATTGAAAGTGGAAAAATCCCCCTATTCTGATCTCTAAAAGTAAAGAGAGTTCCTTCTGATTTCGAACCCCAGAGAGTGAAAAAGATTTTCTCTTCGATTTTGACTCGTAGAAGTAGGGGAGGAAAAATCTCCCGTCTTCATTCTCAATTTTGAACCCTTGAGTGACCTAACCATTTTGACCCCTGTTTGTAAAAGAAAATCCTTTTGATTTAAACCCCTAAAACTGGGAGAAAATCTTTTCCTAGGTTTTGACCCCTCAAAGTGGAAAAAGTCATCAGCTCCATTTTGAACAATAAAGGTAGAAAATAATATCCCATTTTACTCCCAAGGATAAAAAAAACTTCCCTTTTGATTTTGATTACAAAAGCTGGAATTTGACCCTTTTAAAACAGGATCGCTAAAAGTCAAAAATAATTTCCTCCCCATTTAGAACCCAAAAAGTGAAAAACGAATTCTCTTTGATTTTGACTTCCTGAAACTGGAAGAAAATTACCTCTCTATTTGGACCCTTTTGACCCCCAGAAGTTGAGGAAAATCTTCCCATTTGATTTTGCCCTTCTAGTGGCAAGAAATCTTCCCCACAATTTTGACCACTTGGAGTAAAAAAAAAATCTCTTCTATCCCATTTTACACCCCATTATTTTTAAAAAAGGAGTGAAAAAATGCTTTTCTTGATTTTGACCCCTTGAAGAGAAAAAAAAATTCCTATCAACTTTGACCTCTGAAAAAACAATTAACTCTGATTTTGATCCGTAAAAGTGAAAAATAAATTCCCTTGCATTTCGAACCCAAAAAGTGGAAAAAATTACCTTTCAATATTGACCCTTAAGAGTAGGGGAGAGGGTGGAAAGGAGGAATTCCTCTAGAATTTTGAACTTCAAAAGCGGAAAAAAATAATTCCCTCTTGATTTTGACCTATATAAGTAAAAATCATTGATCGTAAAATATTTTTGTAATACGTTTTCAAGTTAAATAATTCTCTCTCTCTCTCTCTCTCTCTCTCTCTGTCTCTCTCTCTCTTGATTAATCAATCGAATTCACCATTGAAAAAAATAATTGATTAAGATCCACCATTATTAATGATACCAGTTGAACGGGAATTTTCAAAAACTAATTTGCCAAAACACTTCCCGGGGATTAAATTCTTACCCACAGAAATCTTTTGGATTTATATCAAGTAGTCTTTGTGGCAGGTGAGTACAGACAGACAGTTAGACGGAAAAATGGACTTCCGGTGAATTAATGATAAGATTAAAGAGCATTTTTACTTGCTCAAGTTTAACCAATCCACAGAAGTTAGATTATCTTGCTTTCGGGAGCTAATCCAAGGATTTCGAAAACCTTTTGATAATGGAAGAAGCAGCTATTCACCGGAATTCAAAACCTCTTTTACTAGGTAGGAAACAGCTACTTTTTTGTGCTATTACGTAGCACACATATCTTCGACATAAAAGCTGTAACGAAAAAAACAAAATCAGGGTAAACGCCTTACTGTGGCAGTTTTGGTTAATATCATAGATATTATCGAACAGAGTCACTTATACCATTCAATGTGAATTTAATTATCTGTAATTCTATTTCCATAATATTCGGTATGTATTCCCTTGTTTTATTTCTCTCAATATTTCTTAAAAGGAAAGTCATTCTCATAGTTTCATATTAACACCTTTGAGATGAGTTATCATTATTTTCAGTAGGTTTTCTCCCAACTTGTTTAGCTATCGGATCATACAGCCGGTTTGATTCTCCCCAATCAAGGCTGAATATTTTGTGACAACTTTTAACTGTTAATATTAGCTGGATAATTATGAGACAGTACATGTCCTCCATCTAGGTCTCATTTTTTTTTTTTTTTTCAATTTTTAAAGAAAGTCTGGAATTTCAATTTCCATCATTTTCTCAGCAAGAAAAAAAACAAAGAGAAAGAGAGAGAGAGAGAGAGAGAGAGAGAGAGAGAGAGAGAGTGAGAGCAAGTGAGAGAGGGGAAAAGGTGAGACAGAAAGAGAGAGGGACAGACAGAGAGAGTAAAAAAAAAGAATGTGGCCCTGAATAGATGTTTTCTGTGATTGCTTCAGTCGACCATAAATATAGATGTAATAAAAAGTAAGGACTGGATTCACTGGGTTTATAACTATCGTTGGTCGGGAAAGTCAAGAGATTTCAATTTACGGCTCTGCGTAGATTTGGTAGAGAAACTTTAAAGGGTAAAGTGAAAAGGAGGAGAAGGGGAAGGTTTGGTAGAGAGAAAGATGAGAGAAAAACCAGGAAGAAAGATTGAGGGAGAATGACTAGGGAAAAGGGATTACACGAAGGAAGAAGAGAGAAAAGGGAGCGAGGAAAGATGGGAAAGAAAAGAAAAGAAAAATAATCAAGGACAGAGATGGAGAGAGGGAGAAGAAAGAGGAAGAAACAGGGGGAAGAGAATGAGGAGAATTCTAATTCGCGACTGTTAAGTGGAAAACATGGCTATTGAGTAGGTGTATGTCTAGTGGAGAGGAATGAGGAGAACAAGGAGGAAAGAGGGAAAGACTGAAGTGAAGAGAGGATGCGAAAGAGAAAAGTTGTAGGAAAGAGGAAGAGTTAAAAAAGGTTGGATGAAGAAAGAAAGAATATGATGAGAGAGAGAAGAGACATAGATGAGAAGGGGGAAATAGAGAAACTCATTGTAGGGGAGGTCAATTGATGCTTCCTTTATAGTATCTGTAGGCTGGTCCTGGCTAGCCAAGCACAAGAGACAATCACCAACATGGCTTGATTGGTTTTTATAGCCATCATAACCCAAAGCTGGCAGAGACTTTTAGTAATTACAAACTTTCCTTCCGTGTATTTCTTCACTAGGTCTGCGTAGAATTCTCCTTGAGCGGAAACAGCTATTTTGAATGGCTAACTCGTTTTACCCTAAATATCAAAAACACCTCATCTTTAGTATGTCAATCTGAAGCGCAAATAAACTTTATGTAGAAGAGGGTTACATTGAGTATGTTTGTATTTCAAATTGATCTACTAAAGAAGACGTGTTTTTAATATCTTTCATAAAAGGGCTATCTGTAATAAATTGTTTTCTCAAGTAGTAATAGTATTTATGTATGTACGGGGAAAGTGCATACTCTAATTCCTTCATATTAATGAGTGATAGATACAAGAATGTCAAACAACCCCAATACATCACGACCCACAACGTGGATCCCCAGAGATCACATGCGAAATTGTGGCCAACAAAAAGTAAGATGACATGGCGAGCTAGACGGATTTAAGAAGTATCGTCTCCGCAATGTCCATGGTAAAGAAGTCTGGCGGATCCTATGGAAAGTCTATGTCCGACGACAGATGCTGAAAGGATGATGATGAAGATGAAGATGATGGTGAAGATGATGATGGTGATGAAAAAAAGCATGAATCTGATTTACCCTACTATTATCGTGACCGTATGCTCACTCCTGGCAATCTAACACTGTTAAACAGACAAAAAAACGTGGCGGGGGAGATTCTACAATGACCTCGTCCAATTCCTGCCCAATCATCACTCTCACTCAGAAAACTAAAGATCCTTGTTGCTTAAATCTTGCAATAACACTTTATAGCACGGACATTGACAAACAAAAATTGGCATTTTTCGTCTCAGCACACACAAATTCAGTCTGCTGGAAGTTTTAAAACTTCTAAGCTATGTTGACAGCTAGCCAAGGCAAAAATAGAGCCTGTCTCGTTCCTGGGGAAAGTTGCCTTTCCCACCGGCATGGCACCAGTAATCGGAGTTTGATTTTCCACGATCTCCATTTTCTATGTCCGATACTACGCTAAGTTTGATAAATATCCAAGAAAAAAAGAAGAGCCTTCAAGTTGCGATTACAAAACATTTAAAGTCTTGATCCAATTCAATGATTCGTACGGAGCTGACTTCCTTAACTCGTGATCATGTTAACAAATGCCAGGAGTTCAAAACAAAGAGAGAGTAGGCTTTTTTTTTTATAGTATAAATATTGACAGGACCTTCTTATCTTGCCTGTAATCATCTTGCAGACAAAGATGGTTAATGTTTAGGATAGTTGAGTATTTTCCCACCAGCATCCGGCTTCGGGACAGTATTCGAGCACTGGTAATATTCAGGATTAAAAAAAATTTTTTTCTAGCCTTCTCCACTTAGAGAATGGCTTCAACGTAATCTTTTCATCCTTCTCTACGCTGAACTAAGCCTTGTATATATCGTATTCTATGCCCTAGTTGGTAGATTTAATAGAACGGACGGAATTAATTTGGCTTAATTTAGGTATTTTGAATTGTGGGATCGTCTTGCTGGAGGATTATCTTATCCCAGAGAGTACCAGAGTAGATGTGATTAAGATTCTGTCCACAAACAAAATCATTCATTTTGCACTTATCTCCCTCATTCAGCGAGCTAATCTGTTAAGCTTACCAAAATCTTTAAAATATAAGCCCACTATGCAAATGAGTTGGACCAGTCTCGTTCACCCGATCTAGGACAGCCGTCTCCAAAAGTTGTTAGACACATTTTCAATATCTTGAACGGTGAGATCGTGTTACGAAAAGATAGTGATTATTTCAATGGAAACCGGAATAGATGCGATATAAAATGTCTTCCACGACATTAATCATCTTGACCTTATTCTTTTTCTTCGTGGAAATGCAAACTTAACCAAGCATAATCACACCGTATTGAACATATTATTTCAAGCTGACAATTGCAACTTCATATTGACATAAGAATTGTGTGTGTAAGGTATGGAATAGAGTAATATGGATGTGACGGTGAAAGAAAAATAGATGTTGAAACAATAAGAATATAACTATGTAGTTGTACCTGCTCCTTGAATACACAGCATCTGCATAGTGGTTAACATCGATATTTGCTACTTAACCACTCCTTTAATATTTCGCCTGATAACTTTATCTGTGACTGAACAAACTTCTTCATATATATACATATATATATATATATATATATATATATATATATATATATATATATATATATAATGACGAGATTCCATCCTAATCTAATGCTTTGCAGATCTGTTTTGCAGACCTGTTGGCTTGTATAAGGCTTGGTTGACATTTGTAAATAAGTATACTTCGTCAAATGATTCCTACACATTCTTTAGTTGAAAGAATCTTTCTCTCTCCCTCTCTCTCTCTCTCTCTCTCTCTCTCTCTCTCTCTCTCTCTCTCTCTCGTCAAAAGAAGATTGATATGATGACCAATAACAGAGGCATAACACCTATCATAACTAACATAAGCATTCAAGCAACCTGTGAAATAGAGATTTTTTTTTATTTCCTTTGACCATTTCAATTAGTTCTTCCTACGGAACAATAAAATCTTTTGAATTACATGATCAGCAAATGTTGGAGTGTTCAAGACTTTTTAGACGAGCTGTAATTTTCTTGAAGAGCCAACATTTTCACGTCTGTTGAGAAATTTCTTTTTATACACTGATGTTCGAATAATTTATGTAATGAATTTTTTTTGTTTTGAGAGTGAATTATGGTCTTCAATTATATTTTGCATGACAGCAAATCATATTCAGAATTATGGGTGACATTTATGTGGCTTAAGTAAAGAGAAGGGGAGGTATATAAAGAGAAGTTCGGTAGGAAACACCGGGCAGGTAGAGAAGTTGGGTACCAAGAAAACGAGAGAAAAGGACTAAAAAGCAGCTAAAAGGTGAAAAAGAATACAATGAGGGTAGGAGTAGCGAAGTGTAAAAAAGGGTGGCAATGAAATAGGTGGGAAGGAAAAATATTGATAATTACTAAAATTGTCATTTTCCCTCTTCTTTCAGCTTGGATGAATTCAGCACATTTCTGGATTCTTTTTGTGGAGAGCTGTTTCATTCGAATAACGCAAGAAGCGATGGAGAGGGAATTCAACATCGCAGCACCATCACGTTTCAAAGCCTTGCCTGAAAAAAAAAAAGTCATAACAGTCTCGGTCGGTGGTGCAGGCCCTAGAAAAATAGTGATACAAAAATTTCTACTATTTTCTTCCTTTCATTTGATTTCTGTTAATGCATAATTTTACGTTGAAATGAGTTCAGCTGGATGTCGCTCTTTAGAAATAATGGATGCCTTTCCAGTCAGTAGCGTTTTTCATTTGAATTCTTCCCTAAAAATATCATAATGTTGAACAAAAAAAACAAGATATTTTTTTGCTCAGAGTAACAACGGGAATACGTGGTTTTCGCGTTGGGTGGTGAGCCGTTTAACAAACGAAAATTATGTAGTGAATATGGACCGACACAAAAAAGAACCGGTGAAGTCGAGTACATTACCGCATATATCCGTGTATATCCACATAAAAGTCGACATCAATGCATTATAAGACCCTGTTTTTAGCTTTAGGTATCATTGATATAAACTGGTACATTCGGAAGTATCTCGGGAAGAGCTTTACACAAGATCGACTTACGTGTGAATGCCGTAAGTAATTATTTCTACGTAGAAATGATTTCAGCTGGGCGTAGGTCTTCAAGAAAACTGAATGTCTCTTGCATAATTTTTTTTCTATTAGAGTTTTTTTTCTCTTTAATATCATAAATAAAAGGAAGACATTTTTGTTTACGGCAAAAATATGAAAGAAACGGGGGATATATGTAAATCTGCATCATCATTGTTCTATTTTTTTTCAAGTTACAGATAGAATCTGAAAGACAGGAAAAAAGTTATCTGTTCTTTGGATATCCATTTTTAAATACATGGTTGCATTATGTTATAATCAAGAGTTTTGTTCAGAGGGATAAGTGGAATAGGAGAGGCCATGGTGGATATCAAAAGGAAAAGATTTCTCGTGGTCTCTCGCAACTATGTAATTTTCTCGTTGCACAGCGAGCCTCTAAACAGATAGAAATCATGAGCTGAATTTTTCTCCACAAAGATCTCGGCTAACTTAATCCCGTTTTCCCACAAATTTCCTTGTGTATCAACTGAACAGAACGTTTCTTCTTATTAAGTTCTCTCAACATTGTATCTTTCGGTCCTAGACCATACACAATACAATCATAACCATCTTTGTACAGGAAAAGTAGAGCTCAGTACTTTTTTCTAAAATATTTATTATTTCCCTCATACCACCGAGAAAAATCGATTCGTTTTTGCTTTCCTTTTTTAACGAATAGTCTAGAACTGGAGTTTTCCTTACAATATTGGTAAATATAAACGAGAAGAAAGACACAAAAAGTGAGGAAGTCCTGGGCTATACAAACAGGTGTTCGTGATTGCTGTTAGTGATATCAACTTGATGACAAAAAAAGATCATGGAAACTGTCCGAGAAAAGTTTTTCTCAATTCCTTTGTTCTTCCCTCCTTGTCATTGTCAGGAAAATAAGCCCCGAGTTTCAGCGCAGAATATACAATAAACAAAATAATGAATAAAGACATAAAACCGTCTTGGTGTGTGTCTATTAACGTGGGGAGACTGGAAAGGCCCCATCTAAAGAGAGAGAGAGAGTGAGAGAGAGAGGACAGTATATCTGCTCATTTGTTTAGAAAATTCAATTTTAAAACAATCAAAATAAATAAGTACAATCACTTCGTGGTAAAACAAAGATGGCGTCGGGAATCGCAGAGGAAGGAATGGCAGAGTGGTCACACAGCTCACTAATCAATGCTTTATTTACCGAAATGGTTAATAGAACTTTCCTGAAAGACTGGATCCAGAGGTGTTGAATATGTGTTAATGTCTCGTAGGAAGTTACTTTTTATATCCAATTTTCCCGTGTTTGGTCAATAACTTTATGATAAACAGCAACTAATAAGATGGAGTAAAACTAGCAATCAAATAAAGATAGTTCTTGTCTGGTTTAGCGCTCATCTCTTCCAGCAAACAAAAAAAAAATACACATGTATGGAGTTATCTACCCTTGGCAGGGATCTACGTGGTATTCCTTACATAGTTGTAAATCTCTTTAGAAATGGTAAATATTTTGTCAATTCCTCCTTGTCGTAACACAGAACTACCAATATGATAACTGATTGTTATCTTTAAGGTATTTAAATTGTGGCGGTGAGACTCTCTCTCTCTCCCTCTCTTTCTCTCTTTCTCTCTCTGTGTTCTGACGGCCTCGAGGTAAGCTTGTTCTTTTCTCTCTCTCTTTAGTTAGGATAGTTTACATCGTTTTTACACAAACTTATTTTTACACACACATCATCACACATAAAAAGTAATCCATTCTTCTTTCATCTCAAAGAACACATCCTATCTAAGTTAAGCACTCTCAATATAGTTGAGTTGGACTTCTAAAGATAACTTTTTAGTGGCTATAATTTAGATGACCAAAACTGACGGACATTCTAAAGACCCTATCTCACATTCAGTTTGTGGCATTCCCTTCCTTTCATTCATCCTTGTCGTGGTAGATCTCTACAAACATATCCGTGTCGGCAGAAACTCCAGTCCTCATTTATTTCAATTCACTCTTGAATTAAAACCTATCACAGATGTTAATCTATTCATTTATTCTTCTTTCTGTGTTTGTTAACAATCAAACTAGATGAGTTCTAACCTTGTTTTTGTGCTTAAGCATTGAACACGTTCTGTACCAGAATTTATCTTGTTGGATCAATTCTAATAATTCATTATTTTGGGGGCTAATATAATTAGCAGCCCAAAACTGGTTTTGGGATTACGACAAATTGTTTTCATTAGTACACATGTTTTATTCGTTTTTCATCCTTTTATTGCTTTTTATAGCAATGCTTCGAGTTGATCCAGTCTTCGATTTCTTCCAGTTTGCTTTAATGATCAAAGATTCCATTTACTGAAAAGAAATAATCAGCAAACATATTCAACTGTTATAATGTAGCCTTGAGAGCTCTGGGTTCGGCAATGCCCTCACCAAATCTGACCATTGGTACTGTCGACCATTTGTGTTACTTATGTTAGGATCAAAATCTCTTACTGGCTGTCAGCGACTTCCTTGACCAATATGATATGAAAGCTACAAACAAAAAAACAAAAAAAAAGAAAACGTTGGTAGAGTAATTCAGAGTTGGAGGAACAGAAATGTGCCTCAAAGACTTGAGTCAATATGGATAACAGAGCTAAGGTGAGTAAGTTTTAAAGATCAAGTCTTGCACCTTTAAAGAATGGATAAAGGTTTGTAAAGTGGCAGTCAGAACGCTGGCTTTGAACATTTGAGACAACCAACTATGTGGAGATATTGGCTTTTATCAAATTATTCCAGAAAACATCAACTATCTTAGTTATTCAATATATTTCTAAAAGTTATTATCAAATGTATATTTACAAAAATATACAAGAACAAATGAAACTTGTTTTGGCTTAGAGAAAAATATTCATGGCAGTTTGGAAAGTTTTCCTTTCTTTTTTTCTTCTTTTATCCTTTCTCCTAAACCTGCAAACATTGAACTATATTCTTTTTTTACGTACCGCTCAAAACTTTGGGGCGTAAGTTCCTATCATAAAGTAATCACACAGAATAACTGCCTTTGACTTCTCGTTAGTATTGCTTGATCGGATAAATGACGATGGAGAAAAGTCCTACGCCTTTTTTAAAACAACTACAACGACAACCTTTTTGGAAGTCTTGATGAGTGGACCGTGGGTATTGTCGACTGATTTCTCCATTTTAGAGACAAAAGAATAGGAAAGAAAGGAGACAGAAAAAACACCACGGAAAACAGAAGTCTTGATTGGCTTTCTGAAAATCAAGTATAAAAAGAAGGAAAAAAAAAGATACTGATGTCTGTCGAGAGCAGATGATGTTAAAGCAACAGGGAATAACTGGGAAGAAACTAGTTTAAATCTCGTTATCTTAACTTCGCATTGCCAAAGGAGATTGGAATAAACTCAATTTCTGGTAATTAAGATAAAAAGAATAGGTCTGGATTCTGTCTTCAGTTTTGTACACTTACAAAGTTTTGATATAGTCATACTATACAAGCATTGTACTAATATAGCCGTTGTATAGCCATGTCTGACCATGAATGAAGGGAGAGGAGGACACACCAAACTTTATGGAATAGTCGAAATAATAGACAGGGAGAAACATTGGTTAGAAGAAAGTTGAAAGAATCTGCCTGCATACACCCAATCAATAGAGCATAGGCATTATCATCTTGCATGGAACATTAATAAGAAAAAAAATAGGTGATGAATTTTGTATTCCATAGGCATGGCCCGAAAGATGAGTGTTACGTGTCAAGTTCAAAAGGAAGTCATTTGTTCTGCGCAGATGTCTTGGGGAGATACATCCAGGAACATACTGTCGCAAGTACAGGTTGTGATGTGCATAAGATGAGACGCACAAGCTCTCCCAGAACAATATTCTCCACCATTTTAGAACAGATATCCATGGAAGACTGGGGGGGACACGACCAAAACGTTGCAAAGAAAAAAACAACAAAAACGAGGATATCAGCGCGAAAAAACCTCGTAAAATGATTCAAACACAAAGAATGCTTTGTTGTCAAAATCTAGAGTTTAATTTGTTCTCCCACTTCAAGAACAAGAACAACAAGAATAATCCTCACCAAATTTAACTGAGTAAAAATTGAAGCATTCTCCTGCCTTGATCTGAAATCACAACCTCCCGGTAGTTATGATTCTGACGAACTGAGCTAAATTGACAAGTTTTACAAATCTACCAAATGTTTATTAGAAATAGAGAAGAGATTATTTCATTTTAATGAATAAATACATTTGCATTGAAATTGCAATGATTATCAACTGGTTAGTAGGTGTCTTTCACCAACAATGCTAAATTGACAAGTATATCATATCTACGGAAATTTATCTTACTTAATCAGGGGCTTATTTCATTCTCATAAATGAAAACATTTACCATGTATACAATAAAAGTTGCAGCTGTCTTCAGTTAGAATAGAAATAGGAATTGATTTTGCCCCTACAGTAGCTTGGCTTATTGTTCCCAGTTTCCTGGCCAATTAAATTATTCCATGACTCAACGTCGGGATATCATAATGGGTCAGTCATGGTTTTTCTTGGGATGATGTGCGTTACTTGATCGGGCGAATCCCGTCTTCATCATCACAGGTTGTATTGGTTTACATGCAGGGAGTAATCCCTGACAACATATTGAAAGAGTTGAATTTATGTATTTCCCAAGGGTATTTTTCGGAGATAAAACAAACTACCTCAGCTAAAATTTAAATTCAGCTCACAGATTGCATTTCCGTGTTGTTATCCTTTACATCAACTCTTCGTTTCAAGTTACCGGGTGAAAGCCATCAAGACTATTCAACGAGAAAAGAGCTGTTCGTTTCTATTTGTAAACGGGACTGGATTTTAGACTTTGATATTCCCGGTCACCTTCAAGTTTTAAATAGGACAGAATACAATTTGTTTGGTGTCACTATGACAAACAAATATCCTTACTTCAGGAGAAACGAATTAAAGCATCAAATGCAAGGAATCATATTAAGACAGAACGAAAAAACAGAAAACGTCATCCGATATTCGCGAAAGCCAAGAATCGCAGAATTATTCATTCTGATAGACAAAGCCATGGCTCACTTCCAGATCTTTCCCAGACAAACACTTCCAGATCTTTTCCTGGCAGACAACTTCCAGATTTCCCCTAAGCCAATACATACCCAATCTTCCCGAGGCAGACACATGCCCACTTTCAGAAGTTTCCCAAGCGAACACATTTAACAAC
Organism: Thysanoteuthis rhombus; assembly: GCA_963457665.1. NCBI lineage: Eukaryota > Metazoa > Mollusca > Cephalopoda > Oegopsida > Thysanoteuthidae > Thysanoteuthis > Thysanoteuthis major. Next base: position 26,598,794 of record OY735212.1, read on the forward strand.
AAACTTTTTATGATCAGAACAGTTAACAGTATTGCATCGTCGGATGAAAAATTATGAGGCAAGGATAAATAAGTATTCTTTTTGTTTCAAGAAAATACAATGAAGTTCAATGGAATGGATAGTTTGAAGAGAAAAATTGATTTTTAATGAATTGAATAATACTGGAGTAGTGATTGTTTAAAAGGCATATCTTTAGATGAGGCAAAAACTTTTGGTGTCATGTATAATATTTTTTTGGCCGTCATACAAAATTATAGCTTCAAAGAAGTTACTTAAAATACCTTTTTCAATGTTGCCAATCTAGATATCTTTGGTCCAAATTCAGATAATTTGAAAGAAGGGAAGTCATGGTAGATGATTTATAGAATCTATAACTGTCAAGTATTCTCAGTGGATTAGATTTGTCAAGAACTTTTAATCGAAACAACATAAAAATAGACTCTGCTATGCCTGGTTTACTGAAAAATGAATTTCAAGTCTATACAATGTCCGGGAAATCGCAGTGTATACACGCAGTGATTTTGCAGATTGTAATTTGAAAAGATTTTATCAGTTTTTCACAAGTTGAATCAGTTCTAAAAGTTTGTTTAGGATTCTATTGATCCTTTGATAATTTTCACTGATATTAGACTCACGTATGTGGATCCATCAACCGACAAAATTTACCCAAGACAAATTAGTTGAGTGAAATTGACTTCTACACGAGTATATACGGTGTTTGCTAAACTGATAAATTCTTCAATTCTTTCGGGCTATTGATAAATAAAACGCCCAGTAATTACGGTATAAAGCATAAAACGTGCCGGCTATGAACCCTAAAATCTCACTAATGTTTTAAACTTTAACATCCATCAGCCATCGCGAAAATAATCTACCAAAGCAATGAATGGCAAAGGAAATCAATAATTGTGTATTTTATAAGACTCTTCAGAGGAAACTTGATCGAAATTAATGACGTAAATTTGCTTTAAAAA